>VXBL01010268.1:250883-266189 GCA_013400195.1 Aramus guarauna
TTTTTTTTAAACAGAGAATAGACATTTCTTCCAGAGTTGGGGGAAGGGAAAATAGCAAAGAAACAATTGTATTTCTTTTCTTAACCACAGAAGCAAACACTTTCCTGAGTCACTAGTTACAGTTCCCCATTAGGTGAGACATCACATCATATTGTCCCCTCCATAAAACTGTCACAGCCTCACCTTACTACCAGCAAGGCTCCTTCCCCCTCTGCCTCTGCTGCAGCTGTTCAAGCAGCACCTCATGGTTCTAACGGTTAGAGGTTTTTCTGCTACTCCCAGCTCCCATTTATTCAGAATCTCTCTTTAAATGAAAATTTATATCAAAATCCTTTGGATCCTACTCTTCGTTTCCATCCTAGCCTTCATCTTGATCAATCAAGTCAGATGTTATGTTTTAGGTTTCTTTTGCAAAAGAAGCTTTTCGTTCTCCTGAGCATCTTCACCACACTTCTGTACACATCTTCTTCCCATTGAATCCAAGTTTTTGGGGACAGAATTGTACATAGCACTCCATAGTCTAATCAAACCTATGGAGATGGGCATTCATTATCTCTCATTTCTTCTAGAAATAGCTAACCCAAAATATTTTAGAGGTAACTAACAGCACTAGAATTGAGGAGAGAGAAAAATTAAAGAAATAATATTTCTCAGGTCTTGTACCTTGGATACAATCACAAAATTTGCGTAAATGTGATTCTGGTACTACTAAGAGAAATTGAATAAACTCTTCTTTTAACAGAGCACAAGCAGAAGAGAGATACGGAAAAGAACTGATTCAAATCGCCCGAAAAGCAGGAGGACAAACAGAAATCAAGTAAGGAATTCTTTTATTATTAGTGCAAACAAAAGCATTTTGGAACCACTATCAGACTCCTCTGTTTTGCCTAGGAATGGGGTCATAAGCTGCTTACCTCAGTGCGTTACACAATGTTCAGGAAATATCATAGAACCATAGCCTGGTTTGGGTCAGAAGGGACCTTAAAGCCCATCTAGTTCCAACCCCCCTGCCATGGGCAGGGACACCCTCACTAGCCCAGGTTGCCCAAAGCCTCATCCACCCTGGCCTCGACCATTTCCACGGATGGGGCCTCCACAGCTTCTCTGGGCAACCTGTGCCAGTGCCTCATCCCTCTCCGAGTAAAGAATTTCTTCCTAATATCTAATCCAAATCTCTCCTCCTTCAGTTTAAGGCCATTCCCCCTTGTCCTGTCACTCCATGCCCTTGTAAACAGTCCCTCTCCAGCTTTCCTGTAGGCCCCTTTAGGTACAGGAAGGTGCTATAAGGTCTCCCCAGAGCTTTCTCTTCCCCAGGGAAGAAACATCTTGGTCTGGGTGTTCCCAGATGGGGAAACACCATTGTCCTTCAAAGCAGGATTCCCAGAAATCTCTATGTGGGTATTGCCAGTAGGTCTTTACTGAGAAATTGTTAATTTCAGGATTCCTAACAATGTTTAATATTTGCTTCCAAAAGCAGACTATGTGATGGGACCAAAAAAAAAAAAGGAAAAGGTTGCAAAATATTTAGGATGGTAGCTTGGCAGTTCTGGGAAACGGGGTGGACACTGAGAGCCTGTGACAGAACAGACACAAAGTGCAAAGACACCAAAAATTAGCTTCTGCAGCAGGAAAAAGGCTTAGCTTAGGAATGCAAACTTTAAACCTCTTTGAAGGGACTTAATTTGAAACAAATCAATGGAATTACTGAAATACAGTAAAATGACATATTTTTCTCTGTCTCCTCTGCTACTATCTTAGATCACATATGAATTGTGTTGGAAAGCGAAGATATAGGTTGGCATGGAATTTAACTTAATAAACACTGCTGATAAACTGCTGCTATTATTGATGGTAGCAGCAATAATGAGACATTTTGTCATTATTGTAACAAGTAATAATACAGTAATAAGGTGGAAGAGGATGAAGCTTTGGGGTCAGAGAAGACAAGTCAGAAAGAGAAGACCTCAATCTAAACACAAAACAGCTCTATTGATCCCTGGGGGCCTCTACCCTCATCCATCCTGTATCTCATTTCTTAATTGCAGTCTCCTTTTTCCATTGATTTATCACTCACTCTCAATCTGAGCACGGCTTCCTGTTCATATTTTATTGAAAAACTTGACCTCAAACCCTTGCATTGCACCACCATGGCATGCAAGTGCCAGGCAATCACCTGGAGCATTTTCTAAGGATCCAGTGGTGGCACATATGCAGGCTGAGAGGGAAATTGTTGCATGAACCCAAGGGCCCAGTAATGTGGAGAGCACTGAAGCTCACTCCAGAGAATGTGCAAGCCTCTCCTACCCTAGTGCTCCATCTCTCCCTTGCCCCTGAGCAATGAGGTCAGGTATAGCAAGGTTCCTAGCAAAGGCTGCTGGAGATGGCTTCTGCCTTCCTGATGTCTCAATTCACACACCTAACTGGAGAAAAGGAAGGAGAAGAAAAATGATTTTGAAATTAAAATAGCAAATTAAGGATGGATGGCTTCTTCCCAAACCAAAGGCTAAGATCAGTGTTCCAGGATTAACAAAAGGCTCCACTTAAATTTCTTTACTGGCAATGCAGGGCAGGCAGAGCAAGCACGTTCAGAGACAGCTTTGGCTGCCCTTCTGTGACTTAGTGGATAATTCATTGGTCTGACTTTTCCAAAGAGATTATAAGAGCTTGATTTAGAGGCAGAGCCAAGTCCCAGAGTTGGGATATGGATCCAAGTTCCCCTCAAGTTGGGGGAGGTTTGGACTTGGGCCCAGCTCCACTTTGATCCAGTGATTTTATAGCTTGGCATAGAGATAAGGCTGAATATACCAACAAAGCATGCTGCAGAGCTGATTTACTCTGTTTCCATAAACCCATGCCTGGTCTGGGTAGTGACAAGCTTTGCGCTGCTATTTTTATCAGAGTGAATGCCTCACTGTATGTGTTCTGAAGCAGAGAGAGCACACTCTGCTTTCTGTCATTCAGCATCCTCTGGTTGTTTAAGGAGTTACAGAGGTGGACAGTGAAGGGCATTTGTCCAGAGTAAATGTTTTAAAATTGGAGAAAACTAGAGTCTATTCAGGGCTGGAACAACTCAGGAAAATGAAATATTTGGTTTTAATGCCATAAAATTTTTGACATGGGGTGAAGTTTCTGTTTGTTTGTATATCATTGATTGCTGACAACAGTTCTGCTCCCAAGGTCAGTCCTTCAGAGAGACCAGAGGGAGGGAACCTACCTACTACCTATAATAAGAAAAGCTTGAAAGGACTATGCTACTACAACTGTCCCTGTGCATTACTCCAAGTATTTCCTCTTTACAGGACTCCCTATTGGCGACTAGCACACTGAGTCCTAACAGTATTACAAAATGCCTGACAGGCTGAACAGGGCTGTTCACATCTTTGGATAGCAGTATTTATCAAAGTCTAATGAAGGCTTTGTGCAGGTATTTGTACCTAAAACTTACATTTGACAACCACCAGGAAAAAAAGTAGCTTCCAGGGTTTTTTCTGCAGAACATTTTACAGAACTTCCTGTGCAGTGCTATGCTATATATTGCAAAGGAACAGGAATTACTAATTTTAGATCACTCATTTTCTCGCTAATGCAAAATTATTATCCTCTAGTCTTAAATTCAGCCATCTTTTAAACATGTCAGATACTAAGGCTTTCTGTCACTTCCTCTGGGAGACCTCTTATCACTCCACCAGCTCAAAGCAATGCTCTGTAGCTGCTATGGAAAGCAGAGCAGGAGAGAAGCAGCACAAACCCCAAATGAGCAGCAGTCCCTGCACCGGGGCCCACTGGCAAAGCATCCATGGCAAACCCACACCACAGCCAATGCCAAATCTGCTGCACTGGAGACGGTGGCACGGCTCCATGTGATGGGCAGCCCAGCAGGGCCTCATGGGCTTACGTCCTCCTAGTGCCAGTGTGAACAGCTCTTTCCTACTCCAGAAACACAGTCCTGGCAGCTGCCCGGCTCATGTGATCTCAAACCCTTGGAGGTTAAAAAATGTAGGGGGAAAAAACCCTTTCTGTTGCTTTCTGCGCTTGGAGAGAAGAGGGTCTGCTCAAGGGAGAAATTAAGCAGGAGTGGGGAGGTACTGGCAGGGTGGTTATTCAGCACAGTCAGGATCGGCACAAAACAAAATGAAGAGAGTAAGCACAGTAAGTAAATACAAGCAACGGGGAGAAGCCTGGAGAAGTTTATGGCACACCGCACTAGGTAGTGGCCATCACTGTAGAAAACAGTTGTCTCCCAAGCCTCCCCCATATTGATTCAAAACTAAAAGCTTTTACAAAGAAAAGAATAATTTCAAATTTTTTGAGGCTCTTCCCCCCCAAACTTTTGCTTCAGCTGGAGCAAAGTGCTGAACTCAGCTAAATGTATAAATAGATTCAACTGCCCATTTTCATTTACTGAAAGACACAGATGAAGAAATACGTTGCTGGCTCAAAAAAAAGATAGTAGGGAAGGTGCACTGAAATGTAACAGCAACTCTGGGACCACTCTCTGTTGCTTTGAGAAAAATCTGTGTGACAGCAGCCATCAGGTTTCCATCCTATATGCTGTCCAGTGCTTGTTCCCTCAGCATTGTTACAGCTCCTCTGGTGGAGAGCTGACCCCTCAGGGCCCGGCACCGCTCATGCTTGGCAGAGGTAACTACAAGCCAAGACTCTACTAAGACACTTCACTACTGAGTATCAGCAGAAATATAACATCATGACCTGGGAAAAGAGGACAGTGTTGTGTGTCTACCTGCAGACTCCTTAGCACCAGAAATGTGAGAAGTCAGTTTGACCTGAGAGCTAGGAGGGGACAAGTTTCTAGTACTGCTACTGGAGGTATGACTGGCTTCAGTGAGGTCCTCACGGTTCTTTTTCAAACCGGTATTGGAAACAGCCATGGCGAGCCTACAGCAGTAGAAAAATTTCTAGCAAGACTAAGATCAGAGAAGCAGACGTGCTGCGATGACTTTTTAATCTTATTTTTTTATTTTTTAAAAAAAGCAAAGACAGGGTTTCTAAAAGAAGCTGGTTACCATGGGCATAGCAAACAAACACTCCAGCTTCTAGCTCAGGAAATAAAAGTTCCCTGTATGTGCTGCCTAACAGCCAAAGGACACGATCATTCAATAGTCCAGTCTGATTCAAGTAAATTCAGGCACTCTGGCAGCTTGCCCTTGCCTTGAGCACTGCAGCTGGTAGAAACTACTTCCTATAGGGAAGGGAGATAACCCTCTTCCCAACCTATAACACAGATCCAACTCAGCAGTTGCTATAGGCCTTGGCAAGTTCATTCTAACGTACAGAAGGACGCACACACTTGAATCTAAGTGCAAGACTGCAGGAAGAGTCACACAGGCTCAGACTAAAATCCTTTCAGCCTAATATTTTGTCCTCAACACTAGATCCCAGGGGAAGAGCAGAACAGGGCAAGCATATGAGGATATTTCTCCTAAATAATTTTCAAGCCCTAGCAATTGGTAGTTCAGTGGCTGCCACACCAGTAGCTTTGTATATAATAGCCTCCAATGGAGTTTTCTTGTGTCTCTTTCTTATCTGAAATCCTGAAACATTTTAGCATCCACCGAGTGTTAAGGTAGAGCAATGTACTTCCGGTTAAGTGCAGAAGCGCCTTTTTCTTTGTCGATTTTTCAGCCCACCTCACTGCACTTGCTGTGTTAGATCAGACACACATGACAAAGACAGATTAGCACCCTTACTGCAGGGTTCCTCAATGCATGTCCGCACTGGTGAGCTGCAGTCCCACTGCCTGTTCTGGTTCTTACAAACACAACCAGGTCCATAAAACACCAAAACTATGGAAAAGGCTGGCTGCTTCTTTCAAGTCAATCACCCGGATGTGCCAGCACAGTCATGGATGCAGGCTATGCCTGGGAATATGGGTAGCTGGTGAGCCTTAGTGGAAGCACTGGGAGGAGAATGGGTTTTGGAAGGAAGCATGAGAGAGTATCAGTTGCACGTGTACCTCTTGAGTGGGTCAGACCTAGGAGAAGACAGGGCAGCCCTTGAGAAGTGGGTGAGGTGTGAGGATCGCAGCAGTCAGGATGCAAGGATGGATGCTGTACAGAAATGGAGCTCACCTATTAGAAGTCAGGGCTAAAATGAATTTTAAAAGTGTCTTCATTCCTACCTTATACTAATTTTAAAGCGCTGTTATCCTACTTTTTTAATTACAAAAAAAGGTAATATCTGAATCACAATTTCATAGTCTCTAATCACAAATTATGAAATTATGAAATTATGAAAAAGATGCTATCAAAGTTACAGCCATGTATTCTTGGCAAATGCCAGGTTACATCAGTATCCAGTGGGGGAGAGGGAACTACACATTCTGAAGTTTAAAGTGCTGTATAGTTTTGTACTCTCCATATTCTGTGTTGCACACATGGGAGAAAATGCACAGAAACCAGGGATTTTCATCTGAGTTACAAACTGAGATCAAGTTTGCAAGTGTTTGCTGGTAGGGCACACAGTAATGATGTCTCAACACACTATAGATGATTCTCAGCAGAGTTAATGCCTTTAAAAGGAAACACCTTTCAGGTTGCAAAGTGACTGGGAATTTCCATGCAGTAGCTTTGGGCAACTCTTCGGCAGAACAACATGAAAACAGAATATACTAGAGAGGCCTGTTTTCAGATACATCCTCAGCTTCAGCTGAAATAGAGCCTCTGGGAACTCTGCTCTTTTGTAAAATAACTGATGTAAACATGCAGTAGCTGGTTAAATTCTGCCTAGTCTGACAATAGCTATTTTTGTCATTTGCTCTGCTTGTCTCTTCTCGTGTATATATCCTAGGTTTTTTCCTTCCCTCTTTTCCACTACCATCTCCTTCAGACCTCAGGAAAGGGTAGTTCCTTCAAGCCCATGTCTGTTCTACCCTTCTCTGCAATGCTTGAAATAGAATATTTCAGTGAGTGTGAGGTGAGGGCATCTGTAACGAAATGCCAATTGCTGCTTCCTGTGTATAAATATAGTGCATCTGTCACTTAATATACAGAATCCTCTGTATTATTCACACAAAGCAGGCATTTTTGAACTGAAGCTAAAAGTCATTTTGGAAGGTCACATCCTTCCATGGCAAAGTTATTCTCCACTCAAATGTTCTGAACCTGCACACAGTTTCTACACATGTACTTTGAATTTTCAGGACCCTGTGAAAATGGACCCATAGTCCAAAAGACCTGAGCCCTTGCTCAGTTCTGGTTAAATCCCATCTAGATAAACTCTCCAGTGATGAGGATAGGCATTTTTGAGCCATGCTGCATTCTTTCCAGGAGACATGAGGAAATTTATTTTTATGTTAAAGTTACAAAAGCTGTTTTGATTGTTTTATCCTTTGATTTGAATGACATAAGTCATTCTGGAGTCACAAGGGGTCTAATTTGTAGTCTATGGCCACAGATTTACAGGGAAGAGAAGGTACATGGAGATGCCATCCTGTTTGCTTCCCTGTCCCAGCAAAGGTGATGTGTCCACGCTTCTAGTAACCAGCCCTGGGAGTGCTGATACAGCCTGCTTCCCATTCAGTTTGGGGCTGTTTCCACTTCTGACACATATCTGAAAATATACAAGCACCAGAAGCACATACACAGACACACCACAGCACTAGAAGAACCCTCCACATTTGTTGCTACTTTTATGAAATATATGCTACACCCAATCTGACCCTAAGCCCAGCTTGCCGCACAGTGCAGCCTCCCATAATAGCCACTACGACTGCTCATGCTTGCTATCACAAATTTATAGACAGACAGAAACTTGGACTCCCCTGGTCAGAGAAAAGGTGCTGGTCATGCCTCTTCTCCACCACAGCTGGCTTCGATGTCACACCACAGCTAGTACTTGTATAGAAATCTTTCCAGTTGCACCAAGTGCTTTTACCTTTCTGTTCATAGCTCCTCTGAGAACAAAAAGAAAACATCCTGTCAAAGTCAGTTCTTCAAAGTTTTCACTGCATCCCCAACAACGCAATGGTAGGCATGATCCTCATGTGAAACGCTCTGCTATGTGCATGGCCTAGGACTTGGCAGTGAATTAGTTACCTCCCTGTTAAATGGGCACACCACCTCCCCCTTTTCTTTTCTCTTTTCTTTTCTTTTCTTTTCTTTTCTTCTTTGCAATGCAGACAGTGTCGCAGCTGCAAATGCTTCCAAACTTGTTTCCCCCACACTTTGCTACCACCACTAGGCTGCACAGAAAGAAATGTTGGTAAAACCACACTGGGTCTTCCCTGTGTGGCAGGAGGAAAGACAGATGTTGACCATGGCCTCAGAGGAGACTGGAAATGGGTTGGTTTCACAACCGTGTTGTCAGGTTCTAAGTTACCAGAGGCAGAGAGTGAATATGAATGCTGGGAAGTGGTTTATACAGCTCATCTGGCAGGGAATTCTCTCAATTTCTGAAAGAATATTTTGAAAAATTATAGTAAGAACAGAACATTGTAGATCATATTGATGTTAAAATGGAAATGTACCACAAAGGAAGGTGGGGTTATTTCACACTTCTGTTTGCCAAGCAAAGGTAGAAAAGAAAGAAAATTAAAAAAGAGCTGTGGTTTCCGGTTCGAGGAGCCAGTTTTACCTTCCTGTGTACAAGATGTAAAGGCACTCTCTGAATTACTCAGTTAAACCAGTCTCGAGTGAAAAGGCAAAGTACTGAAGAAAAAAAAAAAAAGAAAAAAAAAAAAAAAAAAAAAAAAAAAAAAAAAAAAGAAAAAAGCCCAAGCCATCAAGCCTACAGTTGTAAAAAAAGATTGTGGTGTAACAGTGGATGTAGCGAGTATAACTGTGCCCTAAGCATTGCCACTAATAGAGCTCTGCTAATTATATCTTTGGTGCCATAAATTCAGCTTTTGATGATTGTGAAGCAGAAAGTACCAGAGCCCTATCTACAGTACATTTGCTGGTGGTCCTCATGTCACATAGGACTGCCCAGTGCAGCCTCCTCTCCAGCAACAGCCCAGTTCTCTAGCAAAAAACAAGGTCCAAAATGAAGAGATAGAAAGCCAACCCAGAGCGCAGCTGGGACAAGTTCACTCTGAAATGCTGTCATCCCACACCATTCCAGTTGAGTCCCCCTCCTGAACCAACTATACGATAATTTTGCACAGCGAGTGAGTAAAATGGATTAATGGTAAGATACAGTGGTTCCCCACTACTCCTCAAACCTGTATGGTGATGGTGGGTGAGTGTCAAACAAGGCATCTCTGCTCAAATACAGAATGCGTTTTCTGCCTTGAAAGCAGGGGACAGGTTCTGCTGGGAGAAAAATCAAACCAAGCTCTCAAACCATGCATTCTGTAACCGTTTGTCCTGTTAGGAAAGAGCTGCAGGCACTAGTGGTCAGTGCCCTAGAGACAGGGTGGCTGTTCCAACTTTGGTGTGCTGGGTAAATTTGGGTAAGTTCACTTTGGAAAGTATTTTGCCATCTACAGAGCAAGAATGCTAAAACAATGGGCGAGCTTTACTGTAATGAGCTTCTCCCTTGGTTCCCCTGCTCCTCTAAAAGCTCTGCTATTCTCCTTTTCCCCCTCCGCTTGAAAAAACAAACACTGAAACCTGCATATTTTACAAGAGCAGCTCAATTCTGCTGCACTGGAGTAGCAGGAGACTACAGCAAATGAAGGCAACAGTTAGGGTTGGTATTCCAGAAAACAGCAAGAATATTTTAGCCACTAGATGGCAAAAATCACCAGAAGTTGCTGCAGAGTGTCTGCTGCACAGGCTCTATCTGGTCCCCATTATTCCGAATTCAAAGTCAATCCTGTTTGCACTAGAAATACATTTTGACAAATCCAATCTTTAAATGTCTAAGAGGGAGTGGTTTAACAAACACGCACAGTAAATTTGTGTCCAACCCTATTTTCAACGAGACATCTGCAGGAGGCTACATGTGGGGATGCCCAAAGGGAAGGCTGGTGCTCTATCTTTAGCTGGAGCACTGTAACAGTCTTCCAGAATTTACATGGAAATGGCAGAAGTGAGCAATTAAAAAAAGAAAAAGGAAAGCGGCAAATCGCAAGTTTTCAGTTTTGCCTGAATTATTTTCATCCCAGGTTTTCTAATTTGGCCACAGAACAAACAAAAAATCAATTACTACCACAATGCCAAGCAGCATAATATACTGAGAGGATAAAATACTCTTTTAAAGTGTCCATGAGAGTGAGACATCCTCACTTTGGATGCTTCAGAATAAAGCCCTTATCAATCCTATTAGAAAGTCTAACCCACCCAGAAGAACTAAGTAATAGGTACAGTACATACAAACCAGCACAGACAAAATTAAAACTCACTTGTATGTCTGCTACATTAGTTGCTTCCGTTAAATCCCCCAAAGCACTGAAATGATATAATTCACTGATATAATCAGAGCATCTAGCAGCAACAAGGAACTAATCTATAGCACTGCTGCTGCAGCCAGCACATCCCCGCAGCCCAGAAGTCATAAAGGAATAGTTGATGGATCCACGGGCCAAAATTTGATTTATTTCTTCTCTCCCACACATAATTTGGCACAATGGCATATTTGCTACTCCCTTAAGCCCCATAAGGATGAGGGATCTGATTCACAGATTTTAGAAGATTATTATAAAAATAAGGAAGGAAATGGCTTAAGTCTCTTTCAATGTACTTATGGACCACGGCCTTGCCCCAGTCGGCAGCTAGGGAACTGGCTAGACAAATCTTTCATACAAGGAGCAAAAGGCTTTCTGAAAAGGCCATTCGAGACCATGCAGGGGGCAAATGAGCCTCTCTGCAGCTCATAGCCAGGTGCATTATTATACCAGAAGACACACTAGTCCTTACAGAGAGCCAGCAAAAAAAAAAAAAAAATGACCGAAAAAAAAGAAAAAAAAAAAAAAAAAAAAAAAAAAAAAAAAAAAGAGAGAGAAAAGAGAAAAGCTTCATGTATGGCTTATGATCATGAACTATTCTGGTAGCTCAGATGCCTGGAAACAAACAAACAACAAAAAAAAAGCAGCAAATTGTTTTTGTCCTTGATATATACTGAGAAAGCACTATTTTTCAGTATCCACTACAGCAATTTTGCCAGTCTTCACATAACCTGAATCACCAACAGCAAAGGAAAAAAATTGATGGGAAAAATAGATTAACACAGCACGCAAACAGTATATGCAGTTTGCAAGTGTCCTCTACTTTTTAAATTCCTGTATTTACCTATTTCAGGCATGAAGTTGTTAGCACATTCCCCACCTCCTATTGGAAAATCCACACTAAAAAAGCAAATTTCATTTGTTGCATACATTTAATTTTTCAAAATAATCCATTACAGCTTTTAGGTGAGAAAAAGCTATCTCTGCTGCTGATATTCAACTTGTCTTTTAATTTCAAGCTTTTAATTATCTTAGCTAGAAAGAATACTTTTTGTTTCCTTTGTGTTGTGAAAATTTAGTGTCCATCAAAATTTCACCCCAGACTCCTTTTTTTGTAAAACGAACCTTCAACGTGCTTAAATATTATTAGGACACTACTAAAAAATACTCAATCTAGTATGTTTTCCCTGACTTAGCTCAGGAGATTCAGCTTTTCAGTTGAAAGCTGAAAGAATCAAACAGCTCACTACTCATCTTTTCTAGCTGAAAGTCTTTTCCTGATATTTCTACAAATTCAGATTTGGAAGTGGATTGCAAGGCACTTATCACTGAGGGCAGGCCCAGCCTTTCCCCTCGCCTGGGCATTTTTCTTATGCCTGGCAAGGCAGCCTTGCTACTGGGAGAGCAAGCTTGGATTAGGAAACAGATGTCCAGCCTAAATTAACACAGGGCAATTAGGATCCTTCAGCTGTCTCTTAAGACTCCTGAGATGGCCCAAGAGATACAGGATTTCCCTACCCATCTGCAGTCACACATGCCTGGGAAGTGATACGCATCCTTTTCTGGGCTCTCCGAGTAGCCAGGCTTCAGCCAGGGAGACTTCAGGTTCTCCATTAACAGGCTTTTCCCCTGGGCTCCCCCCTGCAGTGGACCAGGGCTCCATGGAGATCCCAGAACTGTTTCCTTCAGGGAACAACACACTCTAGATCTTGAAGAGATGATTTCCAAATCTGAAAAACCCCCAAATCATACCACAGCCCTGGCTTATGCATATACAAATGCCCTGCCAGCCTGCAAACTGGGAGCTAGAGCAAATTAGTAAGTTAAAATGCCTCTTACAGACCATGCTCTTTCCTCTCCCATCCCTTCTATGCTGGTATCTCTGCTGCTTTCTCAGGCAGCTTGCCAAATCTGGACAAAAAAAATGGCTTGTCAAAACCCAGCAATCTGTCGTTACCCTTTCATGCCCTTCTGCAGCTCTACATTGTCGGACCACTTAGTTGTGTGGGTCCATCGAGGTAAACAGCGTAACACCTCTTTTTGCTCATCTCCATGCTGTACTTCACAGCCCAGCACCGAGGCCTGATTTCACAGCATGTTTTATTCATGCTGTGCTTCTGGCATGTCAAAAAACCCCTGGGAGCATCAGGCTTTCAAAGCCTTCATAGGCTCTCTGTACTGAGTCTTTTAAAGGAGAGCAAGCTGTACCACATGGGGGTGCTCGGAAAGCATAGTACGGAAGATGCTGCATAGCAGAGCTGCTCTAGCTTCAACGGTGACTGAGGAAAAATTTGCTAGTGCTGCGTTCAACATAGAGAGTGGAGTTGGTTTTGCTCTATCCTTCAGACTAGTGCTCTAAAACCCAAATCCTTTTGATCATCTTTATTTTACTCAGCTGACTTGTATCCATTGGCAAGGTGCAAGAACAGAGAAATGTCTGATAACATTCACAGGCACAAATACAGTGGGATTAAAAAAAGAGGGTGCACATAAGGAGTAGTGCAATTCCTTGCTTCACGGAGCATTTTATTGCATTTCCTGATGGTAACAGGTTGATGCTATTGTGCTTGTTAGCATGGTCAACTTCTATTAAAAGACTATTAAAGAGTTTTATCTCTATGTGGATCTTTGAGATTCTGAGAGAAAGTTTTTTCTCTAGATTCACAATCCATCCTTAGAAGCCTATACTAATAAAGTGCACTTGTTTCTGCCTCACAGCACACTGAAGGCAGCATTTGAGAGGCTCAAGCAACGTAAGTATTTACATCTTCCTTTCTGACCTGGGTAAGACAGGCACACAATGTCTTCACGGGGTCTTTCATCCTCTTCACCCCTCTAATTCCAACTTTTCTATCCTAGTCTGTAGTTTGGAGAGTAGAGGGAAAGGACACTCACTTGGAGTCCTCCAAGGCTGGGCACTCAATCCACTCTCTGATGGCAAAGAAAATGGCTTGTTCCTCAAGTTAGTTCTCTCTGGATCAAGTCACAAAATATCAGCTCTGTTCCCCCTTCTACAAACCCTTAACATCAAAACCAGCATGCTTTCTAAATGTCCCCAAGGCTGAATGAAAACCTTTCACATGCAGAAAATGCAACACCATCATAGCCAATAGGACAGCGTACCTGCCTATGGGCACCTGCTGTTTAGATAAAAACACTCTTTTGAAAAGCAGATACTGAATTAAGGTATTTTTAGAGCCTGGGTGGGGGAGCTCAACATTTCTGGGAAATAGGGGGTTCCATTTCAGAGGCACCAAAGCCGACAAATGCAGAGAAGTTACCAGCCACTTCAAACAGCATCAGCCAGGTGCTCTGAAATTCAATCCATCTTTGCTGACCCTTGGAATTCTCAGCCTGCAACCTTGTCTAACGACATTTGTGCAAGGCTGGGCACAACTGGCAAGCAGCCCCCAAGAGCAATGACAATCCAGCAGCATAGCAGAGGGAAAGCAGACACAGGTGGTGACGATGGAGGTCAGCGCTCCTTCCTTCCCTCTGCACAGCAACATCGGACCTCCAGCCCCAGAAGGAAGAGGGATGGCTGGGGTAAATGGAGCTCTGAAGAAATGTAGCCGGCTCGTCACTTGCAAGGCTGCTCTGAGCGCTCCAATTCTGTGGCGAGGAGTCTTGCCCATGCAATTTGCAGGCGCTGTGAGAGGACCTGCAACAAGCCTTATTCAGGTTGTGCGAACCCTCAGCAATGTCAGTGCATGCAGAAACATAGGAAGGCCTTTTCTGAGGCTGCCCTGTTCGTGCCAAGTCATACAGCAGCCACATCCCAGAAACATCTCCTGAAAAATGTGACTTTATATTTAAAGACCTTTCCCCACTGACTATATAAATTCTGATTTGCTTTAGAAATCGAAAGTGTTGGAAACTCTCATATCCAGCTGGCAATAATGCTGAAGGATGAACTGAAAGGAATAGAGGAGTTCCGAGAAAGACAGAAGGAGCAAAGAAAAAAGGTGAGGAACTAGTGAAATGTTGAAACAGATTGGGTCAATGGTCCATACTGATGACCTGTCTGCAGCCAAAGGCTGTGAATGCGGCAAAAGATGATACAATATGCCCAGTGTGCCCTATTCACTCCATATACTAGACTGTGGGAGAAAATCTCTTTCTGATCCCAGAATAAAGTAGTGCTCTGAACTCGGGAGACAGAGGCTTTAGTCACTTTTACTCTCTCTGGTGTAACTGCAGATACTATTATTATTCCTGTAAGAATGTAATCCTTCCCTTTCTCTTTTTTATACCCTTGCTAACTGGGTTTCTTTGGTATGATCCTGCATGATTTCTAACATACACTGAAATAAAGGGGTAACACAAACATTTAAAAACATAAAAGCAAATTAATATCATGCTGAATGCAACACCAATATATGCTGAATGACAAATACATGGAATAAATAGCATCTAGTTTATGTTGTATAATAAAAATTTGAGTATATTTAAGGCCATTTCATGCCCTATGGACTTATCAAGCTCCATGTCCATCGAAAAAGTTGCTCTCAGTAGACAACAGTGGTCATTTACAACTTCTCTGGTTCCATGGGGTTGAAGATGAAGACAGGACTGTTACTTAACACTGAAAGCACAGATTGATAGAGGAGTAAAATAAAATATCCAGATCTTTGCTGATTTTAAACAAATGAAAATGTGTACGTCCAGCATCCAATGCCACAAAAATCTTGTGCCTACAACCCTGATGCACAGGAACTTGGTATAGTAGAGAACTCCAAATATGAGAGTGGGTAAAACCAGTGCTGCTACTGAGATTTGAGGTCCACAGTGAAGCAATTAAGGCATATAAAGACAGACAGCATGCACCCAGTTCATCAGCATTTGTATCCCTCCCACCACTTTGTCACTAGGATTTGCAAAGAGAGAGGTGCTCTCTCCTGTTGAAAATAATAAGCCTATAACTCAACTGGAAACAGTTAGAGGGGCCTGGGGAAAAAAAA
>VXBL01010268.1:266219-452456 GCA_013400195.1 Aramus guarauna
AAAAAAAAAAAAAAAAGGTAAAACTGCTTTGGAGTCTTGGGCAAGATTTTTTTTCTCCGTCCAGCAGGCGGCTGTAAGGAAGTCAACATTAGACATGCTAGATGGTGTCAGCATTTTTGGTAACTTCCCAAAATGCTGTGATCTGTGTTTCGCTGTAGCTGCTCTCAGGACCATGCTATTTAGCCCAGCGTGAAGCAAGCCTCTGGGTAACCCTGGAGAGAGTTTTGCTTGAGCAGAATAGAAAGATTAAGGGACCAGAAGTCCCACTGAAGAAACCCATACCCTGTTAAGTAACAGCATATCTCACTGTCACATAAGGCCAAGCATATCACAACTAAAGCCATGAAAGAGAATTCAGCACTGTCCTTCCAACGCTGACCAGATGATGATATGGAAATCAAATCACATTGAGCATAAATTTGCTAGAAGCAATGGAATATAAATTACAGAGGAATTGCCCATTTTAAACACAAACAACTACCCTTGCTCACATGGGTGAGACAGTGGGTTGATCTGCAAAGATGTGGGATCACGCTCTTGAACCAGCAAAGGAACTCTGCTGGCAGAGCTGATGGGCACTGTCACTGGGTGTTACGCTATTTAATCTCCTTAAGCGGGGGGGGAGGGGGAAGGAGGAAGAAAATTAAGATCTGCATCCTCTCTGCTATTATTGGAAACCACTGAAGCAGAATTATCTTGGATTATTTTTTCACCTGGCATTCTGATGGTCTGTGTCACTTGGAAATCTGTCATTTATAAAAGCAGAGTGAAGTCATTTTCCCCACAGGCACGTGGCTCAAAGAAAGGGTCTCACAATGGCTTGCCTAATCCTGTCCCTAAAAAAAGGGGTGTGTGTGTGTGAAGTCCAAAGCAAGAAATGCTTACTTCTGTGTGTTTCTTACAGTACGAGTCTGCAATGGAGCGCATGCAAAAGAGCAAGTTGTCTCATTATAAGAAAACAATGGAGGTAAGCAAGGGGGTTTTGTGCAGGTTTTTTGATGCAAACTGGCTCCAGGTTGAGACAGGGTGAAATCTGTATTACATGTACCTATATTTAAAGAAAAGTGAAGAATGTGTGAGTGTGTAAGAGTGCAAGAGCATGTGTGTGAGAGATTCCTCCTACAAGGAGGAAGCTAATCTTCCCTGCCACAGTCACTGAAGAGTCTCCAAAACAAATACTCAGAAAATTAATGTGGAATGAACAATGTCCCAGGTCAAACAGAATTTCATTCTTTCTAGGCAAAGATACTTCCAGGAGCAAATGTAATTTTTTCACTCTGTGTAAATACAATTTTAAAAATGGTGAAGGAATCTTGTAAACAGGAGGAAACCTCTCCAGCTGGAAAACTTGCAGGAACAGGACCTGCAGGCAGCTGGCTTTGATTTCCAGTGAGCAATTCCCTCTAAAGAAAAGTAGTTGCAGACCCGTCGCTGGTACAGCTGGAACTGTACCAGCAATTTTTATTTAAACATGGTTGTTCTAAATGAATCTCTAAGACAGGGTAGTCTTTTGGTGCAAATAAGGATTTCTTTTGCTTCTGAGGACTACATTGAGACTGTTGTTACCTATGCAGTGCTAGCTCTGTCTCAGCTTTGAGCAAGGGGTAAGGCAACATCGTGACTGCGGCCACCTGATGCTTCAAGTCACGCTGTGGAAATGACAACCCATCTCCACTGGCACCTTGGGAATGCGGGCTCCTCATTTTGTCTCTAGACCATAGGTCAGAGAGATGCCCGATGCATTGATGGTGCTAGTGCTGCCTGTGTGTTTGTGACCACCCCTACGGGAACCCGGCTGCAACTGTACAAAACAAATAATTTCAGAGTTGCAAGAAGAGGGCCCGATTTATGCTGCCAGCCCCTACTCCAATTTTTCAGTTCTATTGTTCTATCTCCTTACAGGGTCATTGGGAATTTTTTCTGTTGCCCAAACTTGGGCACTGATTTGCTCCCCCAGGCTGCAAAAGAGACAACACCTAGAACATCGAGCTGCAGATCATCCAGCCTTGCTCCCTAACCCAAACTCTCACATTTGTTTTCATTTCAATACAGTCAAAGAAGACCTACGAACAGAAGTGCAAGGAGGCGGATGAGGCTGAGCAGTCCTTTGAGCGGACAAGTGCTTCAGGCAACCAGAAGCAAACAGAAAAGGTACCTTAGATGACAGTGCTATTTAGAGATAAAACTGTCTTTTTCTCTTGTTCAAGGTACAAGAGAATACAACTGAACAACACATTCTGCGGGATGCCAGGGACTGCTTTTCCTTCTAGTTAACCCCTTAGAATCAAAATTAAAACAAAATTACCTTCCCCAGGAGGTCTTCCTTCACAGACTCCATTGGTAACCCTGATCATGTTCTGCGATAGGCCAAGGGTTTTTAAAAAGGCTGGGAGTCATCTAAGTTATCCCAGACTATGATCTAACTGCTATATGAATCCTGAAGGGAAACTGAATGAGATTTTTCTCTGAAATTATTAATTAAAAAAAAAGACATAAGTCAGAAGCGTGTCATGCAGTTAGTTTTGCCTTTTGGTCACTTATATTTAGTAGGCATAGTACCTTACATTAAAATTCATATTTTTCCTCATCATTTTTTTCCTCATGGTTAGTTTAAATTCAACTAAATTTACAAACTCAAAAATAAATCATTGGAAATTAAGGCACTGCAGTCCTTCATTGCATCGTCTTGATACTTGTAGCTGACAATTCACTAACTTTTAATGGGAACATTTTACAGCAGAACAGATGGAGAAAACAAAATAAACGAACTCCCTTTGGCTCGATAAAAATCGGTGCAGTGTAAGCAAAATGGATCAAAAATCATCTCAAGGAGCGGGGGGATGGCGACTCTAAAAACAGCATCAGAACTTTACATTTTATTTCCAGCATTCGCTAATCTTTGATGAGCCAAACCCTCCAGCTGAGCCGTAAAGAGGGGATGAAATCCTGGCCCTACTGAAATTATGCCAGAACCCTTAGCAACTTCAATGTCATCAGAATCTGACCCAGCCCCTTTCACGCAGAAGGATCCTGGGGTGCTTCATTGCCATTGCTTCCACACACATGCCAGCACATTTGAAATGCACAGAGGCATCTCACAAGAAACATGTCAGCTATTTAATTCTGCGCAGCACTCACAAACAGTTTGGGCCAGGAAGCAAGTAAGAATGAAGCTTATGTTCCGAGCTTACTACACATTTTCCAACCAGCTGTGATGAGGAATACGGTCATAAGAACCCCTACCTGAGCCTTGTCTTGAAGGGCAGAATGGAAGAATGTGTTACACTGATGTCTAGAGCTGTGCATTAATGTGCTGTCATCACCATCTGTGCAGAAAGACCTGGGAGAGCAGACCTGTCAATAATAGCTGTATTTTTGTTTCTTAAAAGCTGCAGATTTTTAAAAAAGAGAAGTTGTACTTAGAGTGAATTTTGCTTTTAGGCTTCCGAGTTGTTATGGGAAATATCTGGCATTTGCAAAGTATTTTCAAGGCTGTGTATTACATGAGGAGCTTGGAAGATGAACAATTTTAACTGCCATTTATTGCTGCTTATAAATATCTATTAGAAAAGCACACCGAACACTTGAGAAAAACTGGCAGACACAAGCTTCAGGCCAGATCATGCTAGCACTGAGATCCTGTGGCAGGGATGCCTGAATTTATTTTGAATTAAATTGCCAGATTTCCCTTGAAATCGGTGGACCTATGCCTGCAGTGGCGAAATTCTGGTCCCTTCTTCTCCATAGCACACATTCAACTGATATAAAGGTTGCATAAAGGCACTGCATAAAGGTGGGACAGCCAAGAAGTGTTTGCAAGTTTGAGCCTTTCTCCTAGAAGGGGAAAGGGAGCAGGCAGCAAAAAAACTGTGGCAGAAGCAAAAAATATGGTCAGAAATTAATTTTGGGTGTTTCTTTTCCTGTTTCAGAGTCAGAACAAAGCCAAGCAATGCAGAGATGCAGCAAATGAAGCAGGTGATGCTCTATTTGCAACTGAACTAAGATTTTTCTCAGCAAACATCTACCAGCATGCTGATTTTGATAGAGCATCATCCAAATCACCCAGGCTGGCTCTGTTTGAAGTCAGGTTTCCCAAAGCCACCTACCCAAAGATTAATGAAGAAGCTTCTAAAGAACGTCATCTACATTTACTTTCCTTTGTGGAAATGCAAGTCTCCTGCTTTTATTAAAGAATTTATAGAAGACGTCCTTCAGGGACTTCACCCAGGAAAGAAAAGCTCTTCCTGAAGCAACTTTGAAAGCACAAAAGAATGGCGCTCACATTGCCCCCAGCCAGCCCGAACCAGACACACAGACCCCACGTTCTGGGGGTACAGGAGCACGGTAGCATTCTCCAGCAAGAAACACAGTACATGTCCAGAAGGGCAGGCCAGAAGACATCTGAGCTGGTTCCTGAGTTCAGACTTGTTCCTCACTGCTCATGTAAAAGTTTACACTAAATTCCATGGCTTACCTGGCTGTAAAGGGCCTAAGGATGCTTGGTGCCCATGAGCATGGTCCAGGCTCTTCCTCTCCGATTTGCATTACCCTTACTGTAAAGTTTGTGGGTGATCTGCAAACCATGCAGAGGGAATCGTTGCTCTAGTATAAAATTGCAAAGAAAAAACCCTCAAATACCTTTGCGGCCCACCAGTTTCAAGCTCACACATTCTTGTAATACTCTAGCAAACCACAGGCCTAAAGTGTAAGAACCACACACCAAAGTCCTAATAGGAGGAAAAAGAGAAAGACTGGATCATTTTTTTCCTAACTGTTGGGTTTCTATTATGTGTGTCTGTGTTTACAGAGAACGTGTACAAACAGAACATTGAGCAGCTGGATAAGATCAGGATGGAGTGG
Source organism: Aramus guarauna (assembly GCA_013400195.1). Lineage (NCBI taxonomy): Eukaryota > Metazoa > Chordata > Aves > Gruiformes > Aramidae > Aramus > Aramus guarauna. Next base: position 271,080 of record VXBL01010268.1, read on the forward strand.
GAAAAGGAACATATCAAAACCTGCGAGGTAAACATTGACTTTTGCAGCAATATATTTGTGCGCTCTTTATTTTATCCTACTTGCAGATATTAGTCTAAGACCTGAGATATTATCCTAAGGGTTTTGCTGTTTGCTTTATGTGGAGTCTCAGTAGAGGTCTTTGCAAAAATACTGCAAAAACTAGAGTTGATTTAGACATAGCTGCTAGCCGTCTCACCCTCTTACACTCTCCTTGCTTGTTCAGCATACGTATGTAAATGTAAAGGAGGGGAATAAGAGCAGAGATGTGAGAAGCAGAGCAATATATGAACTGTTACAATCCATTTGCAAGCATTTGTTGCCAGTTTTCACCCACAGCTTAACATAAGAATACACTAGCTTTAGGGGTGATCTCCTATCACAGCCAAGATAAGGTTGTTTCTCAAATAATTGCTTTGTGACAAACTGTAATTTCACTAGAAAATGAAGAGAAATGTAGACATAAAAATTCATTTTCAGTTTAAAAAATGAATTTCAATATTGAACCAAGAAGAATTCAATTAATCCATTAAAAATGAACAAGCAAGAGATTCCCTTTAGATTATGTTTTGCAGGAGGCTTCCAGAATGGCTTCTTGTTCTAATGCAGGAGAGGTTTTTGTGTTTGGGTGGGGGTTTTGGGTTTTTCTGTTTTTTTTTTTTTTTTTTTTTTTTTTTTTTTTTTTTTTTTTGTTTTTTTTTTTTTTNCACAAGTTCAATGGAGATTAAAACTAAAATTTTCTGGCTAAGCCATAAAAGGTGGTGGTGGAAAAGTCTCTATTTCTATTATGCTGAGGATGGACAAGGAGATTTGCACTTGGTTAGTAAGTTTTGCACAACAATTTACAGGAACTGGTGACATCCAAATCAGCCACACATTTGGTCATATTAATCCTTCAAATACCTTTGCCCATCTGCTAAAGTATGCTTTTGCTGTTTACTTGTTGCAGGCTTTATTTCCACATAAAATGCCAGGAGCATAACATTCCAGTTCTCTGCTTCCTCTTAAATATTCCCTATCCGGGAGGACTGGAAAGCCCCACGGCTAGCACAGCAGACTTTCCATAGAAATTGTGCCTTAATTTTCCCAAGATGCACATTTTCCCCCTTCTTAAAAAGCCAGCAAACAAGTGAAACATTCCACAACCTAAAACACTTCATTTCTCCCACATGGCTAAAATCTGAATAGCCCACAGAGCTTGTGGCCTGCCCACTGCTTAATTCAACCAACCATTCATAAAGGAAGGGCATCTTTAACACCTTCTTTTAAAAGTGCTTGTAGATAGAAGAACTGAGGCATTTTTAAAGGCATTTAAAACTAGTAATTAGTACAAAAGCAGCTTAAGATCCCAAACTTCTGGCTGCACAGCAGGGAATCTGGAAGTGCTGAGGTCACTTAGGTCTCTAGCTGAGCGCTGGACATCCATAGCCCAAAAAACTTGGCTAGCAAGTGGCAGCACTGGGACAGCCTTCGTCATGAGGGCTGTGTCATATTCCTTGGCATGAGATGCCCAGGTTCACCAGCAGTCTGTCGCACAAGCCGAGGGGGCATGAGGGATGCGTCCAACACAATGCCCAGCTGTACTTTGCAAAGGGCTTGACAAGTCCAGAGTCACTACCCATCCCTCTTTGATGAGCTGCATTTCCCAACAGGACACCATTTACCTGGAAAATTCCCAGTCCTCTCTTGTGCTATTTCAGCAACCCCAGAGGCGCTAGGCTGCAGCCACAGGCTTTTTGTTCGGAATGGATATTGAAATACTCATCCTCCACCCTTCAGCTTTTTCTCTCAGAAACTGGTCCCCACACCAGCTGACTCCCTTGACAGACTTTTTTTCTGTTTTTCTTTTTTTAGATGGTAAGATATTAGATGGCAGGCTGCGTACCCAACTGAATGTTCTGCTGAATATTGTATACATTTGTGGTGTTTTGGACATAATTACTAGCAAATGGAGATAGAAACAGATGGCTGAAAGCATCTGAGCTTTTCACACCTCATAGAAAACCAAAAATTGATGTTCTACTTATAACAGAACAACTCAGAGATCAGGGTGTTTTGGTTTTTTTCTTCAAGTTTTTAAAGAGTTTATCTGCTTCTTCCCCCAACTCAGTTCACACTTCTCCTCTCTTTTCCCCCTTCATTCTTCCCAAGCTGTGCAACAACATGAGAAAAATCAGACAGAGGAAGGGAGTAAACTATGAAGAAAGAAAAATGCCTTCTCTTTACTATGAAAATAACCTTAGAAATGAACCGAGGCCACTCCAGAGAGCCTCAAATATTTTCAGAAGAGAAAAGTTTGAAAAGAGATTTTATAAGTCAGAGATGGTTATTTTTGGCTCTACCTCTAACATAAACAAAACCCTTTCATGCCAGTACTCTACTGATCAGTTAAACATCAAGATTTCAGTGTGATGGGCAGGCAGGACCCTGACTCTGAAATCCTTGGCAGTAGAGGTGGCAGTCAAATCCCGATACCAATTCCTTTCCCCTGCTTTATTTTTGCCTATAAAACATAACTTTAATTTGGTGCAATCAATTAAATCAGTAGCTGGTAAGACATCCTTTAAAACAGGTCTTTCAGAATGGTTTGCAGACATACAAACTTGACCAAGAGGAGCCCTAGTCCTGTCGCTGATTGCAATGCAAATAACTACCATGATACTATGTCATATCTCCTTTTTGGCTTTAGGTTTTCCAGCTTCAGGAGTGCGACCGCATCACCATCCTCCGCAACTCGCTGTGGGTTCACTGCAACCAGCTCTCCATGCAGTGTGTGAAGGATGATGAGGTAGGGGCACCTGCCAAGTAGCTTCACGGGCAGAGGAGGAAGAGGAGTAGCAAGAGTGAGCTGACCATACAGCACTAGCTTCCCTTCTCTGTGCATGCTGACTATCTCCAGCAAACCAGCTGCTGTGCATGTTCAGGGAGGGGGGAGGATTCTCAGTCTAGCTTGTTCCCTCAAGATGTAAACCAGATATATGCCTGGATGCAGAGGGTCTGCGTCACACTTGGTGACGCTTACATGTCCCCTCTCCTCAGTTTGTTGGGGAGTGCTTCCAGCTACCAGAACGCTCAACCAAGTACAACTTCCAGAAAGGCATCTGGTCATGGTCTCAAAATTGGAAGACATAAAGAATACACTAGTTTTGACTTTGAATGGTTGTTTCCCTCCTGCTATTAATTTCTTTATTACATTGAAAAGCCCTGGACTGCCTTCATCCTCTCTTAAAAGAATATCCAGAGCACAAATAAACAATTGTGTTTACAAGAATGTTTGTACGGGAGACATGCCAATGATCCATTCAGGTCAGACATGTATCAAGTATAAAGTGTCTCTTAAGGGGAAAAGTATTAATCATTAATTCAATGTGAAATGTTAAAAATTAAATTAAATTAAATTCTTGGATTCTGTTTTGTAGCTGTATGAAGAGGTTCGGGTAAGCTTGGAGAACTGCATTGTAGAGTCAGACATAGACTACTTCATTAAGACTAGAATGACAGGAACAGAACCTCCAGGTAATTAATTATTCCTCTTGGTCTTGTCAGATGAGTCACCCATTAGGCTGGGACTGCAGTTGTGCAGTACATGTCCTTTGGAGCCAGCTAGAGGAGTTTCTGCTCTGGCTATTCATTCCCACCCGCTGCAGTTCACTTCCCCCTCACTGCACTGCCATCACTCCTTGGGTGGCTCTGAGTGGGATAGCTGAATGATCCAGGTTAAAAATAACCCTCCAAAAAATAAAAAAAAAAAAAAAAGAAAAAAATTCTTTCGGCATTTCAACGGGCCTTGTTTCACAGTCAGCTGAACTGACACCACTAAGAAGGTGGGAAACTGCCTTCCAGAGATGGCAACCTCAATTTCCTGCAGTCGTGACAAATCAGAGCAAACTTAACGTGTAACTGCACCCTGGTGTCCCCTTGACAGAGATGCTGCCTCTTCATTTGCAGCACAGAAAGGGCCAGACTTTGTATACCTGCCCAATTGGGAATAACATCTTTTTTCCTCTCAGGAAGTTTTTTGTATAAGGGCAAGACCCCAGTTGGGGGAAATTTTGAATTAAATTGGCTTTGCTCCAGCATGCAAAAGCAATGTAAGGTTCACAGACGCTGTCCTTTCAAGCCAAAGCAGCCTTTTCATCAACTTCAATGATCAAAACCTCTGGGCGGAAATGAAGACGAGGCCAGCAAGAGCTAAGAGCAGTTGTAAAATGGAAACATACTGCTCCAGGGTAGGAGTTTGCCAAACACATCACCAGAAAGGCGGCTATCTAATGTTCCACATGGCCACATACAAACCACACCCTCTTACTTCAACAAGCAATACAAGAAACATATAGGCTGAGTGAATGCTTGCAACTTCTGTGCAGCTGCTGCAGTAAACAAAGAGAGAAAAATCCCTATTTCATCTCTTCATTAGCTGATGATACACATCTATGCTGAAAAGATCTCTTCCTCTTTTTTTTTTTTTTTTTTTTACATCTGTGCACAGATATTGTTTCACTATCTGCTCTAATACCATACTGCTACGTCAAAGAGAAAATCCCTTTACTATGCCCTCAGCAGTATCATTAGAGCTTACTTGCGTTCAGAGTGGGAAATAAGCTGTACTGGCATAAGAAAATTTTATACTGACAAAAACCTTCCACGCTAGGAGTTGTATAGGTGCAAATATCAGCAGCATGAATGTCCTGTCCCAGGGGAAAACTACCTTGTACAGCTTACACCCTTTTGATTTCATCGCAGAGCTTAGAGCTGGCAGCAATGACACTCCAGGAACTTCTTCCACAGAGCTGGATGCTGCCGCTAAATCAGTGCTGAGCTACCTGGGGCCTGTTTTTCACTCAGCCTTTCCGTCATTACACCTATGATGATTAAGAATCGGGATTTGGGTTTTTTTTTTTTTGAATGAATATATTGATAGTGGTGCACTGGATGACATTTTGCTGCTATAGTTTATTCTTCTTCACATAGGGGATTTAAATTCACTGATATAGGAGCATTTACCACAGAAAAACTACATTTTCACTGGCAGAAGGGAGAACTGTGCCTTGTAACAGTGTGAAACAACTTCTGTATACTCAGAAATTTGTAATTCTCAGCTAGGTTGTTTTGTGGATTTTTTTTCCCCTCTGTGTGAGATTTCTCATTCTCCAGTTGCCTAGGCAATTTTCTGCAAACAGCTCTTGGCTATGTCAGGACTCATTTCTAATAAGAAATAGGTGGGAAAACCCTTGAGAGCTTTATGAAAGGCAAAGAAACCACTGACTTGCTTTTTTGTTGTTTTTTTTTGCCACCTTCTAGAAGGTGACATGTTGTGGAAGTAACATCCTAGTATCTCCACAGCTCTGGCTAATGAGTTTGCACAGCAGCACATGGTGAGCTGTTGATCTGTTTTATTATTTGCAAAATGCAGGAGGAAACCCACATGTGGTTTTGCATTGTGTAGCAGGAGACATTCATCCTGACCAAACCTTTTGGTTTCTTGATGCTATTGCTCATTCCCCTCTTCTACCTAATCTTACAATGCATTACAGAGTAGAAACTATACCAAGGTGACAATCCAGAAAGGTAATACGAGACCCTTAAATTGGTCAGAAAAGTCCCTAATTACTGAAAATCTTATTTGTATGGATTCCTCACACTCACTAGTTGTACATGCCTGCTCTGCTTATGATCTTGGCTGACCCAATGCGAGAATGTCAACACAACCTTTAGCACAAGTCCGATGTCTGTCTTAATTTGCTGATATTGGAACAGATAATACGGTATCACAGACTTCACTCACGTTTATTTGGCTTTAACACAAAGAAGGCAGAAAGGGTGTGTGGCCACCAGCTCTAAGCAACTACACCGGGAGCTATGAGATGAAAAATAAATAAATCCATCTGTAATTATTTCACCTGTAAAGCTAGACTTGGGAATGGTCTCAACTTCACCCTTAACGACACCATAGGGGAGAGTGAAGGAACTGCAACTTAACTGTGTTTGAGAGAACAAACCCCAAATATCTCTGGGTAAAGAGCAAATCAGCTCTCAGGAGGTGGATGGGGGAGATGTGAAAGGTAGGGAGACACTCAAGCACAAGAGCAGACCAGGAAACTGCTCATTATTGCTCTTGGCAATAACATTCAGAAATCTCCCCAGCTATGAGACAAAAATTCCTGACTCAATACATTAAGAAAAAAAAAGAAAGAAAACACACTGCAGCCAATTGTATCAAGAACATGGTCCCAGGCTCGCAGTGACCATGCTCTGCTCCCTTTAATTCTGAGCTTTAAGGCAACAGAGGAAGCAGTCATGGAGGAAACTGCCTTCTTAATTAGGGTTAGCCACAGCTATTAGAATGGTACTTCAGGACCTTGGCTGTGCTCGTCTCAGGTCAAGCATGCCTTTCTACCAAGGACGTGTCTGCTTATAATCACTTGAAAGGCTTTTGTCAAGTCCCCAGGTCCCCCCCCAGCAGACCCTGGTGGTTGCAACTGTCAGCTGCGTTCTGATGGACAGAAAAAGAAGTTTTGCCTTTTTGAAAGCCTCATTTTTATTGCTTTGCTACAGCTGCAATAGGATATGAGAACTACTACAGCAGAGAACACAGAGGCAACAACAGCCCAACCCAGTCTTGTGGGATGATGAAGAGGTGAGTGGCAAAGTGGGGTTGCCAGAATAGGTATTTCTCTGTATGAAGGGCAATGCATGATGATAGGAAACAGGACCTGGAAAGCTATTACTTCCTTCATTGTAGCAAGAGGCAGCTACGTATCGACAAATATAACTTGACAGAAGAAGTAAACCTATTAAAACCAAAGTCAGAGTAATTTTGCCATGGCCTAGTGGGAAGAGAGACAAGGGATGAGTTCATAAAACAATTAGTTGGCCAGCAACGGATAGCATTCCTTGTTTCCTCTTTCCTGGTGAGTCATGGCAGCAGCAACAATCCCACTTTGTTCAAGGGAGGGCAAAGGTGAATCTTGCTGGGACCAAAGGCTGGGGAGAGCTGTCTTTTTCAGCTATACCTCCTGGCTTACTGCATTGCCCAGCTGAGCAGAACAAAGAGCTGCTCTCTGTATCTAGACCAACGGAAAAAACACTTAGTGGAATAACTGTGATGATCAGGGAGGCAATTTTTCTTTTTCTGATCCATTTATGCTGGTAAATGCTGCAACATGGATGCAATTATATCAGCAGAAGAGCCTGGTAGATCTATTGATTTAAATATTTTATATTAAAATGGCTAGTTCACAGCAGGAATGGCATTATATTTAAAGCAGAAGAGCTTTATATTTTGACATGCCTTATTACATGACAAAGACAAGGAGCAGGCTGCGATCTCCCACTTAAAATGTGGTCCAGGCTTGTTAGTGAGCTGATAAGGTTTTTATATGATACTTTGTTTTTCACTTGGAAACCAGATCTTGTATAATAATGAATTCTAATGCTGCATACTATCCAGTTACAGAAGACAATTGTACTGCCATTTAGAATACAACCGTGCTCTGCATGGGTAAGCAGCCTAGAGACACTCTGTCTGAGTTTCTGAAAAACTGTTGAGTTTGGATATCCATTTTCCAGAAACACTGAGTGTTCACCTGCTGAAAAATCAGACCCTTTAAATATGCCTTAGGCATACAATGCTATTTCTATTTATGCTTGAGAATCCTAACCCATTTTCTCACTTTACTTAGTCTCTGGTACCCAGCTGTGATACAGAAAATAACTAGGGACAGATTAAAAAAAAATTTCACTTAAACCCACAGTTTTTAGAAAGGCTCATTATACAAGCTTTGTATTTTAAATTGTATCAGAATCTTCCTTAAAGACAAAGAGATGGTAATCTCTTATAAACAACTGATAATTCTTATCATATTACCGTTGTGAAATAATTGGAATTTTTACACCGTGAACCTTTGGATCAACAACAAAATACCATCTGATGCGTTTTATGCACAATATAATGATGGCTGATGGTTCAGTATTCTGCTGCATTTTTTAAAATATATTTTCAACTGAAGATAAATATATCTACAGCATAAATGAAAATAGGCAGCCACAGGAAGAGGTGACATCTACCCAGTGCCATAGCAGATGGAGGGAAGGTTGAGTCAGACTGCTGAGAAGAAGGAGTGCTCATACCCAGTCCTGTTCACTCATTTTCTCATTGGCTTCTCTTGGTTCTGCAGATTCTCTGGTCTACTGCATGGAAGCAGCAAAAACAACATGGAAAGTGCCACTCCTTCAGCCCCTCCTCTTGGTATGCCTCTTCAGGAAATAAGTTTACCAGATGTATTTGTTTTAGATCATATTGCTAAATCAAGCTTTGACACGGAGCAGAAATGGTACAGCAGATACTCACATGTTGGCAGTCAAGAGCAGGAGTAGTCTAGAAACGAATTTAGCTTGGATGTGTATTAAACACATTTCCCAGTTTAAAGTGCCAAATAACGCATATAATCTTCAAAACCTCTGTCTAGGAAGGGGGAACTGTACATTCAGAACAACACAATCTGACTTAAATAATAGTTTTGTCCTACAGTAGAATACACTACCTCTGAAAAGCCCAAGAGAATACCTAAAGTTTTTAACAGACCAGGTTCATGCCTTATGAATGCAAAGATGCATCCTGTTTCACAGTTACACTGTCTTATTGTAACCCTTGCAACTAGGCATTTACCAGATGACATTTAAAACACAGTCTATTTCGATGATGCAGAAACTAACAGCTTATGACATTTTTTATTGGTTTGATTTAAAACAAAAACATTTTAACTGTGATTCTTGCCTAAAGAAAACAAAAAGCTGATTTAGGACAGCTTTAAAACACACAGAAATTAATTTCCTTTGTCAGGCCCGCCTGCTTGGGCACACAGAAACAAAGCCCAGACTATCTTACTTGTTGCATTTGGTGCTCAGCCAGGGGAGACTCTCCAGTGCTATCAAACACTGGCTGGACCTGCCAGGCACCAGCTCGAGCACAGGTAGAGCAATGCAGTGTTGAGCACTTGAGGGTAGTGGATCCTTCTGAATTTCCTTAGGTACGAGACAGGAGGGGAGAGCGTTTCCCAGACGAGATGCTCAGGAATGGCAAACGCACTCTGTGTTCAGCTTTTTCAACTGCTCCCATGCTTGTCTTTCAAAATCTGAAAAGCCAAGGAGCCGACAGTGCTCCTTAGAGCGGGACAGCTAAAGCAAGGATTGACCGTGGAAAGGTACAGGCACCCCGGCTGCTCCGTGCACTGTCAGAGTGCTATCTTCCCACCAAGGAGTCATATGTGGGAAACCTCTGCCCACCTCAAAGGCAGGGGAAGCTCCCAGGCAGATGTTGGGAAGGAATAAGAGGTTTCCCTAATTGTGACAAGCTGGATTAAAACAACATCTTCCAAAAAAGTTATGTTAGTGAGAAATAGATAGCTAGGAACTATGTAAATTGCTGGAAAATGTCTGGTGACCCATCAGCACAATTTTTTCCATTTTTCTCAAGGGAAAAAGAAAAGCCCTATGTAAGTCACTGAACCGCTAGAATTTTATACCACCACTAGCAACCATTTTAAACCAGTTTAATCACAGCATTTCCCTCTTTGGACCATTTGGATTGTACTTTAGCAGGGTAAACATTTTTCCCAACCTGGATGGGGCTAAAGCTAGTTTCTGACCTCCCACAAAGTTCAATGGGTGCATTGTCATCTAATCAATGGGACACAGTTTTTGTGCAAGACTTTACCTACAGTTCAGAGCAGCTTTTCTATACATGTACATGTCCAAACAGAGAAGGAACAGAAACCCTTGTATTTGTGAACTCTTGCATATGATCCCATGCATTTATAAGCAACTGACCTCTTTGTTTCTGTGTGTGTGGTTTTTGGTTTGTTTTTTTTTTTTTCTTCCTTCCCCTAGAAGAGAAAACGGATGGAGTCTATGCATCCATTTTTGTAAATGAACAAGCTGGAATCACATCATCACAAGACTACAGAGTACTTTATGACTACATAGCCCAGGTAAAAAAATGCTTCAAACTAAATACTTCATAGTGTCAGATTTAAAATAGATGATGTTGATCCAAACATCTTGAAAGTGTTAATTCTGTAAAGGAGGTGTTACCTTCACTTTACAGCCAGGGACACTTAGAGAATTATTGGTCGAGGTCACATGCAGAAGCCAGGAATGCCAACTGCCAGTTCCTGGCGCACATCACTAGACCATGCTGCCTCAAGATGAAACAATAACATTTTTTGCAAGTGATTACACATCCTAAATTAATGCTGAGCTGTTACAACCTCCTTCTAGAGATACAAGAGACTGCAAAGACATGGAAAACTTTATTTTTTAGGGGAGGATGGCTAAGTATGCAGTATTGTGCATTCTGAACTTACATCTCTTATGAAATGTTCTCCTAGGGAAAATGGCTACACGTACCTCGTGTAAAAATATGTGACACATGCTTATCCAGGAACTCTTCTCCATTTAATCTCACTTATCTGGAGAGTCTTGCTCCAATTTAACACACTGGCTTCAACTGAGGTGCTCTTCATGCTGGAGAGGACTGAATCCCTATATATGATGCTATTTCCCTGTACTTCCACATTGTAAGTTGCAGAATCACAGTGGACTTGGTCCACGTACCAAAAGATTGTTGTAAAGAGCAGCCTGCATCCTTAGCTGGCGCACTGAACTCTCCCCTGGCTTCAGATCTATCTAGGCATAGTACTGTTAGTAAAAGGTTATGAATGGACTGATTATGAATATTTTCTTATTCAGATGGACTCCAGAACCTCTTGGACTCTTGCTAAACCATTAAGCCTCCCCTAATGGGACTTTCACAATGTAATTACATGTCAGTTTAAAGGTTCCTTTTGTTAGCTTTAGATTAGCAGAAGGAGCAGCATCCAGGAGGCCTTATGCTACAGTGCAGAGACCCTCACACCAAGGGGCCTGCCAGCAATAGCCACCATTGAAGGAATGCTGGAATGTGACAAAATCAGATAGCCAGACAAATTACGAAAACAGAGAAAGGGCTTGAAAGGAGCACTTCCTCTTATGTACAGCAGTGTTCTGACACCTTTTATTATGTGTTCTTTGTTTTAAATCCTCTTTTATTATTTGCCTGAAATTTCATCCAAGCACAGCTCAAAGTACCTTACTGTTAATGGCAGTTCCCCTGAGGAGACTGCTGGATTGCTTTGTCAGATCCTTACTCCAGGAGTTGCCTTAAAAATAGGACACACACAGATTTTCCCTGCTGAGAAAAGAGCCTGTGACTACTTTTAGTATATTGTATATCAAGGCCTCTCACTTTTCAAGTCCGTTCTTACCTACTCAGGTACATTAAATTTAGATTTAGCTGACACATCAAACATTATCCAGAAGGCTCTCTTACCCTGTTTTCTATGTTACTACACTGCAGGTAGCAAAGTGGTTTCCTATGGAAAATAGGACAGCTCTAGTGAACAGACTGATAGCCGCCTGAGAGCTCAGCGATAGCTTCCTTGCGACTACTCCATTTGTCTTGGAGATAAAAGTTACCCATCTCAGGAAGAGTCGCTGTAACTCCACTGGTAACTGCTGTTCTGTATTAAGAGAACAGAGAGATCTATTTAAGGCCTGGATTAGTAGAGCCACTGTTTTTATCTCCCTTGGGAATTAAGCTGTGCACTCTTATATAGCAATACCTGCAGACTACGGGAGGGTCATGGTTAGCTGGTTTAGGACAGTCGTATTTAACCCTTTCCAGCCTTCCCCAATGATACAACAGTCAAATTGCTTGGGAGGAGACACCACGGAAGCTGGGGAAATTCAAGGATCTTAAGGAAATAGTCAGCTCAGTAACTGCTTAATCCCTCACTGCTTGGTATTTCAGGCTCATTCCCAACCCGAAGGACACTAGCAGACTGTTGATGAAAGGCAGAGTAAAAACCCCCACCAGAAACATGCTTGGGCCCTCCTGTGCTCTCAGGCTAACCCTATTTCCTTTCCCTGTCTCCTTTCAGAACACGGATGAACTAGACATCAGTGAAGGAGACATTGTAGTTGTCATTGAAGAAAATGAGGATGGCTGGTGGACAGCAGAAAGGAATGGGCAGCGAGGCTTTGTACCAGGGTCTTATCTCAAAAAGCTTTGATGAAAAGAAGCCCCAGTCCTCAGACTTTAAAAATATTCTGTTACTGAAAACAAACAGCACACAAGGTCTGCTTCAGCTGACCAAGGGCAACCCATAATGCTGTCTTCTACAATTACCAGTCAGGAAATAAGCAGTCCTCTTCCTTCTTCCCGCCCCATCCCAGCACCTCCTGGCCTACACTGTCTGCAAAAACCGTCTTCACTTCAGAGAGACTAGGACTTGCATTTCTTACCACGGTTCTTCCTACCCTCAGCACACAGTGTTGCAAAGCTTTGCAAATCTGGGAGGAAAATTCTGCCCAGAACTTAACTGCATTAAAGGAAAAAGATCAAGGAAGCAAGTGCTGTGTCTCCAGGATGGAGAACCATCTCCAGCCAGCCTGGGAGCCACCCTCATAGTCACAGCAGCCATGTTCTCTGCCATGGATCCCCTCCTCTCGCTGCACAGGCCATGCAAGCATTTTTGACAGCGGGGTGGAACATACACTCAGAAAGCAGATAGCTTTGATGTCACAGGGTCTTAGCTGTACAAAGCAAGGAAGAAACTCTCTTAAGTTCCTTTTAACAGCCCTCTTTCAAGTTCCCCTTATAGCACACAGGTGACCAGGGAGAAAGGTGAGGAACTCTCCACTGTTCTTTATCTGTCACTGATGAAAATACAAAAAACAATGAGTGCAGCTAGAGAAGAGCACTTGAAGGACTGAGACACATCAATAGTAAGAAAACATACGGCACTCCCCATGGCTCTGCTTTGCACTGGATTCTGGGGCAGCAAAATCCACACAGATGATGAGCCCATGGCTTGCTTTTTGCCTTGGTTGGATGGTTTCCCTGACACCTCCCTGGGATTTTTCATGTTTAAAACAACAGCAACAAAAACAACAAATAAGCAAAGCCTCCAGCAGTGCTGCGCTGTCCTGATCCCTCTCCTCTGAGCACCAGAGAAGTGCCAGTTACCTCCTCACACAATCTGCATACCCGTGCCATCAACGCATTCTCCTCTCAACTCCTCTGCCCACTTGGCTGATCCTCTTCTGCCCACAGGCTTTTCTAACCACTAGCTACAGCCTCTGCACCTCTGGGATTGCTGGCACAGACATGTCCCCGTTCCTTTCCAGGCACTTTTAATGTGCTTGTTGTTCAACAAATGCTCTTTGGAGAAGTCACACCGTACAGGTTCACTGTATTTCACAGATTTCAGCTCTATCACAGTCTTTCTAGTTTAATATTTAAGAACGTTTCCAACTGCCACTGTACTTACAAAGAGATTGACAGATACTTTCTGCCACTTTTCAGTATTTCAAGATGGTTAAAAAGAATAAAATTCAGTGATTTCATCTGAAGCAGAGCACGCTATTTCTGGGGGCAGAATGACCTTGTTTGCCAGGGTTTCAGGTCTTAAAACTGAACTAAGTCAGTGAAAATGAATCAAATTGCTACCCAAAAGGTACGGAGCAGGGAGGAACTGTTAGCTAAGACACAGCAGGAAAGACACAGAAATCTAGACAGAAGAAAAAGCCATAATGGTCAATGCAATTATTCCTTATATGAAACAGAATGAAGGTCAGAGGCACTTGCAGTACCTTATTCTAATTTCTTGCTTCAAGAATGGAACAAAAGTTGCTGCAGGCCCTTTTTCTTTAGTTCCCTGCAGTCCTTTGCACAGGCATGCTTCCCCTTCCCACACTTCTCCAAGTTATTATGCAGCACATCTGCATGAGTGCTGAAGGGCTCTTAGTACCTTGCATTAGCAGGGGCTCAGAGGAACTGCAGGAACTTGAATGGCATTTAAGGCACGAGGTTATGTGAACAATAGCGTTCATTTAGGCTGAAGATGTTAAAAATAGGTTTCTGTGGCCACATCTGAACTGAACGGTGACAGAAAGATGGTCCACAGTAGCCTTCAACCAGGCCACTGCATTGTAAATGGCAGCTGTCAGAGACAGCTACAACATCGCTGTTTATGTATAGAGGAAACCTAAAGTAGGAAAGATTTAATATATTTGCTTCTTGAACACTCAGTATAAACCAACAAATACTTAAATAAATTTAGGTAGATATTTTGCAAATTATCTTAATTAAAGAGAAAAATAAATAAATGAGATGCATCTCCTCTAATTACATGTGACACACGGATTTTGCTGAGACTCCTCACTTCTCTGGGGGCCCAGCCAGCCTCACACAAGACACTGCAGTACCTAGTCCTGGTTACCCCTGAAATCCTGTTACAGATAGATCTACCACATGGTCTATATCACTGACAGACAGCTAGTGGAATGGTGACTGCTGTTTCTACCCCATCAAATCATTTCATATTTTTGATGTTAAACTCAGGAAACTGGTTTCCTTTCTACCTATCTCGTCTTCTGTCAAGTAAATACTGGTTTAAGTGCAAAAGGCTATGGATATTTCAAAATCTACCCAGTTTCATAGCATTTGGGTCCCACATGCTAACTCCAGACTGTTCAGGAAATGAAAAAGCAGTAGCAATGTTTTCTTATGATTTGTCTGCTTTACATTGAAGAATTTGGCTGATAAGTAGTTACCAAGCCATATCTAGGCAGTTTGCCCTATCAGCATGGCAGCACTTGCCAGAAATAGAACAGAGATATCAAGAAATACCCACACCCTCTGAGTACACCCACACTTTAGGTGTCATCCACCCTCACCAGTGTGAAAAGCAGGAAGGTCAAATGTAGGCTACTACATTAATAATATTGCCTTAATAACGATGTTTCCTTTCCAGCTTGATAACACTTGAGCAACAAAACTGATGCATTCAAATAATCATTTAATTTTCAGGTGAGATGGAAAACTGAAACGGACCCTTTCCAATGGGAAACATTCTTAAACTAAACTCCAACATTTTTGGTTGAAATTCTTTTTTAGACAAACACTTCCAATTGAGCCTCCACTTTCATTTTGACTACCATCTTTAGCAATGAGGTGGCAAGCAACACATAGGGATAAAACAACAGTGGCAGAGTTGTGTGTTTGCCAAGTTAAGTTTCATTTCATAGCACATTTACAACAAGCAGACTACCTACCTCTTCACTGACTGTTAGTGCTCTGGCTCTGGGTGGGCGCATACACAAGAAGCCCTTCCCAGAGAGCAAGGAACATGCTTTTGCAGGCTGCTTTGCAAGGGGGAACCTAATTACCAACCTATAGCCTGTGGCTAGTAACCATTTACAGACAAACTAATTAAAGAGAAGTTACAATACAGTTACTGAGCTGTTTTTGACTTAGCACTGCAGGACTTCAGTTTGCACAGCAGACAACAAGTATTTCATGCTGAACCATTTCAAACCTGTAACTGTTAACTCTAGAATTTTTGCCTAGGCCATAACAAACAGGCATCATCTATCCACTAAATACCAGTGGCAAGAAAGATTGGGACTCATTTCCCTCGCAAACCACAACAGAGTAGAAACAGACAGAGGTTGACACCTGCTGCTCTTCTAGATGGATTTTTGATATGAGGAACACAGACATGAGATTGATATGAAAAAGCGTAGTGGTAAACTGTTCTGTTATTCCTCTAACCACAAGAATTCAAAGTTTGGAAGTAGGCAATCCAGGCCAAGGGTACCCTTAAACCAGACTCAGATATGCCTATTATTCTTTTTTTACCATATTATTACTGAGAACAGGAAAACCTGTTTAAAAATCAAATTTAACCAACAACAACCAAACATAACTAGGAAATGTCTACGAGAGCAGCATGAGGCCCATCTCTACACAGAACAGATTTCAGCTGCTGCTGCTAGCATTAAGAGCCCACAAGCCAGTAATAAAACTTGGTCAAACAAAGTAGTGTCAAACTAGAAACAGAGAGATCCAGGAGATCCAGCTCTAGGACAGCCAACATAGTCGGTGCTTAACCACAAAGAACGAACCACCTGCCAAGCTCACAGGTCCATGGCTACAGACAGCTACCTTCCAGCATTTTTTACAACTAGTCAGCTGAAAGGAAGAAATCAACCCCTTTACCACTGAGCAGTCAGCAACAGCAGGAGCACAGTGGCCGTTCAAGGTTTGAAGTGTTTGTCACCTCCTTGAGGACCCTGGCTTGAATTCCGTGTTACAAATAACCCCGACATACTTCAGCTAAAGTGTTCACCGATCATACACATAAGAGATATACAGTAGCAAGTCTTACCTTAGATTCCTGTTTACCTTGCTGCTTCAAGAGGTGCATTTGAGGTCTGAGTCTCCTTTCCAGAGATAATTTTCTAGGTAAAGACTCACGACTGCAGCTCAGACCTCACTGATTACTGAATACAGTTTAAGTGGAAGCACACAGATGCCAAGAGGAAATTCATTACAAGCCAGGCATCAGGTGGTGCCTAACAGGAGCCCGGTTGGGCAGAAAGAAACATCTAACCTAACCACTGGTGGATAACTAATACACTTTCTTCTCTGGTACTATGTAACCTCTTGGCTGTATCATTACTAGCTGGCTTGACTGTGCAGGCTCAGAGAACCCAGGGGACTCTACATCAGAACTATACAGTCTGTTGCACTGAAAGGCCACTGTTAACCTTCAGTGTGGACTGACAATGACTCTTCACAGTACAGGACGAAGTGTAAAGGCCAGAAAAAGCAGCCTCCTCTGCTGCTCAGTTCCATCTCTTTTCCCTTGCTTTGTTGTTCTCCAACCTTGCAGGGCTGGGGCATTGAAAGCAAGGGCAGTTACCAGCTGCATAGCTACCAATATTTCACATGCACTCAAAGAGAAACTATGCTCATTGCCAGTGAGCGAAGGTGCCCTAGCTTGGCTTTCACCCTGAGATCCATGTCTCCTTGCTGCCATGGGGTTATGGGCACAACCAAGTGGCCAAATCCCTAAGGTAAGGTAAAGCAGAGCTGGCTGTTAGAAAACAAAACTAAAACCAGCATTAGGGTCAGTCACTACCATTCACCAGCTTCCTAAATCACTGACAGTACCCATCACAGGTGTTTTTATAGTGCAGCTGTAATGTGTTGGGCATGCTCACTGTAGCTGAAGCTAAAGAAGAGAGAATAGCTGGGGCTTTGCTCTCCAGGAGAAAGGAGGAGATAAATTTGTGATTCTCATCAGGCTTCTGAAAAAGTAAACGGCTGCTAGAGGCCTGCAGGACTGTTTTTTTGTAGGGGAAAGGATACTTGTGTGGAGTAACCAGGTTTTGGAAGAGGAACAGAAATTAGTGTCCTGGCTGTAACTAGGTAATTAACAAAATGACAATGCCCCATCTACTGAGAGAGCAAAGAACTTTGAGTCAAACTGTTAGCCATTATCTATTCTTTATTAGCAATTACCTAATTTCAGTGGCCAGCTCACATTTTTGATGAGGGAAGGTCAGAGCCATGGTTATCTCCAGATTTGTGTGCTCCTGGATCATACACAGTGCAAATTTGATCTGTTTCTAGAATGGCCAGATAATCATATTTCCATCAAATTAGCCAGTGCACGTGGTACAGTTCTCATCCTGTCCTTCTACCAGCTGTTAAAGGGCAGCTGACACTTGATTTGGCACAAAGCCACTTGGTGCAACATTAAGAGCACATTTCCAGCCTATCACTGCTGTGTATCACGTGGCTGCAGCATTTCTGCCTGACACAAGGGCCCTGTGTCCTCGTATTCTGACCAAAAGCACAAACTAAATCTTGCTTTTAGATACAAAACTCTAATAGAAATCACTTAGACCTCCCAGCAAAATCAGGAGAAATCAGACTCAACACCCCTGAAATCTCTAAGAGGAAAGACAAAATTCTCCAAAAAAGCACCAGGTAACAGAATTGGGCTTAGAATGTAGCTACCATTTTATAGCCGGGGTACTTAGATGTGTGTGTACATGTGTAACAGAAGATATCCTAATAGGTTCTTTGAAAACATAAACCAGCACATATAATCCCAGCTTTGCTGCTGTTACCATAATTCAACTAAACCACCAAATCAAGAGCAGACATAGGGAGCAGTAGCCAGCGTGTTACTTGGTGCAATAGTGAATGAACTATAATTGCATCAGTGGTGCTTTGACTTAAAGCTTCTTTGACTTTGAAATTCTGGAACTTTCTGCAGCTCCTGCCTCAGGATAAATGGACACACAGTACAGCTGAAGAAATTCTAGCCTAAACTTGAATGAAAATTCCTGTGTGGGATTACACACTCAGATTGTACAAGGAGTCGAGGCTAAGCCCTTTAATAAAAATAGAGTGATTTTGTGAAGCAAAAGTATGACTTCAGAGAAGTCATACCTCATACCTATGCTTCCCCATGCATCATGTGGAGTTTGTAAAGCACCTTGATGTCATCAGCTGAAAATCCTTCTGGCATGCCAAGTATTTTTGTGATTTTCAATCCTACACTCAGTTTAAACAAGCTAACGTTGGGTGGTGGTCAGATCAATATTTGCAATGGAAAATCTTCTACAAAGGGATAAATTATATTGCGTACAGAGTGCTGTTGCTTGTTTTAGAATACAACTGGATGGCTCTTGGGAAGGAGGTTGCAGACATGAGATAACACACTCAATGCAGGGAGCATGTGGGGGAGTTTAGTACATTCCCTTCTACTTTGCAAGGGCACAAATGCTCAACAGCTGCATCTAAGGAAGAATTGTTCTGCAATTTTAAGCTGAAAACAGTCCATGGAGGAACTTCTTGGGAAACTGGTGAACTTTAACCTTCCTGGGATAAGAATGTTCACATCAATGTGAATGGGAAAGCTTTCAATGCACTGATAGACATGAGAAATGCTTTGTCTTTAGAAAAGGGCTGCGCAGCCCTTCTTGTGTTTGAACCCCTTGTGAGAAAGGGAGACATGAGCGACAGAGACTTTGTTCTGCTAAGTGGCAGCTAAAGGTTTTACTATGGTCACCGCTCAATTCAGCAGCCATGGGGGGATTCAAAACCAAAGAGAAGCTCTTATTCTACAGATAGAAGGGATCTTGAGAAATGCATCCTCCCTGCTCTGCAGGGTTCTGTGCCAGCTTTTTTAACCAGAGTGCTTGAGAGCACAGGACCTAAATTTAACTTATATTTGCTCAGTCTGTGTCCTGTATCATCAATGCACCATTTCTTGATGCTGACACAATTGTTTCCCACCCATGTATATTAACACTGCCAGGCTAAAAAGGTGGTTTTAAGCTTTTAAAATAGGTATTTTATTCAAATTGCAAGAACACTTTGGAGAGTGATGGACTATTAGCAACAAGCATGCTTCGCAAGGATGGGTGTTCTCCAAGTCCTGGAAGTGCCAGGAGTGCCTAGTTCTTCTACGGTATGTACCAGGAAATATTGCCTGAGAAGTGTTTGGTAGAGGCCTGGCATGGGGACTGCACAATGCAATCTTTGCCAAAGATGACTTATCCTTCTCTTGCTGGCAGCCTCATTCAATGGCAAGCATGACTTAATTGCTTATCTCACTGCTTCCTTTCTCCAGGTGGGAGAAAAATTTCAGAACTCTATTCAACAGCAGTTTTCCAAACGGATTCCTACTTTGATCTACAAGACAGACTGCTTTTGCATGCAAGACATCCTGCCCGATCACAAGCCCCCCCAAATGTCAGTGTTTTGCTTAAGCATTTTATTTGCATGAAGAAAATGAATTTCAGTTCCTCAGTCACAGCCTGATACTAGCAATGGTCTGACACAGCAGTTACCCTGGAAAAAGCTGAAGTTGTTCTTTGAAATGGGGCAAGAGTCCATTTGGTGAAAGGGGCTGCTGCCTGAAGCACCACACATCCAAGATGAAAACAAAGCTATCCATTCCCTGGAGCATCAACAGGAACAGCTCCCCGGCCCATGCTGCTGTGGCTCACCAGTTACCAGTACTAACCCATGTTTGCAGGCTTCCCTCTGGCAAATACAGAAGAGGTGTCAACTCCAAAGCTTTGATGTGAATCATCATTCAGAGTTGAGAGAAGCAGATGAGAACAAGAAGTGTTGTCCATTGCACAGCACTAAAAAGTTGAAACTTTGCAGAAGTGCTTCCTTGCTTGCTCCAACAGGATCACTAAGTGAGTCTCAAGCTGCCAGACTTGAGCTCTGAGAATCTCTCATTTGTATGGTTAAAGTTCATGTTCAAGTTTGGTCTACAAAACCTGGTCATGCTCTCAGGTTATGGGTAAACTGTATTTGATGTTCACCTGCAGCGTAAATACACCACACAAAATACAGTTGAACAGCTATCCTGGAGTCTAGGCATGGAGGGAAACAACAGCGGCCACCAGGCACAGATCCAGCAGAGATTATTCCAGTCACAGCAAGGACCAAGTCAAAGGTATATACCTGGACTAAATACATATCATGAAAACAATACCTGTATCACGCAGGCAACTGCCATAGTGAGGAAATAAAGAAACAGGTGGACAAACTCTACACCTCATGTCTACCTCTGCTACCCCAGCCAGCTGTCAGGCCATTAAACCTGCCTGGGATGTAACACACAGCCAAGGAGCAGCTGTACTTCCCCAGCACTTCCCCTCTCCTCCATCTAGTAACAAGTATCCTGTGATTTAGCCTTATTTTTGAGCATTAATCCTTGTGATATGCTATACAGAAGGAAACATGACTTCTTGCAGGACTGGTTTTTTTGCAGATATTCCTTTCACCTGGAAGCAGGAGAGAAGGACAAAATTTACACCTATTGCTATGTAGGGCACAGGCAAACTATGACACTGCTCCATCAAAACCAGATCATGCCTAGACTTCCAACAAGCAGGAGCGACATAATTCTGGTATCTGCCACTGATTTTGCTCTCTCCTAATCAGTCCCAATACTGAACAGCAGCACCAAACTGAACTAGACAAACAGCAAATCCAAGAAAGACAGCCCTACAATAGAAGTAAAAGATCAGTTCTGAAGCAGGCTAGAAATATGAGTAATGATATGCGAGACAGCGGGAAACAGGATAAGCAAGCCAGCATCTTATCACCCAACAGCCATGCATGGCCTATAACAAACCACAAATATTGGTGCCTCTTTATAGGTCACCGCATAAAGTTTAGTGGTTTGGCAGACAGAGAAAGCAAATGAGAGATTCTCGAAGTTAGTTTGCTCTCTTGCCTTTTAGCAACATCCCAAGCATACATCATGTTTTAAAAGATGCTGCCCACAAAAGACTTTCCCATCTACTCAATACAGCTCCAGAGGAAACAGACCAGCTATGAGAAGGTGCATATTATCAGCAAAGAGTAGCAAGGTGAGTTTTGAAAAAGGATGTGGAAGCAGGCTTACTGTATGCAGAAGGGGCAGCTGCTCCAATCAGTGTAAGGGTGGCACCAAAAATCAAAAACTGAAAAGGACATTTAGGGGCTCAGGTGGCAGCCTGCTCCACACCGCATTCATCCAAGTGTGTGCTTATGCTACAGGAAATAGTGCACAGGAAAACCTAAGTTCCATTGCACTTAAGAGACTTCTATTGTGTTTCAGTGCGATTTATCTCAGGCCTAAGATTAAGTCAGTTGCAAGATGCACTGACTCCATATTGTGGAGGCTATCACTACCACTATTGTCACAAGTACTTATCTCAAATCTCATATGAAACTCCAAGTACTGAGAAATCTCATGAGCTGTCGTCCTCTTGCTATAAAGACATATTTTATTTTTTACTTTGTTAAATTGAGCTTGTTAGACCATTTTCCCCCTCTGTTTAGTAAGACAAACACACACTTGATCATGCCTTGCTATTATTCAGGCTATAGTCTGAATGAGTTAACTGAATTCTCATGAGCCTCATATTAGGTTGCTGAAAGGCAGTAGAATGCAGGACTTGCACTGCAATGTACTTACGTCATTTTAATAGCTGCAAGAAGAAACAAAGCTCAATTAAAAAATACTCTTAAGTCAATTCTAATCCCACGTTAAAAAGCTCTGGATCAGGTCAGGCTCACTGCTGCAGGCAAGCTCCATGCTTGTGTGCTCCATGTAGCATACACATGTTCAGTCATTCTTTGAATAATTTCCTGAACAGTCTGCACTGAGACCTCCTTGCCTCTTCAGCAGAAGGCACCAGACCCAGGTGGCTGGATGAGCAGCCACTTGAGCTGTGTAGCTAGGGCCAAGTAAACATACTGTTAGCTGTTTGAAGCTGGAAATCTAAGTACTGTCAAGCAACACACAAAACAGATCCAACCACCTCCTTAAATTAAAACACCAACCTTTCTCCCTCCTCAAATCACCCCGTGTTGCTACTATTAACAGCTACACTGGCTGAAGGAGCAGTAAAAGTAGTAACTGCCAAAAAGAAGTGGTTAGACTTCATAGATAGCATTATCAGCATTTGACAGCGTAATGAAACATGAAAATGTCATCGATGTACTACAGTGTAATCAGTCCTCCAGAGCTTCTATCAAAGCCTATCAACAGGGTACCAAAAATTATTTATTGGTTCTGTATTTCCTCTGCTGTAAGATCTTACTGTAACAGCTGAATTTTGGTAGACTCTGCACTAAAGAGTTGTGTTAGATTAAGTAGGATCATCCTACATATTGTGTATTTCAAAAAAGTTAAATACACAGAAGAAATCAATTGGGAGCAGTAATCTGCATCTAAAAACTAAGAAAAGTGATAGTTTGCTTGCAAAAGAAGTTCTAGGACTACCTCATACCCAGCTACAACATAGCCAAGAGAAAATCCAAACTGGAACTGAAAATACCAGACGTGGGAGTCACAGAAAGAAGAGCTGGAATGAAACTAAGTCATCCCCTGTCCCACAAAAAGCACCAGCAGATACGAGCATATTAGAAAAGCTGAATTAACAGCAACACCACCATTCCTGCCTAATGCAATATAAAGCTTATTCATTCTTTCAGGAAGAAAAAAAGTATTTCCTGACCTACCAGCCTTATTTCACTTGCTGCAATTTAAACCCACAATTTTTTTCTTTCAACAGTCACAGAAAATATATTCTTCAAATACATGAAACTTCCACAAAGAGGAAGGGAAAAACCTTAATATTCCCTTTGCTAGAATGCTGACCTTAAAAAATACTTAATATATGTTGGGGATTCTGTGCCTGAAGAAGAAAAAGGCAGTTAAACAGTGATGCTGAAGTTGAAGGAGAAATCAAGAATTCATGTTTAAAATGTTAATGAGAATGGTGTTCAAACTTAGGTTTCAAGAGTGTAAACTAACTAGGAAACATGGGAAAAAGGGCAGTGAGAAAGATAAAGGGTAACAGCACAGACTGGAGAAACTGAGCAAGTCAAATCAACATATGGCTTGGATAGTCTCTACACTGCAAACTACAGCACTATTGAGCAAACCAAACTAGGCACTACTGGAAGCAATGGACCTGTGGTACTCCTAGCATTAAGCACAGGCTGATTTATGGTATTTTTCTCACTAATATTAAATAGCCTCTACTAAACTGCATGCTGCCATGGCTCAATTACCTTTGATACCTGAGCTTATCTCAAACTAGCTAGTGGAGGTAACTTTATGCCACAGTGCAGATTGAAGTCCTGTGCTAAATAGGCTTCAACAGTAACAGCTAGAAAAACAACTAGCAACTGAAAGTGTACTACAACAAAAGAAAGAAAAGAAAAAATCCTCTTCCATCTTGGTCACACCTAGAAGTTTTTAGTTTTTTATTTGTTGTGTTCCTCATTATGACAATGAATTCCACATTGGAAAATACTGCTCAAAAGCCTGAGTTTCATTATGGTATAACTTCATTTCAGAGGAAGGAGTCCCAATACAGGTAACTTAAAAACAGAAAAACCACTTATCAGAGTATTACTTTATAGACAGGCCCATGCTGTTTAGACTTTTGCACTGATGTGTTTCTTACTTAACAGCAAAAACCACTCTGAACTTAAAAAAACAAAATCTCATTCCAATGCAAACCTCCTGATTCAAGTGAGGACAAAGCTAGGATGCAAACCTTGCTTAGAGTGAATAGGAAGCAGAGAGGCATATGGCTTCACCAGCTCCCTAAAAGAGAAACATTTTGGAATAGCACTCTTTCACCCACAGGACAGAAATCTAGTCCTCTACTGTCATTTTGCTTAGCACATGAATAGTTTGTTAAGAGCAGAGTTTTATTAACAGCAGCAGGCAGCCTGGATCCAGCATACATGGGAATTCAGCCAGAAGACAAGTCAAGCAGCTCTTCTCAAGCTCAAACCAGGCTTTTGGAAACACATATAGTTTAGTTCTAGGAAAAATCAAGGGTGTGTAACTAAAAAGCAAGAAATATTCCTCACATGGACAGCAAGAAGCTCAGCATAGACACATTTTAATACTAGCCGTTTACTGTATTTCCAATAGAGTAAGATTGCTCTGTATATTCACTCAAATATAGTGCTTTACTACAGGCAAAGTTAAATGCTAAATAAGCCACAATTTCTATTGTAATAAGTACACAGAACAGCACTTCCATGAATGGGTGCAACAAACTACATCTGCATTTTTACAGTCTATAATGCACAGTAACAGCATCCCCTTGAAAAGCAAAACAATTTTGCTTTTGTTGTTTAAGGCTTTCAACAGGACACAGACACAAGCCACAGCTAGCAAAGCCTCATGCTTGTCATCTGCATGTAGTATCAAACTGTCTCCTTTTCTACAGGACTCAAGATTAAGACATTCTTCTCCAGAGTTATACTGAGACCAAAGACTGACTTTCAGAAGCCAGGTCAGCTTACAGTTCTGGAATTCTAAGCAAAACAGATTTATAGCCAATCCAAGGCTTCTAGTAATATTGGTATGTTGGTAATATTCAATGTTAACCAAGCTAAACTATACTGAACCAGTAACATATTTAAGCTGTCTGGCTTCTAATCACCTTCAGAATTCAGGGAGTCTACATAACTGGAAGTGATGATAGAAGGTATGGTGGCAGAAATCACTGTCTCAATTCCTACCTAAGAACTTGTGTATGCCTCCTTATTTGAGTATGAAGGCACTGTTTGCACTAATAGCACCCAGCAACCCAAGCACATTTACAATACAGAGTCAAAGACTGTAAGCAGTAAAACTAATCAGCTCATACTACTAATCAGCTGTATTCATGTCTGACTACTAAGGAGATACCACTTGTTACCAACTTCAGCAAGTCATACAAAATGCAATGTATTAGACCCCTGCAAGTTTGTATTTGTTGGTTTTTGTTTTTTTAATAAACACACACCACCATAGCTCTATCCAACAGCTACTGGCAAATCATGCAATGCAAGGAGGTTGCTAGTTCCTAGAGATGACTAATTCACAACAGTTAAAAGTTCAGTTGGGCGTCATTTCAATTGTGTTTTATTCCAAAAAAAAAGCTGTAACATTTACTGAATAGATTCAGAAAATGTTTCCACATTCTAGCATGAGTTCTCTGCATTTTCTAAAGCAAGCAGAGACTTCCCTGATCTACATGCAAGTACTTGGTGCTTTATCATTAAGTCATCTCTACTTCAAATCCATGTCTTCCAGCAAGATTAACAAGTACACACACTGGCATCTCTCCATAACTATCTTCACTTCAAAGAGGTATGCTCAGGCTCTTGACTGTGGAGCTTCCTTCTGCCTTGTAGCTAGTAAGAGCTGACTACTTTTTGAAGCATCCTTAGCTTTGTTTTGTGTAACACAGAAGTCTATTTTAAAACCTCCTCTGGTCAGATTTGTACAAGCTAGGGTCATCTTGATCTTATTAGTCTGAGATCTCACCAAGCTTATCTACAGTATGCAATACAACATGATGTACATAATCCTTAAGTTTGTCAACGTTTCTGATCTTAGATTCTGTAAGCCAGCTTGCTACCACATCTAGGAAATTTACTGCCAGAGTCCCAGGAGGCCTTTCAGATTAAGCTATATACTGTACTAAGAAGGAAAATTTAAGCCCCAAGGGCATATCATCTGAAACCCACCTTTTGAAATTAATACAGATCTCCAAAAGTATACTTCTATGACAGCATAACAACTCTGAGAAACTTAAACCCCCCACAAGATCTATTGGTTTTAACAGACTATGCATATTAGAATTATCTTTTCCTGAGTGATGTTTCTTTGCGTATTTGAGAATATTGTGTTGATGTCAGTTTGGCTGAGCACGCTTACTTTGCATGATAAAGCACATAAGCAACCGATAGAAATTCTCAGCATTCCTGGCTTCCGCAAAGCACAAGGCAACTGAAGCCATGGAAAGCAGAGCAGTGACTAAGCATCTGAATAACATAAGACATTAATGCATGATTAACATACAGCAGTTATTGTATGGCTATTCATCCTCCATTGTTGAGAGGCAGATTCTTCCTTAATTGTATTCACAAGATGTTAACTTTCCACCAAGTTCAACCAAGTTTGTTGTGCTTTCTCTAGTATTGTTTCAAACAAAAAGAACAGAAATATGATTCAATCAAGCTTCCACTAAACCTTAAATACAGATCTATTTATGTGAAGCCACTTAAACTGGTGCTTTCCTACTAAAGCTTATGCTTCTAGCACACCAGGACCCCATTTGAACAAATACACTAGAATCTTAAACAGAAAACAGACATGTTTATAGGGAGGATATACAGAGATTTATTTAATCAGGTTTACTATTTACAGTTGAGATCACTTTCACATATTACATTGCTACTCTACATGGCTACATTGTTTCCAAACATTTTTTTTTTGTTAAGATCTACGGTCTAACAGTTCACTCAACACATAAAACCGCTCTTCATAGAAAAATGAAATATTTCATTATAGAACAGTAGTGCATACATTATACTCCTGAAAAGCCAGCTTGTATTTGAAACCACTAATGTTTGAAAGATTTGATCTCTGAAGGTCAAAATGCAGTCACATGATCCTAAAATTTAAGTTAGTCTTTTCTTTACAATTTTATATATATAAAGTGTACTGGACTTCAAAGTAGTGTTGTTTGTTTTTTTTTTTTAAAAAGTGACACTGGTGAGGGGCAAGATTAAAATATTTTTTCCCAAATTAAATACAGCTGGCTTCCTTCGTACAACTTTGGCCAGAAAAGTTCCATGTAGTGAACGTTTAAGACATCCTCTCTATATGCAAGAATCAGCCAATTAATGCTTAGAGGTAATCTAACAAAGTAGGCACACGTCCTTTGACTTTCATAATATGCAACCAAATTACACTTAACTTGCAAATGGTTCTGAAATTAGAAAGTTTACTAGTATACTAAAACATTTAGATACAAGAATAGCTGGCGAAAACAGTGAAAGTCACAGGTAATTATATGGGTGTGTGTAAAGCTGAGCTGTTTTGCCCGTCACCAGTGTACAGTACGGCTGTCCTCATCTGTGAAAGGTGCGCTTAGAGACTAAGCTTAGGGCAAGAAAGCTATCGCAGTAGACCCGGCCCATTCACCTTCCACGTAAGTGAGATAAGATTGAGTTGCATGTTCACATTCTCTTCTAGGCATAGGTTCCACCAGTGATGAGAAGTTCGTAGGCAGGATCCCGACTCCTCCTACATAGTACTATACAGGCACACAACATGCCCAGAAGCTACGGAGAAAAAAAGAAAACAAGCTGAGTACAAAAAAGGAACTTCAAGAGATTTAACCTCAGCACAGAAATTGTCAGCATGCTTCGCAAGACTGAAATTATCCGTAAAGTAAATGGCAACAAATGAATTGCTCTTGAAGAAGCTTCACTTGCTGCTGCAAAAAGCAAGGGCCAGGAACTCCAGCCTTATTCTCTTGCAAGACTGTCTTGGACATCTATAACAAAAGGGGTTTTTTTGGTCAGGCACTTATATTCTGCCTCAATAATTCAGGTGGAAGAAATAATTCTTTTTATGAAAGGTACAGATTTTTAGATACTATATCTGGTATGAAAAATCAAAGTGAAATTCAAATGCATTGCTATGATGAGAAAGAGCAAAACTGAGCTTTATGAACCTATTTCACCACTGAAATTTTTCAAATGCTCAATCTCTATTAATATATCATATTAGAAAGCTTAAGTCCAGTGTGAATGATTCACTTTTAGACATTTTCCTGCTGTTAAAATTCATAGTACCATGACTGCGCTGGCAAGTTTGCCAGGAATTTAGGGTATGATCTCCCAGTATACATTTACAAGACTTAAATCAGATGAATATAATCAAGGATGTAAGGCATAATATTTTATAGAAGTTGCATGTTTACTCAAGGTAGAATAAGACTGTACCTACAAAAAAATCAGGTACAGTATTGTGTTCTATGGCCTACAGGAATTGGCAATAGCTTCTAGTAAGAGATTGTATTGACTTGGAATATATATATTTCTATATGCACAGAAGTTTGTTCACAGATGCAAATATTTCAAGAGGCTCCTGTCATAGCTCCAAATTATAAAGCATTACCTAGAAGGTAAATAAGTTTCCGAAAAAACCCTCGAACAGAAAGCAAACAAGAATGAAATGTGTGAGCAGACAAAGTGTAAAGCTTCTTCACTGATACAGCAAAAACTCAGTGAAAACACAGCTCTGGGACAAAAGGAGAATTATTCACTTTTTTAATAAAGGCTGATGTAAACATCACATATGTAACAAGTTTTAAAACTAAATGATGGTCCATGCAACATAGTACTTAAGCACGCTGAAAGACTGAAGAGAAAAGGTTTTAAAAATTCTAAGTCTAAATAAGCAGTGATTAAAAGATACATGATGAAATTCTAATATGAGCTTTTAATTCCCTGGAAAGGAACAAGCTGTAAAGATTAATAATATTCTTGGTCTGGAGCACATTATGTGCTTTGGATCTATAGCAGAAACCAGCTCCGGTTCAAAAAAGGATAGGGCGAGTGACCTAGTGTACGGCACTTCAGCCTGTTGGTAAAGACAGCATCTTTCTTCACTTTCCATCAGTACATGGGTAGTTCC
This sequence comes from Aramus guarauna, assembly GCA_013400195.1. Lineage (NCBI taxonomy): Eukaryota > Metazoa > Chordata > Aves > Gruiformes > Aramidae > Aramus > Aramus guarauna. The sequence goes on from VXBL01010268.1 coordinate 300,017, forward strand.
AGTTCACAGACACATGTTATCAAAGAATCATGGAACAGTTTGGGTTGGAAGGTACCTTTTAAAGGCCATCTAGTTCAACCCTCCTGCAATGAGCAGGAACATCTTCAACTCGATCAGGTTGCTCAAGTTGTTTTATTCACGTCAGAGTAAGGAAAAACCCAGTTACAGAAGAGAATGACTCTTCATGGACGCAACCCTTCTAAGTGAGGGGGGAATATTCACAATTAAAAAAAACAAACTTAAGTTAGACTCAGGAGATGGAGAGTTTATGATAGTTGTCAGTGGCTACAGAACGCTGAAGACTGCTCGCGGCCTGCAAGTACAAAAACTTCATCTTTTTCCCCTGTTCAAAACAAGGATAAAATGAAGAATGTGCTACAGAAAAACACCACCTTTAATAATTTACTATAATTAATTCTAATAATGTATTTCAAGTAAAGTAGTTCCATCACATTTACAGTTATTCACACAAAGATAATACCGGTAAATGAATCAAGACATTCAATTTATATAGAGTCATGTAAAATATGAAACAATCAGGTGCTGTAATAACAACTCATGTAATCAACTTTTGAGTTATTATTTAAATAATTTATATCCTTTAGGAGGCCAGTGAGCATTTTCCTAGAATCCACTGTAAACATAGAAATAAATGCTGTATTTCAACTTTCTCTACAGGAATTATTTAGTACGTCTCTTTTTAAAAATATGCTAGCACCTCTAAAGCTTTTTCTAAGGCATTTGATTCTGTTTCTCTTCAGTTGCTACTAAACGTTCTGAACAAAAATATTTTAGAAGTCTATGTTGAAGAAGGATGCATGCATCCCTCTCCAACTTTCAGAAAAGTTTAGACAGATCTCCCACAGTCAGAAGGTTTATTTTGGGGTTTTTTTTGGGTGGTTTTTTGTTTGGGTTTTTTGTGTGTTCATGCTGTTTTCTGTGTGTGTGTTGGTTGTGGTTTTTTTTTTTAAAAAATTTGCCTGCTAGCAGCAGCTATATTCAATTTGCTTTCATGAAACCTCTTTTGTACAAAAAAGCAGGTCACTGGCTGTGTGTATACATATGCCAAGCTCAGTATCTTGTAAACGATTGCTAACTACAAAAGCTATCTTTACGAATGAACTCTGCAGCTAATCAAGCAGCACTTCTACTGCACTGCAATGCCTTTGCCCCCTTCAGTTTGCCTCCTATTTATTACTAGCTCTGTGCTGTCACTGTGGTTGAGACCAGGGAATTATTGCACACTAGAAGATTCCCATGGTAACTGAAACATGAACATACCAAAAATTACTTCTATGCAGAAAATACTAAACTTTCTACAAATTCCCAGCCTTGCAAAAATTCTCCTCTTCTCAGTCTTTTCATTTTAAAGAAAGTACTGAAGGCTAAATTTGTTGAATGTAACCTATTAGAGGTAATGAACTTTGAACAGTCTTGGAGCATAACATACAAAAAAAATCAATTAATTCAAAGTGGACTCTATGCAGTGAGTTTAGGAAAGGTAGTCAAATTCACCAAAAGCTAACAAAACCATAATTACTCCCCCCAGCTTACAGGACATGACCTAGGCTACAGGCCATTTGCTGAAGTTTACATTCTTACCTCCATTTCAATTAGGCCAGACTATTTTGCTGAGAATCAGACTAAATACATATTTAAATTCTGTAATACAAATTAACATGTCACGACTTATGTCTTAAGTTGCAGGAGAAAACCAACAGAACAGTTTGAATACTTTTTACTATCAACTTGACTCAAACTAACATCTTTTTAAAACGTGAATTTACAACCATTCGAACTGTGGAGCAAAGATACAAAAATATGACCTCTGATACGACTTAAGTGTGATTCACAGTGAATACCAGAGAGAAATTTCAAGGGTATTTCCAACATTCTGTATTCTATATTTATCTTTATTCATTTTCTAAACAGGTATCACATAGCTTGTTTTAACTTTAAGCAAAGTAAGATTTCAAAATGCTATACTGCAGCACTAAAAGAAATTTCTCTGATGTTCTTATGCTCTTGACAGACTGTTTATACAATATGTACTTTCTGCCAATAGCTTGATTACTGACACGTGGAGACAAATCAAAGAACACCCACTGCAGAAGGGATACAACTAACATGCTTGCCTGGAATTGATGAGCCAGGAATAACAGAAGGATGCAAACAGCCACATTTCCATTGCAAGCACATACCAGAAATACCAGCACAGTCCCAGAGAGGATTATAACTGTGCTGCATTTTGGGGCAGACCTGTTAATCAACCTGCAAACTCCAAAACTAAGAATAATGCCTCCACTTGGGATTCAGCTCACCCAGCCCCATAACATACATTTTCTCCTGTATAAAAAAAATCTGCCACAGTAACTATAGTTGTGGTAAATATCTTGACTTACATTACAGAAATATATTTCAGTATTCAAGCAGACTAAATATTGCCCTAACAGTTAAAGCTTTAAGAATGGCAATTAAAAAAATACCTTCCTTCAGAAGATTGAGCATACGTCTCACCAAATTTGAAGTTCCATAGCTGAAATAATCTGGTTCTGGACAGTTCAACAATATTAGTGTATACAGCATTACCTATGAGTATATCCTCGTAACAGTGAAATAGAAGTTTAACCATGTTTTCACAAAACTGTTTGCAAATAGATTATTTGCCTTCAAACATATAATCCAGCCCAAAAGCTGTTTTTGAAAACAGAAGTGCCCAAACCACCTGACTCAACAAGCACAATGTTTTCTGAATTCAAATACTATTAAGGGCACTAAAGTAACTTTGAAAGGAGTTGTCACGTCTGTTGGGATTCAGCATATGTACTACATTTCTCAGAGGCTGTAACACTGGCACAATCTGAAAATAATGTGATTAATGTACTAAGCCTGTCAAACTGATGAGCATTCAAAACTCCAATGTTACAGATATGTTTAAGGACAGTCCTAGTCTTTCTTTTAAAAAAACCCAAATAAGCACTGAGATACACATTAGTCTATTTCCTCAGTTACTTTAACAATTGAGGTGCATGTAGGAGACAGCCTATGCTCAACTTTAAGTATGCAAGGTCTCCAGTTTAGAACCTTTTTTTTGTTTTTTGAAGTTCAGAAATCAAGAAATCTTCAAGACACAATGCAAAGCTCAGTTGAGAAAAAGCAGAGTATGCTATCTAAAACCCTAGTGTATTTTCTGGGTGGTCCTGACATTATTTGTATGCCATGAAGCATAGTTAAACTGATGTACCTCTAAAAAGGCATGAAGTATGAGCCATTTAGTTTAAAGTTGGAAATTAAACTACACAAATTCTGCAAGTGTTAAATGCCAGAGCACATTCATGATACTTAACACTAATTAGTTTAAGAACTATTTACTGTTTAGATTCTAGTAGATTACTGCATGTAACATTTGACTGTTCAGCTACCTTCAAATCTAATAGAATATACATCCACACAGTAGTTTTTAGACCATGCATGGTTGAGAAGTTCTGTGTTAAAGTGTTTAGATCCTTTTGACTGATGTTTATTTATCCCTCAAATCAAGCAGGGAGTAAACATGTCATCATGCTGTGAATACCTGTAATAACCTGGAGAGCAGTTCAGAATTTCATCGGAGAAAAAGTTTACAGCTGAAGAATATTCTCTTACCTGAATAGCAGCAAATGCTAGTGCTGCCCAGATGACATACATCATGATCTCTTGAAGCTTCTTTACAACCAGAGCCTCACACCCCTGAAACAAATAGACATATATATCCATCTGGCAACCACATTTAGACACACACACCAAGAAAACCCCCAACAGCATCAAACAGGGCAGAAAGATAATCCAACCACCAGAAGAGTCATTACTTAGTGCATCGCAGATGAAAAAAGGAGAGAGGGGTTTTCTTCCCCCCTCTAGAAACCATGTTTATTTCCTTTTAAAGTAAATATACACCCAAGACTTCATGCTCCCACCAAAAAGAATATTAAATGATTGTGAGCAAAAGCACATGGCTAGCTAAGCTCATACTTTGGCTCTCTTACCTCAGAATAAAGGTCCATTGGGCGGGTCAAACTGCCAGTGCAATTGCTGAGGGCTGCTTTGCAACAGCTAAGCGGCACACTGTTGTTTTTAGTTTGTTTGAACCAGACAGTATTCTCCCAGTCTGAGTAGTTATGGATCCCACAGCAGCGCAACTGAAAAAAAATCATACAGGTAAAGAGCACATGTGTTTATCAATCAAGAAGTAGGATAAGACAGCAATTTGCAACATCAAGAACACACATGTTCTATGGCAGGAAAAAAAAAATCTAAGTACTAAATATTTGAATCCAAACACTGATTCATAGATAGCCAGTTATACAAAATGCATCTCCTCATCAACAATATTTCTACTAATTTTAAATGGGTTAAGCTATTGACCAATCAGCTGTTTCCTAGATTTGTCAGAATGGAGGAAGATACACTACACAAGTAGCAGAGCAACACAGCACCCATGTTTTATGGACACAAAGGACTGAAGAGTTCCCATGCGCCTCGCTGTCTCACCTGCCTTTGTACATAGTCAATAGCACGACTGGCTGCATCAGGATTTGTCCCATTGTACCCATTGTATACTTTCCGAATGCTGTGATCAACTTCATCCTCCACCTGTGAAGTATCAAGAAAGCATCTGCATCAGCACACCAACAGAAATAGTACAGGTAAAATTATTTCACCTCTAATTATAGCAATTCAGGAAACCAAGGTAACTACTTATCACCTGAAATGAGCATACTTTGGTGGAATTGCTTCTTGAAATTCTAACTTTATGTTTGCAAAGATGTTGCTAACTTGCAGCTAATGGACAAGAAAAAACCACCAAGCAGCTATCTTCCTTAAGATTTGAGACAGAGTAGCTTTGCTGTGTACATCAGGAAGGAAATTGCTTTTATCATGACACTGCAGCAGATATTCCATGAAGTTAAGGGCTCTCCATAAGACCATGCATTCACCTTTCTGCTTCCTTGTACCCCTTCAAAGTTCCAAACTAAACACAGTATAACCATCTGGGCTAACTTGTTCCCTTTGGGACCACAAGGATATGAGTAAGTCACAGCACTTGCTCTCCCCATTCTGACTGAAGCACAGGTAACTCCACAAAGATGAGGTCTTTTTTGGCTGACTACCCTATCTTACAGTGACTGAGCTCTCTGCTCAGTACCACTGTCCCCCATCCCCNNNCCCCCCCCCGCCACTTTCCGAGAAGCATTGATGGCAGTACATTGTACTTAGCAACAGCTACTGGAATAGCTCCTAAAGTTACTGCAGATGAGTCAAGCTGCTAAAGATGTTGTCGAGTACATGCGTTAGAAATGGATGCCACCCAAAAATCATCACTTGTCCCCCAAAAAGAAGTCTTACAATGGCCATTTTGGACAAAATCTTACTAGAACCTTTTAAGTAATATGCTTCACTGTAAACTGTTACTTAAATGCACAGAAAGTTTGGTGTAGCTAAACATTTGTACAATAGTAAGATTAGCTCTGAATCAATTTTTTTCTATCGCATTCAACAGGAATTATGTGCAAGGAATGTAATCTCAGGGCTCTGCATTAACTAAGCATGTATATTCTTTAGATTTGCAAGTTACAGTAGGAAGGTCTTGCCAACACATCATTCCCTTAAATGCTTTAAAGGAAGAATTTTCTGCAGCAATAGCACAAGATTCACTCTCCCCACCCAAGAATGCTGGTTACCTTTACAGGTATCAAGATAGATATGTATCAAGATAGATATGAATAGAAGTCAATTTAGCCTACACAGGCACCTTGTTTCAGAGTAGCTTAAAACCATTTGTTTGATGATTTAACTCATGTGATTTAAAACTCTGATTCATATAACAGAACAGCTGTTCAATTTGTCATATAGATTTTTCAACAATTTCAGTGCTTGCTTCTGTATCATTTGCCTTATTGTTCAATTAGGGCAACATTATGCCTGAAAGCCATGCAAATTACATACAATACAAACAGAAGTCACTAATTCTAGCTAACTGGCAGGTTTTGTGAAAAATGGAGTGAACTACTCCACCCAGGGGGAAAAAAGCCAGTAAGTCCTCAGCCAATTGACAGCTTGCTTAATCCCTACTGCCATTTACAAAAAGCCTCACTTTTACTCATAATGACCAAACCTAACAGATTCTACAGCAGGTCAGTCTAGCATAATTGACCTAAGCATGCTTCATGTTGTTCTGAAGGAGCAGGAGTCTCAATCAGATCCTCACATGCAGGTTTACAGAGTTACATTGGAAAATACAGCGATTTTAAGATCAGTCATTGTATCTTAATTTAAAAGGACACAATGCTACTTCAGACAACAGTATACTTGGTCTCACTTGGTACCAACAGTTTTGATGAACAACTGCCACGACTTCAACCTTTCCTCTTGTTTGTAAAGTCTTGTTTAGAAATTTGTAGTTAACACTAAAGTAATTCTAATGATTTGAGTGCCTATTTAAAAATAAACAAACAAAAAAACCCCAGCAGAAATCCCACAGATCTATACATGCCAAGTCAGCACATACACGCTTTGCTGATTTTGTTCTGTTGTTTCTTCTATAAAAGCACAGAGCTGCCTTACTTACCCTTACAAAAATAATCAGAAATCTAAGCAGATTTTACCTCCCAGTTCACTGGTAATAAATTTAAGTTATTTCTGACACTCCTGTTGCACTTGAAAACAATAGTTTAAGATGCTAAGTACTGCAGACTAGTAGAAACTTGCCATTTTTACTAACAAAATCTGTCTGTCTTTTTTTAAAAGACTTAATATTTAGTTTCCAAATACTGATTCCCACAAATGGCTTAACATAAGACTGCCACCAAAAAGAGACTACCTTCCCTTTTATCCCCAAGCTCTGACCATACAGTTACCTACAGCTGTGAAACTGTATAGCAGCAAGACAAAAAAATGAGGCAACAGGAACACACGGCTGGCACCAATCCAATTTTCAAGTGTGTAATTTCAGATGGACTATGGAAGATAGATCTATGCACCTGCTTTTATCTGCTTTGAATGCTGTTAACTGGAAAAGAGCAAGCCACTTTAAGACTGGAACACAGAAGGGAGTAAGATGACCACAATTTAGTCCAGATCAGATCCACGGTAATTCCTGAGTAACTATACTGTAATACGCTACATCTCTGCAAGTACTGGAGCAGAAGGTAAGCATTCAAGTTAACATGTAAAAACTCAACATGTTTCCCATTCTTCAGGAATTGTACTGCTCTCCTCAGTTGCTTCCACTACAAACTTCAGAGTCCCAAATTATCTTCTCAGAGCACTGCCAAGATACCAGAAATCAGATGCAGACCATGACAAAAATAGATCCTGAATTTAAGCATCACCGATAGAGCACTTCCATTGAAGCAACCTATTCTAACTGTTACGCCAGATTTATAATGCATAGTTCAAGGTCCTCATTAGCTGCTTACTCAAGGCAGCCTTCCTTTGTAAACCAAGCAAAAACTCTAGATTTTTACTTAATGGTTGTCCCGCCATTTCTTCCACAATAGCAGGAGAAAGCAAGGAGAGAATACTGACCTAGTAAGACCTGCATTGTTTATATAAACACAGAAGGCCAAAGAAAGGTAAATGGTGTTGTAGTTCAGCGTGCTATTAAGATGTCACTGGAGTGCCCTATATCGCGATCACATTACATGTCAGCTAAAAATGCCTTTGCTGCTAATTTTTAGATTTTTGGGCAAAATTTAGATGTAGAGGTAACAAAGGCCAGTGAAACTGTGCAAGTTAGAAATGTCATTTCTTCAGGCTACACTGTAGTATCTCTAATACCATGTGGTATATTTCTGCTACATATTATGCTGGTAGAAACACAATTTCATTTTTCTGGTCCTGTTTCTTAACTTCCATTAGACAAGCAGTGGGAGAAGTCATAATTTCTTTAGCCATAACCTTTGTCAACAACCTGTATCAAGCTAGACAGTATACATTAACACATTAAATCTATTTGATTTTATTATGCAGTCAGTTTCTATATCAAAACACAAGACAACATTTAAGTTACTGCACATCAAAACAATATGCCCTACATTCAAATATTGTGCAACTAAATCATTCACAAAGTTAAAGCACAAATAAATTAGAAGACCACCTGGAAAATGGAAAGGTATCAATTACCATGACTCCCCTCTTCTGTTTGACTGTCAATTATATATTCCAGCTAGTTTTTGCTTACGAGAAAACTTTCTGCTTTACTTCAAAGTATATTAATGTTTTAAATTTTAAGATATTGACGTCTCCAATTAACCCACTTAAGAGTTATCGTTTTATTCCCTTAAATACCCATTAACAGTTCTACAAAAATCAAACACAGTAAAGACTGTATTTTGGTCACAATTCACAAAACATTTACTGGAACCGAGAAGTTATTACCTTTGCTCTGTAGATGTATCCAAGAACCACCACCACAACTTCAGTGATAAAAACCAAGAGCAGGATGATCACAAACTGTAAAATACAAACAAAATACAAACAGTTCTACCCATTTACTTTCTGAAAGTCTCCATGTAGATTTTGCTATTTAAGGACTTTTTCAGGTAAGGTTTTGATGTAACAGATAACTTATAGCAGGCAGTTAAGTTGACCAACTGAGCCCAGAATTAACTTCATTCAAGAAACTTCAGTGTTCATAGCTTCACCAAGTAATAAGCAGCTGCCCAGCCAGGCAGTACTGATCATTAGGACTGAAATAATCATACTGGAGTGCTTTAATCAAGTGTTTCTTTCAATCTTCTTTCTGTTAGATAAATAGGAATGTCACATCAAAGAAGTTGCCCAGACTGTTACTAAGAGTGGTAGATAGACTAACGGAATGTTTCTTCAGATTAAGCCCTGCAACAACTGACACACAGCAAGCTATGCATTTGTCTGGCTATATTTAAGAGCACATTTAAAATAAATCAAAGGATTCTACACAGTAGAATCCCCAAAACCCCATGGGGACTGTTTAAATGCTGGCCTCTCTTCTTTCCCACCTAGTTCTCAAGCTGAAATTGGGAGTCAAAACGCTTGGAAACACATGACAAAGCACTGCAAACAAAGTGTCCAAATTAAGCCATACATAAAAATATTTAGGCATTATAATAACCCTTAATTAACCTTGATGCAAGATACTTAAACCAAGAAGGGTCCTGGCTCACCTTTCTCAGTCCAGTTTCAGCTTTTCACCCAGAACAGATAAAGGTGAGATTTCAAAGACTACTGTGACTTAATTATACGGTTTTACATCTGTTAATGATATGACCACAGTTCTAACAAACAGTAAAACTGAGGAGCCTGCTGCTGTGAGAACTGGCTAGTTTAACATCATTATTCACAACAGAAAATTGAAGTAACATGTTCATAACGAAATACAAGGGGAAAACATTTAAGGCCATAACATAAGATTAGAATGAACTTAAAATATTTTAGAAGTCTACTAAAAGGGAAGGTGGCCAAATATACAACAAGCAAACACCATCATGTAAAAACTCTGCAACGTACCGTAGCAAGTCCACAGCGACTTTCTCGAATTGTGGCACAGCACCCAATAAGTCCAATAATAAAGAGAAGTGTTCCCACAGCTATGATGATAACTGCTGGAATTAGCGTGTAGACATCTTCAAAAAAGTGATCATAGTCATCATATGTGATGAACACATAGGCTCCCACGTAGCACAGTATGCCTGCTGCTGCCTACAATAGACATAATAACCGTGGTAAGCTGCTTTGAATACCAAACCCTCCTTCCCACAAGGCTACTTTGCAACAATTATTTTATCAAACACCATAAAGTAGTCCTCCTCAGAAATTAGTTGTTTGTTTTTTTTTTAATTTAGACATCTTTGCTAGGTTATAGCATATGTTTTTTAGGAACATCTCAAACAGAGGCTAGTCAGTAGTTTTCAAACTACATTTAAGCTAGGCAGATTTGGTTTTGACTATACTATGAGAGTCTAAGGCACTTAGTCAAGAAGTGAGGGTAACAACCATGCTGTGAACACTAAAATCTTGCTCCTTGTTCTCAAATACTTCCTTCCCATGCTGTGAACTACACACTTTCTACATAGTTTAATGTTCATGAACTGTCTTACACTTGAGAACAGGATTCCAGCCCACGCAAGCAGCAAGTTATTTGCTATTCAACAGCTTTTCAGAAAACGTATGCAGTTCTTTTACATGCCATTTTTTACCTACTACTTATTCTTCCATTTTGCTGATTACTACCTGTAATTTAATGTTAGAACAGAATAGATACACACATCGCACACTCCAACCTCTGCTAGGGCAAGATGAACTGGTAGAAACAGCAGCATTTCTGAAGCATTTACCACACTGGAAAAATCTGATTCTAATAACAAACTAGGTAGGAACAAATATAAAACACCAATTATTAAAAGGCAGAACCACGTATCTACAGACACATACTACAGAACTTTCCAGTTTTTAGAAGAGATGTTCTCAGAAGGATCATTGTACAAAATGGTCTTTATTAAACAAATAAATCACTTAAAGTTACTGCAAATAAGACTTGTAGGATGGACCTACTACTACACTGAATTAAAACATTAAGACAAAGCACTCACTTGCAGCCATCTGATATGACCTTACCTCCCTTACAGGTACAGGGATCGCAACACATCGATAACTTCATTAAATTTAAGCTGAGCAGACAGTGAAGGACAGACAGTTGTTGCTTGAGGAGCCAGCTAACATACATTTATTTCAAAACAAAAGGGCCTTATCAATTTTTGATTTAAAAATGTCTCTAATGTCTTTGCACTTGCTGCAGAATGAAACAATCCTGCTATATATTAAAACTAAGCATTTATATTCAATTGATTTGCAATGATGGACAATATAATTTGAATATTTCATGACACACTTTTCCAGTGTCCCAATACAAGGTTAAGCTAAAACAATCCACTCTGAAGATGCAACAACCAAGCTATGATCTGGGGCATTTCATCTTGCTGTAAAGGGTAGCGTCCCCATTACAATCCAACCCATACCCTGGACACAGGAGTTCACTCAACTGGAATATCACACACTCCAGCTCTGATCTGAGGAAGAACACTGCAGGCTGCCTCCAGCCCTCCTTCCCCACTCAGTGGCCTTGTAACTACCCCTATCCCTGCACTGCAAAGAGGAGGGCAGACAGACAGGCGTATAGCTAGTTCCAGTAGCCTCAATACTACAAGATTGTGTCATGCTATTGTAGAATCAAAGAATCAATTAATTCAGGCCAGGAGATCATTTAGTCAAAATTCCTGCCCAAAGCAGGGTCAACAATGACTTTAGACCAGGTTGCTCAAGGCTTTGTCCAAGGTCTTGAAAATCTAAGGATGGCCATTCCACAGCCTCCCTGGGCAACCTGTTCAGTGTGGCACAGAACAAGACAAGCTGTAAGACGACTGTTACCTAGTACTTCAGTGCTGTTTGCTGCTATGTACTAAAAGTATTGGAATATTACCACAACTATTTCCTATAAAACAATACTGCATAAACACTACTAGAATAATGTGTTCCAAATGGACCATCACTTGCAGCACTTTGTTATAGAAACACTATGTGAAAGAAAAAGGTATTAAGTGCCAACTCAAAAGTATCATGAATTCTGCGTGGATTTCAGCAATATATTTCACCTCTCTGCCTCTCCTACTGCAGTGAAGACAAGCATGTACTCCACAGGAATTTTAAAAGCATCCAGGAAGCTCGCATTCATCCAATAAAAGGGGCTATGTAGACACAGCCGTAGTGAAACTGGAAATTCAGTAAGAGTCAAAGACCAACATCTTCTCCAGACAAGACAATCTGAAGAGAACAAGCTATTACAAAATTGCCCCTTTGCACAAAAGATGTTGAAATGCTAATCCAACTATACAAATCCTGCCTCATTAGGTACAACATAGCAAAATGCAGATGTACGATTTCTGTACACAAAGCAAAGATTCAAAATAGTGTCACTGAACAATAGAATTACATTAACTGTTGCCTAGCAATGAAGCGTGTGAATGACAGGACAGTGATGTAATCTCCCATCTCTAAGAACTAAAATGCTTGTTAGAAATATGGTATACTGCAAGGTGGCAGATGAAAAACACAGCTGTGGCTGGCATCAGGCACTGAAAATATAGTGCAAAACTGAAATCAGAACCATTTGTGAACCCCTTTGTCCTTCTCTGTTATGTGAAATTTAAGTGGCTTCCTTCTTTTCTAAGAAAAATCTAGTTCATAAACTGCATGAGCCATATATTTAAAGAATACATTTGAAATAAAAGAAGTTTAACCTTTAAAAAAACTGTCTACAGGTGTTAACTTTCCTTCTCTACTTCAAAAAACATATGCATTTTAAGAAACTTTGCTCTTCTAGTATTATGCTAGACGAGTCTGACAAGTACAGAGATTAAACATTGTCTCAGAAACTAAGAAAAGTCACACTCTGCGCTTGTTATAAAAATTAATTATTTTGTAATGACTATTGGAATAGCAGATTTTTCTTTACACTTCTTAGATTAAAGCAGCCCAGTCTCAAGACTTCACTAAATCCTTTCCACACACGGTCCTATGGTGACTAATCAGCCATGACAGCACTTGGCCTTCAGTTTTGCTTCTAAAGAAGGTTGTGGAATTAGTGTTTCTGTGGAATAAAGTACAGAATTTTAGGAACAGCAGTATGCATTCATATGTCTAAAATCTTGCACTAGAATAATGAGGAAGCTGAAGATAAAGACATTGATTGCCTCTACTTGATGCGGTGACCATACCCTTAAAAGTTACTCCTATCTCTTCCTCAGAATTGCTTCAACAAGTAATCCTTTTTTTTTGGGGGGGGGGGGGTGGGGGTGGGTGTGTAGTAGGGAGTTGGGGGGAAGAGGAAGGAAGTCCTGAGAGCAAAGGTACCTATGAAGATTAAAACTCCTTTCCTGTGTGTCACAGTTTATCACTATTTTTGAACAGGTACAATACCTAGTCTATCACAGAACAATGAGAACAGCATCACCATCCAGTCAGGTCACAAGAAAACAAGTTTCAAATGCCTTCCCTTTTCCTTTCACATCATGACCATGTGATGCTTAGTGTTCTCTTCAGCATGCTCTAAACCAGGAAGGAGGTTGCTAAATCAGCATTTTAGCCGGGTTAGGAAAGTGCTTTTGAAGCAATCCTTTTTGCTCATCATCTGATGATTTTCACTCACTACCTTCTGGCTTGCATCGCTGAATAGTCTTAGGAGCATATAACAGGACCCCCTTTGGATGAAACTAAACCAGAGGATGAGTACATTTACTGTGCTAACTGCTAATAGGTGTTCAGTCTTGGGACCAGACTAGCCCAAGGTCTGTCTTTCTTCCCTGCGACTCAGTAGTTTCAACATCTGGTCCTCAGCAAAACAGGGTTTTGTTCCGCCTCTATTGTACCATGTTATATGTTAATGTAAATAAAGCATAAATACTGTGACAGCAGATAAAGACAAAGAGCTAGTTTTACCTATACAAAGTATAAAATCAACATTGATCAGTGCTGCACCAGTTAAATGCACATTTATTACCTGTTGCAACCCAAGAATAAAGTTGAACATGTGCTTTTTAAAAGGCCCACAAAACAAAACTCCAAAACAGTATCACTCATTTAAATCATTTACTTCTCAAACAGAATCATCTAGAGAAACTGAAATCCATAGCACAAAGATAATGAAGAGTGTAAATCATAAAATAATCCAAATCTCAATGCTTATTATCTGGCAGAGTAAATAGTAAATCTACAGAAGTTCTAACTTGCTCAAGTCAAAGACATTTGAATAAAAAGCTACCTCATTTACAATCTTGCATTTCCTATCATTGAATAGAAGCCAAATATATCAACTGCACACAGTTCAAATAGGTCTTTGATAAACAGGGCTTGAAGGAAGAATTCTTGAACTTAATCTGCTCAAGGCTCTGAATAGAGATGGCAGCAGCTCCTGAATCTGTGCCAGGTCACATGCGTGCTCTAGGGAGATAACTGGTTATTCAGCATTCACACATCCTTTTAGAGTTGTTTGCATCTAACTTGCAGTACTGAACCTGAAGTGGCATACTCTTATTTTAAGATTAATTAACCTTTAAAAAGACTGCCAAGACAAGTACAGTCAACGAAGACAGTTTGTTGCAAAAGGCTTGAACAATTACACATCCTTCTCAGAGGAAAAGTTTAAAAATACATAGACCTCATACTTCACAAAAGCTTAATAGTATTGCTTTGGCATGGGCCTCTAAGTAGTTATTAGAGGCCGAATAAGTATGAAAAAATTGGAGGGAAAACTGGAAGATCTAATAACACAATGATACACGCAATGATAATTACAAAGCATTATACGAAAACATATTTTAAATTTGGAGTTCTCAGTAAGCTTCCCCCCATCTTTGGGCTAGCATAATACAGTCTCTTAAGCCCACGTCTATTCCACAGTCAGCTTTCACCTTTCACAGGCACTGAGGTACACAAGGCTACACACTGTCTAAATGCACCTTAAAACAGTTGGGATTTGGGTTTTGTTGTTGTTGTGGGTGAGTTCCACCCCCACCCCCCCCCAGTAGGCTGCAAACACACACCAAGAATTGTTTTCACATTTTCAATAATGCTCACACACTGCAGCAGTTTGAAAGCTGGAATTTTGGCTAGCTAAGATGACTGGCAAGTAAGACATTTAAACTACTTGTTCTGTTGATCATTTATTTATTGACCACAGACACTGCAACTCCATTTACAAACTAATGCTTCCTTATACTACCCTACTAATGTTCCTCCCAAACTGACCTGATGAAAACTTGTCTGAAGATTTTATATCTTTACAAAGCATTACCCTTCAGGTTACCTTTGCTTTTTACCTTGCTATTGAATTTTCTTCACTTTGGGACCACAATAGAACCCATAAAAGAGAGCTTTTGAATTTTTGGGGGGTACTGTTTCAATTAACAAGGCCAAAGAATAGCATTTATCCCTTTAGAACCTGCATTTTATTCACTGTTTTAATGAAAAAGTCCCACACACTCTCTGAACAAGGAAATGAAGGTAGCAAAGTACTCTGTGTTAGGAGAAATCACTGATACCTGATGTCCAATGAGGTAAGAAGAATATTTCACCTTTTTGATAAGGACACCTACTTATAAAATTCCTACTACTGACAAGTTTACCATTGCCGATTGGTAAATTTTGGTAGTGATACAGAAACCACTTTAAACCCAATTATTACTCATTCTACTTCTAAAACATCTTTCGAAACCAGGATTGTAAAATATGATATATTCAGATAGACCATCTGCATAGTTTTTGATAAAAGAAGCACAAAAAAAGGAGAAAGCTTCCACGCTAACAGTCCCTTACCTTTTCTGCCCAGATCCTGTCCTAGGACCACTTTCCCAACCCAGGTATTGCTTTCCTTATGTTAAACTTCAGTGTACCTTTGTTATCACTGTCTTTCTGGTCTGATACAAACATCCTTTTTTAAAACAAACATAGCCTCCAGGAGAGATTTTTTGAGGGTCTACAGTTATATCAGTTTCATTCTTCGTAACAGTTAACTTTTCTCAATGCCAAAGCTTTTCTCAAAGCCAAAACCTGAACATTTCCTACCCATAAGTCAAGGACACTGGTGCTGTGGTTTGCCACCTAGTTTTTGGGCTTCATAGAACAGTACCTTAAAAAGTGGTTTTTCACACTACTACTCCATTATTTGACTTCTACTGTATTTCTCTGACATTTTCAGTCCTCTCCAACACTAGAGTATTCATAGCCTGATCACTTCCAGAAAAGAGAAAGAGTTTTCCTGATCTGCTTCAAGTTTTTTAGCTTTCTGTCCTTTAAAATATAGCTCTTCAGTCTTAACTTCAGATACTCTCTAGGATATCTCTGCTGTTTATTTCTCTGTTACATTCTTTTCAGCACTTTGCTACTCCGTATCTCCCTCTCCACACCTTTCCAAACCAAAACACACACCTATACTTGACATTATTTTCTCTACTTGCTTAAGATGGTGTCCATCCACCTTAGAACCCAACGGTTTCCTAACACTCTTCTACGTTGTTGTCGTCAATAACAATTTCATTGTAACACTGAGCTATATCTGTCTTACAAAATCCTTTGGGAGAAGAAAACTATCAATTCCATCCAACTTTGTAACATAGTTCGAAATATTTTAAAGACTTACAAAATGAAGCTATATACAATGCAAGTAAGCCATACTGCTTTGCCTATACTAGCTAAATTCAACTCTGTAACAGTACACAGAAAACCTTCAAATGCAAATGCTTTTGCAGCTAAAGCAAAAGACTGAGCTAGTCTGCTTTTGCATTTGACATTACATTTTAAGTATCACTAATTGAAAGAGGCAATGCATCAGCAGATTGAAGAGGTTGTTTTGGGGGTTTTTGTTTAAAATAGAAGAGATGTTAACAATATAGCCATTCTTTTACACCTGTTTAGTCACTGGGTTGTAACTTGACCCAGTGCTCCACTGTTTCAGATTCCTTGCCCTGCACAAGAACAATGATGAGTATTACTCCATGCTATGAAGTTTCACCAGATAAAGTGATACTTCAAATTCCACGTACTACTCAAAGATATTACATTTAGCTTTGCAAGTTGTTTTTGCTTGTTAGGTATGAGGTCTACTTTTAAGCAGATGCAAAAACCCCTAAAAAAAAAAAGGACTTGAAATTAATCCCGTACAGAAATATAAATGATACTACTGCATTACTTAAAAGCAAATCAAAGCCTTAAAAAAAAAAAAAACAGCCCATGTTTGCTACCTGAAAATTCACGTCCAAATATTCTAAGAAGAAGAATCACTCAGAGGACATGACACTTCCAAAGTTTTAAATCCTAATTTTTGATACAAAAATAATTTCTTTAATGCACAAGATTCCAAACTGTTACACAGTTCTGCAAATACACTCACTTCACGACCACTGCAGCAGAAGCACAAAACATTCAACTTTCACATCCAGAAGTGATGGCCCTTAAGACAAAAGAGGATGCAGTCAAGTTATCCCTCATAGGTAGCCTTTGGGATCTTCTGTCAATTCTGGTCTTTGATCACCAAAAAAACCTCAAGAAACTTCTTCATTAACCCCAGCTTCTAAAGTCCAGATCAGAAACAATTCTCAAGCTCAGTGTAAAACAGGAAAATCATTTGGCTTATTCCTACACGTAAGACAAAGTGAGCTCTAATTTTCTACTTTTTCTTTCTACTGCTAAATTCCAAGGGATTTTCCTTTTCTAACAGAAACCCAAAACACACTACATGCACATTGATAGCTACAGCTCCTTTTAAGCACTATGGTTACTGTACTGTGAAGAACATACATAAGTTTTAAGGTGAGCACAGAAATGTAGAAAGCATTCTTGCTGAAACCCTAAGATCTCGCTAAACAATCACACCACAGAATGTTTTGGAATAGCTCAGTCAAATGAACTGTAAAATTAATGATTTCAAGTCAGTTAAATAACTGCATGAGCAACTTAGAAAGTTAGTTCTCAACCACCGAGTTAAAAGTATTGCAGAAGCAGAGTTCGCACGTTTTCTCAAGGAGCAGGACAGAGGTGAAGAACAAACCTCAAAGCAAGCAGAGGGTATTAGGTACTGATTTTGCAGAGCAGGCTGTCAAAGCATGTATATTCTTTAGGAAGATAAAATAGACTCCCTTTTTTGCAGCAGGACTACAAGCAAGTCTCTGAATATTATCCATTTATCCTATACCCTAAATATAAGCCTGAAAACACTTCCCTACCATTTTTGTCTTCATCTCATTTCTTCAAACTGTTTTCAAGTGAATTATGCAAGTCACCCGATGAAGCCTTAATTTAAGAGTCCACAAAATAAACACATCTGACAGTAGTCTTTAGATATTTGTGCTAGGTAAATTTATTTCTTCCTATTTCAAATCAATGCAGACTTGTACTTTAACAAAAACACGCTATTCTTAAATATTTCATGACAATCTTTTATTTGTAATTGGTCATATTCAACATATCATCAAGATGTCAAAAAATATTTCTGACATTTTGACCTACTATTTTGACTTTTTTTTAAGACTACAGTTTAATGTTTTCCTGTCATACCATTCTAATCTTTCCCTGCTGAAAAAACCCAGAACCAACCACATCATGTCCTAAATCCTCAGACAGATCAATGTTGTGGTTTCCAATCCATCAAAAATATTTGAGAAGATGTACTAAAGTTTCATTATTTTATTTCTAAGAAGTACAAGTACTGTCTTTCACATCACAATCCTTCCTATACAATAACTTTCCTTAAAAGAAAAGCACTTACCCATCATCTAAATGAAAATGAATTCGCTAGTTGACCAAACAGATCTTGTGCAAACTTGAGAAAAGATAGAGGTGAACTGAAGGACCGCTTCTCCTTTGCCATTTATCTTATCTACTCCAAAACTAATTAAAAACAAAAACCCACTAGAACATATTAATCTAATCCATATTCCTCAGATTTTTTTAAGGAGGGCAAGTTTTAACTGATGCTTCTTATCAATGTATTTCTTTATAAAGTACCTTTGAGCTTAAGCACTCTTTGCCAAATTATTCAAAATTCAAACAAACATTTATGCAAGATCTATATCATGCTATTCCTGATGGCTACTACTCATGATGCTGTTTTCCTGCAGTACTTTGTTTTTAAGGCAATATACGTGTGTACAATAGATGTATTCTATGCTTGACACCCCTGCAAATAAAGTCAGCTAAACTGTCAAAGTACCATACAAAAACTTGGAAAGGTGTGTAAAACCCATCCAGCTTTCCATAAGATAAACTAGCACCTGCCATGCTGTGTGAGGAAGATAGTTTCTGCAGCCCATGTTCTTTAAAAAAAAATAAAATCCTGTACTAATTATTAACATGTAGGAATGTACAGTTAATATAAGAATTTAAAAGGATGTGAAAAAAGTTTTCACAAGACTATACATAAACAAGATGACTTCTTTTATAGTGTCAACTAGAAAATTTAATAAGTAGCACAACACTTTTCAAAAAGAGATGATCTCGGGGAACCACTGGCAAACTGAGTGGAGTTTGGGTTATTAGAGTCAGCAGTCATAGATGATGAATGGGTATGGTTATGACCTGTCAGCAAAGCTGATCTGCCTTTTTCAGAAGGCTTGAAGAAATTTAAAAAAAATAAATTACATCCTAGACTACAGAGTATAATAAAAACAGCTCTGCTTTTTCTTCAGCAGCAGAAGTGATAATTTTCTGAAGATCCCACGTTCATAAGGCAGCTATCAAAGTACTCTGAACATTCACATCCTCCCACAAATGAGACCCACAGTTGGGGGGGGGGTGGTGGGAGGGAAGTTATAACTCACTTTGATCAGCTACTCTTGCAGAACTTTAGATGGCAAACTATGGAGAAGTAACTTGCTATTACATGATGATGATTGTAATACATAAGATTTATATATGATACCCTATACACACACACACTAAATTTATAAAAACAATTAAAGGAGGTTTCATAGTTACTTGACCAATTACAGGCAGTTATCTAGTGTCAAGTTTCAGTGGAAATCTGGATAATCTAATTATCCAAATTGGAACTCTGTATGAATGACAAACAAAAGATTTCTGTAACAGCACAGAAGCAATTACATTGTCAACTAGATGGGTACCAAATGTTAACATACACAATCAGCTCAGTCAACAAATGACACATGCTAGATCAAGAGTTAGAATTCTTCTTTCTCTTTTGCCATTTCAAAATGAAGATATACTACTTTGGATTAAAGTATGCAATTTCCTATTTTTAGGCTATAGCTTGCTAAGAAGAGGAAAAGCATTGATTTTTGTCATTCCCACTTTTAGAAAACTTGCCTCATTCTACATGCAGCTGATGAGCAGTAAGGTTGAACCAGCACAAGCAACCCAGTTATCTGTCTGCAAAAGACCTATCAGCGCAAGTTGACTTCTTAGGCTGGAGAGGGTTTACAGAATACAGCATTAGTGACATTTTAATTTGACCTGAAGCACATCCTATCTAAATACAATCTGTCCATTTAAAATTTTGCATCAAAAAAGTAATTAAAAATTGTAAAGCACTAGATTCAGCATTACACAAAATAACTTTGTACCCACCACTGTTCCAGTTGTGTAATTGCAAGCTTCAAGATGTACTTAAATTACTATATGCAGCAAATAAACACCATCTTTCAAATACATAAAATATGAAAACTATCACTAAGCTTTTGCAGTGGGGGAGAAATTGCATACAGAATTTGTGTTCATTTATTCAAAACAGAGCCTAATTTATATCCGCAGCTTAAGAAAAATCTACTTCAAGATGCCATCAAGAACGCAACTCACAACAACTACGTATACAGTCGCAAACTTTAAGTATGACATAGGACCTATTAAATAGCTTTTTTTAATGCCATTTGCAACTATGCACTAACAAAAAGCCACACCCAATAAAGCAGACTCCAAACAAACAGCTGTACTAAAGGGTCGATGTAACTACCTCATACTTCAAAAATAAAGAATGGAGCCTATATACCTCAGTCAAAATTACAGACTCCTAATATGCACCACTTCAAGTCAAATATGCCTCACATTTACTGCTCATCTCTCTGAGTAACTGTATACACAAATGCTGGTGAGACTGCACAGATAAGCATTTTCACTGACCACAATTCATTTTCAGGTGCCCATGAGAGACATTCCTTTGTAAAAATTTAGACAAGAACATTTATCTTGTAACACTTACTAGATTTCCTATGGCTTTCAATATTAATGATGTAGCTATATATAGCTACATTTTTATGCTTTAATATCTTGTTACCCACTATTACTTTTTCAAAGCTGAAATCTATGAACAGCTGGGACAACAGATCTTCTGTTCCTGGAGCTGGGATTAGAGGATGAGAAATGTGGTGCTAAATGTAGAAGAGGAATTCTTAAAAATTTACAGAATATTCTTTAATTTTATGTATTTACAGTTATCTTGTTCTGACAGGCCAAGTATTACAGTGAACATAATGCCAAGCTACTGCCTGTATATCCATCCTGAGAAAGGTCGATTACAGCAGCCTACTGTTCCACCAAGCCGAGTCAGCTTTTGTCTTACTGTCAGCACAGCTATAGTTGTGGCAGGTTTAAGCGATGCAGAAATACTACAATGCAACCGTGGTTACTGGAAGAAGTGAAACATAACATTTGCTTTTGGGCTACTAAGTTATTATACATATATCCTAATTTTGTGTTAAAAATACAAGAAAGAAAACAGTGCTCCATACTTACCACTAAGTATTTGGGACAGACATCGTAAAGTAGAAGGCCAAAAACTAGATGGCCGTAAGAGCTCTACAAAAATTAAGTCGGCAAAGACCTGAAAACCTCAATAATGCAGCTCAAACTGTATTCAATTACACAAGCGTCTCTACCGCAAGATCTCTAACGCTCATTAAACCTTTATTGTCGGGCTACTAGGACAACAGATCCAGCTTCATCCACCTCCAAACTTCGGGGGGCTGGACCGGGAGTGAGGGGCTGCGCCCACCGCTAAAATACGGGCCCCCGCCAAGGGGCACAAGACCCCTGTTAAACATTTAAATACAAACGGAACCGGCGAGGTGGTGCGGGGCTGGGGGGAGGGGGCTCCCGGCTGCTGCTGTACGTGAGGGAAGACCGGACAGCGGTGAGGCGGCCCAGGCCCGCAACGCCCTCAGGGCCGGGCCTCACGCCACGGCCTGCTCAGGCCCTCCCCTTCCCGCACGGCTGAGGGAGCGGCAGCCCCGCACCCGGAGACCCTGACCCTCCCCAGCCGCCCCCGGCGCTCACCCAGAAGATAAGGTTAAGGAAGACCAGGACGGTTTTGGAGGAGGTGATGCCGCACTGCCCCATGGCGCCTGCCGCCCCTCAGCCTCCAGCCGTGCCGCTCCTCGCCGCTCCGCTCCCCTCAGCTCCGCCGCCGGCCCTGCCCCACGTGACCCAGACGAGCCGAGGCGGCGGCGCGGGGAGCCTAAGATGGCGGCCGTTCGTATCACGTGGCGGGAGGGGGCGGAGGAACCTAAGATGGCGAACCGCTCCCTCTTAAAGCAACCGCCGCCTGGCCCGCGCGTGCGCCGCTGAGGGACGGCTGCGAAGAGGCGCGCGCGGTGCTGAGGGACGGCTGCGAAGCTGCGCGCGCTTTGATAGTTCGTCAGCCTGGTCGTCGGCTGAGCCTGTCCTCAGAGATCCTCCGTACCACAGCTAGTGACATCTCTTAGTAAGCGTTTGCATCATGAGGGAAAAAGAAACCCCCGCTCAGTCGCCCTCTGAGGAGCGGTTTGATGGCAGCCGCTATGAGACAGCTCTGCTGAAATGACAACAGTGAGCATCTCGCTGGCCAGGTTGCCCCTTTATAAAAGGGTATAAAGGTGCACGGTGTTGGACTGTGAGGAGATTTCTGGGTGCACTGATGGATTTTAAAGGAGAAACTGAACCTGGCTCCCAATGACTACATTATCTGTGCACCTGGCATGGCAGGCAGGGAGAGTAAATATTTGATGAGAACAGCATGCATTTTACAACCAGGACACTTGTCTAGCGGCAAGAATGAATGCTGCCAGTGAAGCAAAAGAGCATGGCTCTTGTTGCGCAATCCAACAAACAGTGAGGAAAGTGCAAGTGTTGGTAATTGTTAGAACGTTTTGGACATATTCAAAGAGGGTACGATTTGCCAGTGAAGAGGAAAGGAAAAGTAACTTAAATTGTGAGAAGATGTGCACGGTTTCCACAAGCTATGCTTTCGCTGAGACTGCGGGTGTGCTCTGGGAGTGAGGCCAAGGTAACACCTTCCAGTATTTGCTGCCCTGTTTATTCATAAGGTTCCTTTACCATGGCCAGGATCTAGCCCTTCATTGTGAAGGCCTTGTTTGCTCTCTCACTAGTCAAACCAACCCCCTCGTCCCCTATTTCTACTGGCATCATGGTATTGTCCTTCTTGATCTTCCTTTTATTCTCTTTCTCCTCTCTAATCCTGCACTTTTCTCAGAAATACCTGTTGTTCCTGAGCTTGGTGAGCTTGCTCAATAGCTTCTTGTTCCTTTTCTAGCAGATTTACTTCTCGGGTGGAAATGAAACCGCATATTATTGAGGGCTTTAATGTTTTAGGGATCAGTCTTGTAAAGGCAGACAAGTAACAATCAGTTATATTCCACTGTTCTGTTTCCATGGCAGCAAAGTTGGGTTTTTTCCCTCCTGCAATTTTGGGAAGTTATATCCAGAACCAGTTCCTGGATACCATGGAGATACTAAGTCTTTTTTCAGCTTTCTTTTCAAGTCCTTATATGCTCATAGATGAAACTTCCCAATCTTGCAGACCTTATCAAAGCATGTTCTGTCACGAAAAAATAATTTATATACCCAGAAGTTACGCTCAAAGTTGTTTGCTCTATTAATATGGTTTTGCATTTATGGCATTTAAGGTGTGATTGTGTCTTGTAATTTCTACCTTTTAATGTGCTGTTTGTGCTTTATATATTACGATTCTGTGACATATAGTACTTTAAAAAGCATACATAGATTATACTATTAAAATGCCATTAAGAGTTGATAGAAAAAAAAGCCTTTCTAAGAGGAGTTTGATAGAAAAAGGACTAATGGTATTCAAAAACTCTTACAAAGATTTTAGTACAACAATGCTGTTATGCAATTTCAGTGCTGAACTTATAACAGCTTGCTCTGATTTTCTGTATTTTTCTCTGCTTTCACAATGGTACATATTTTGTTACAGATTCATAGGAACTGGTGTTCAGTGAAAACTCTTGGGTTTTGTTTTCACATCTAGCTTTGATGACTGGGAATGATGAAAAGGATGGAAGAAAGGGTTGGACTTCATGCTTGGAGAGGAGACAAGCTTTTGTCAGGCTCTTGTGTGGTGAAATACTCTTGGTTCTTTGGAGAACACATGCAAAATATTTGGGTATCCCCAGTCTCTGTAACTTCAAGATTCTCTCTGGTATAAAATGTGGGCCTATGCTGGCATCTCATAGCAAGCATGGCGTGCCAGTCAAGTGACATTTAGGGGAAAGATGGGATGAGTAGTAAGATGCCATCAGAAATTGCCCCTCCTCCCTACATGGGAATATAGACAGGAAATTCTAGCTCTCTGCCTGCGCAGGTAGAGGAGGAGGGACAGCTTGCTGAACTGAGCACAGGCAATGCAGTTCCCAGGAGACTGGGGAGCAAGGCATGCTGGAAAGCAGGTTGTAACAAGTAGTTTGAGAACTGGCTGCAATTTAAGCAGCAGAGCTTTGCTGCTTAGATCTTCTCCACCTTTCTTGATGTGGACAGGTAGCTTGACTGCTGAGATGTGCTTTTGTCTTTAATACAGTTCAAGTCTCTTTAAAATTCTTCAAAGAATGTTTACTGAGCTTTTCACAACATTCAGATTGTAACTATCACCATAGCAATATTTTCAGAAATGTGTATTGGAAATGTATCCAAGGATATCATAGAATGATAGTTTCATAGACTGGTTGGGGTTGGAAGGGCCTTAAAGCCCATCTAGTCCCACCCCCCCTGCCATGGGCAGGGACACCCTCCACTAGCCCAGGTTGCCCAAAGCCCCATCCAACCTGGCCTGGAACACTGCCAGGGAGGGAGCATCCACAGCTTCTCTGGGTGACCTGTGCAGGGCCTCACCACCCTCACAGGGAAGAATTTCTTCCTAATATCTAATCTAAATCTCCCCTCCTTCAGCTTAAGACCATTCCTCCTTGTCCTATTAATCACTATATGTCCTTGTCAACAGTCCCTCTCCAGCTTCCTTGTTGGCCTCTTCAGGTACTGGAAGGCAGCTGTAAGGTCTCCCTGGAGCCTTCTCTTCTCCAGGCTGAACAACCCCAACTCAGTCTGTCTTCATAGGAGAGGTGCTTCAGCCCTGTGGTCATCTTTGTGGCCTCCTCTGGACTCGCTCCAACAGCTCCATGTTCTTCTTATGTTGGGGACTCCAGAACTGGACACTGTACTCCAGAGTGGTCTCATGAGAGCAGAGTAGAGGGGGAGACTTCCCTCCCTCAACCTGGTGGTCATGCTTTTTTTGATGCAGCCCAGGATATGGTTGGCACTTCCATTTCTTTTGAGAGGGTGAGAGGATCAAAGACTAAGGATGAGTGCAGGGCAAGAATGGCCCAAAGTTCTCAAATGCAGAATGCAAGAGTGCTAGCAAGCTATTCACTGCATGATTTGTGAACTCTTAGAGGCTCAATCTCTGGCATATAATCTAAGATGCTATCATGGCACAGAACGCACTGGTTGGCTAGGTGGCTAGTTGTTTTGCAGACTCGGAAGTGCAGAGACAAGTGTGCAGATACAATTATGATGTACTTTGCCCTTCAGTTTAATTATACCTGATTCAACTCTCCATTTTTTTATATAAACACTGGGAGTTAAATTCTGTGGGCACGGTGCACTTTGTGTTGATGCAATTGAGTCTAGACTGTTACAAACCACTGATCTAGACAGGCCTATAGACAACTCCAAAGCAGTGATAATTTCCATTTGCAGGCATGCATTAGGAAAGTAAAACTGTATTCTTGCTTTTGGGACAAACAATGTAGTAAATGTAATAGAAATTACTTAACTCCATTTGAATGAATTAGGTAATAAAGAAGAATCTCACACCTTTCATCAGCTTCCAAGGAGGTAATCGTAAGCTGCTGCTCTGATACTTTGAAGTGTATAATAGCCTGGAAAGGTCCATAAACATTGAAGGATGTATAGTAAAAATGACTGATTACCTGACAAACATTTTCCTAATCAGTCTTTTCATTCATCATTTGGAATTACAGCTAGCAAACAAGACCTTCCATTTATAATTGTAATAGAATATTGTAAACCAGTGAAGAGAGGCAGGAATTGGGACTGTCAGTGTCAAGTAGGGAGGGCAGCAATGATGAAATTCAGTCTTTCATGTGTTCTGGAGCAGGAGAGGTCTCTTACCATTTTGATTCCTACCCATCTGATTATGTAGCTCCCAGGAATGCCAGTCATGACTTGCAATCCATTAATTGCCCTTCATGGGTAGTAAATGATCTTATAGGAGTCACTCCATGCATTTCTTCACTTTTTGATGGACTTGTACGCTGTGAGCTTTCAGGTAATGATCAAATGTTGGAAGCAAGGTCCATTTTATTGCCACAAAAGGGATGTAGAAGGAACCAGGAGCACCGTTCATGACTGAGGGAGGGAAAAAATCCCCGGTTGAGATTAGTTTCTTATGTTTTCTTTATATCATCTGACTTAACCTACATGAAATACAGTTGTCAATAATGAAGAGACATATAGACTGCATTTAAATACAATCTGCATGAACTAATTATGTAATAATATATCCTTGTTCAAATACATTGGATGGCACGCAGGATGTTTGTGTGCTCTGATTTGATTTATTCTAACACACATTTGATAGTCATTGTAGTGTCATGTAAGTGTTGGCATGCTGGAGAGAGACCTTTCAGATTTGAGAAGCACCACAGAAAAACAGTTTGAAGCTGTAAGCCTGATGTTAGAATATGAAACAATTCTGCATATAAATCTGAAGGACTCATATAATAGTTCAAAAAGCAAGGTATGAAAAAATTCCATTTAGAAACATGTCCCTGCTATTGGCAGCTTCCCCAGAGGTACATTAACATTGTTTTTATTAAAAAGTAGGTGTAGTTTGGCCTCAAAGTCTACTCTGATGCTGGAGAGCAACTGAATCTGTGTAGTTCATCCATTTCATGCTCTGAAATGTCTATTCTGTACTTTGGAGTCTTTTACACCAAACTACAAATAGCACCTTCTCCCATCTCCCTCCCCCATCATTCAATTTTCTGGGTGAGCTCTCTGCCAGCTCCAGTCGTCTCATTTTTCAGGATCTATATCCTGGAAAATGGCTTCAGTATAATATTACTTTTCCTTTGGCAGCAGAGCCTGCTAACAAAGCCCTTCTGTCTCCACACCTGCAAGCATACATTCCTGTCCCTGCACTGCCCCACTTCCTTTCCAGGTGGGCCAATGCAACTATTTGAAGAGGGGGTGATACTTTTTTATTCATGAACAGCTGGGCACTGCTGAAGAAGTGGCTGGAGGATGGGACCTGCTGTCAAGGAAGGATTTGTGAAACCTCAGAGCATATAGTTTGATGAGACTTCCCTTTCTCCAGCAGTGTCAGCTTCAGCAGCCTCCTGCTGGCTTCTCCATTCTCCCTAACCCTTCTTCACATGGCAGTAACAAAGGTATGAGTATAAGTATTTGTGTAACCATGGAGACCAAGAGGAGGGAGCAGATTATGGTAAAAAATAACTCGGGGAAAAAAAAAAAAGCTGTATTTTAACGTGGATTTTTCCCCAGTCTATTCAGTGGATGGTCCCCAAAAGAATGTACACCAACCTACCTGTCAGGGCCATGCATAGGCAGAAATGAACAGTGGGTTGTTTATTTGCTTTCAGCAGAAATGGTCCTCAGACTTCATCCTCCAAGAACCTGGAATGTGTTTCACCTTACCTGACACTCACCAGTTTCTGTCTAGTCTTGACTGGCAATGTAAGCTATCTCCCTAAGTTGCTTCTGTAACCAATAGAAAGTGAACGGATAGTTCATCCCATCTGAAAGAAGGTCTTTAAGATGAAATGGAGGGACACCTCTCAATCCATTAAACATAGAGCATCCTAAATGAGCAGCTTAGGTGTTTGACTAGATGAGCTCTCCTGAATCTAAACTGTTACTGTTGCCTGCAGCTCTCAGCCAAAGGTGTGCATGATTTCTTATAGATTTCCAGTGCAGTTTATTGCTGTTAACTAAAGCCACATATCTCTCAAGAATGATGAAAGATATGCACTCTTTCAAACCATTTCCACTAGTATGAATTTAACATGCTGTAAACAGATACTATGTAAAACATCATCATTTGCTGTTTGTTTTCATTCAAAATTCAGCTGTTAAGGTCCTCCTCTGTAAGCTTTTGTGCTCTTTGTACTGTGCCATGCCTATTCCTTGTGCATATTCTGTATGTCTGTATTGCCTTTTCCCTTTTACAGCATCCACTTCAAGCCAATTCACAAATCTCTCACCCTAGCTATTTAAGTTTGTGTTTTACCTACTAAGAAAGTGTTTCACAAAGAAAACAGAAGATTTGGAAGCTGAGGAAAAGATAAGACAGTAAGTCAGTGACAGGCAGAAAGACAAATCAAATAAATAAGCTTCCTTACACTTTGGCCTGTAAAAGCACTGCCTGGCACATCATCCAACATGCATGTCCCTGTGTTCCAGTGACGTGATAGGTATGACTTCATTTTGGTTACGTGGTGGCACACGCTGGGGGCACAGCTTGCGGGACACAGGGATTTGGGGTGTCTCTGTAAGGTCTTGTGGGGCCTCCCTGCCTTAGATGTTAAGCACCGTTGCCAGAGCTCATTACATAATACGCAGCTGAAGTGCTTTTGAAGAAAATATCATGAAAATATTTCATTCTTGTAACTGCTATTTATCTTGTTTGGAAAATTGACAAATCTTCTAAAAAAACCCCCAAACTCCCTAAAAAACAAGCTATAGTCACAAACCAGTTAGCAGGGCTGCCTTTGCTTCTGCAAAACAGCACTACCAAACTTCTCTTGGTGCCATCTGTAGCCGCTATGAACTGCTCCAGGATTTAGCATCTGTGTTTGTACGCACACCTTTTAACAATTATCTTTGCAGTTTACTCATGTTAACCCTATTATACTGAGAGAAAAGAGGGTGTTAAAGCGCAATCTCCATGGATGGAGAACCTTGCCTGGCTTCACTTTATGGTACTAGGAAGTTCATGTAACCTCTTTTTCTGATTTCCTCGCAATTTCCCGAGGCTGTTGCTATACCTTACAGGTATATGATGAGCCCACAGGTGTATTATGGGTCTTTAGTTGACATCTAGGAGGCCTGGAGCTTCTGGAAAGCAGGACTTCTACTGTAACTGCTGAGCTCCCTCCCATGGATATTCTGCCTATTCCATTAGGAGTGGTCTTTATGGTTACTATCGACTGGCTTGGAGCAGATGCTCAGTATAATTCTCCTAGGCGTTAAATGCCGTGACATAACTCCAGAGAAGTGTTTAAGCACATCCATACATTAAGCTGCAGTTCCAGCAAGAGTGAAAGGTCTGGAAACTTGGTACTTTCCAAATGGATAAGGTTAATTAAAGGGAAAGTAACTCCTTCTCTTGTATTTATAAAAGCAATGCTTACTTCTGTACTCTGTAAATATCTCTTTTCCCTTCTAAATTGTGGTGTTTCCCAGCTGGCAGATACTTAGTCCTCCTCAATTGTTACAAGGAAAATTAAACATCTTCCTTACCAGTTGTAGTTTGCTGAGTTGCAGTCTGAAATCAGCACTTTGTATAATGCTAGCAAGCCAACTGTGACTCAGCATCCGGAAGTAGCAACAAAACAAACTGGTATCAAGTAGGCGAATCCAGCTAGAAAAAAATACAAAATGTTAAGCTCTGTGTAGTACCCTCATCATCATTTTAGCACTTCTGTATAGGCAATTTTTCAGGGGAATAATTTATGTCGCCCAATATTATGTGTATTTTAGTGCTCACTTAATGACGACCTAATATTTCAAACAAAATACAACTTCTGTAATGAGATACCTCATTTCTGCCAGGATGTTATTAGGGTACCTGCTACAGTGATCTAATGAGATTGACCTTCATTTCATAACAAATTGCTCTTCTCCTGAAACTATTTTTAATGGCCTTCTTGATTTATGCGAAGGGACCTATAGCGATAGCCTTCATTTGGGGAAATAAATGATTCAAATAATTATACATTTTATGAAAATGACAAGTTACTTTAAAGTGCTACTATATTTTTACCATGTTACACACCAGTTGAGTGCAGCATTATGAAAATCTCATGTGGCGTTGTTCTCTCTTGCTCTCTGTAAAGAACAAACTAAATGAGTTTAGTTCGTAATGGGCAGAAGATAAAAACCACGTAATTGCCAACACCGAGCATGTTTTAGCAGCTCGCAGGTTTTCACCTTGAGGGTATCTTACTCCCTGGAGTGCTATTCCCTGCCATCTACCGGACATTTCTCGAAATTTCAAGGAGACGATCAAATCGTAGCTCTAATAAATTTCTGATCTCCTGATATTCAAAGCCATAGCGCATGGGACTTCTGATCTATATTTTAATGAGATGAATCCTTTTTTACAGGATGCTGAAGGACAAAAAGAAGAATCCATATTCTGAATATTTGTGCTAATTGTCTTAAAATTATTGATTAGTTGAAGCAGGGTGGTTATAGCATTTCAGAGGGAAGATGAGTAGGAGATGGATACTATTAGCATTATATTAATAATAGATAAGAATGCTATGCTATTCTGTAGTTATTTTAATCTGAAAAGCCGAAGTACCTTACTAGTATTATTTAATCCTCACCACATCCTCAGCAGATTTCTTTTATTACATGGTATCAGTTTTATGGACTGATGTCACGTATCCACTATGAGGCAGAAGATTTTCAGGCTTTGCATATGTATTTCCTATTGCAGGAAAAATAAATGATATAAAAACTATATGACTACATATTTTCTTAGTGCAGCTTATGCATTTCTCCAATACTTTCTGCAGACCTGGCTGCAAATGTCATGCTTATAACTTCCTCTTAAAAAAAAATCCAAAACCTGAGACTGTTCTGAATAAACAGCTTAACAAAACATGATTTGAAATGGGAAGAGTAAGATGCAAATGAAAATTTAAAGGAAAGGCTGCACAAAAATAACAACATATTTCCTCAAAGACCATACATGTTCCCACTTTAAGATAAAGAACTTTCAAGTCTGTATGTACAGCACCATCTGGTGATTCCTGCACAGCAGGATCCCAAAGCAGGGATTTATGTACCTTGCCACATTGTAGACAGTGAGTCAGTTGATGTCCCCCAGCAGACCTACTCCTTATGTTCTCACTGCCAGCTACAACTTCCTCACAAATGCAGAAATATGCTTTCATTTGTATTTCCAGGCTTTGGCTGTTTTCATTATTATTTGTGCAGATGAGCAGGAGGATTTGCTGGTTCTCTGGGCTCCTCCTCATGTCTTACTATATAGGCATGCTTTCCTTTTATCTGGGAAGGGCTCCACAGGCAAAGCTCAGTGTTTACAGTCCCAGTCTTGGTAGTAGTCAACAAGCACATAGGTCATTATCTGGCACCTAGCCTTTCTTGGCTGCCTGTCTTCCTGCCTGCCTGAGACAGCAACTCAGTCTGTGCCTTTCACTTCTGCTGCCCACTGTTCCAGTCTGTTCTCTTATTTTGCAGTTGTCCCATATAATGCTACATTCCCTTTGCTACAGAAAAAACACAGGAGAAATCCGTCTATATGGCCACTTTGCTGTAGTGCATGGATCGTGTAGGGCGGTGGTTGGTGGTGTTTACTTCCACAAAACCAATGTACAGAGTGATCCATTTGTTGGATCATCGTTGGGTCCCTTAACTATTTGTGGATACATGGATTTTGAGCAGTCTTGTCACAGAAACAGTTACGACTCCAAGAAGGTTTAGTTTTCCTGTAAGGAAAGAGCAGCTGAAAAGATTCAGGACTTAATTCTCCAATGTGTTACACCATAGTAGCATTGATTTCAGTACAGTTCTATTTCATCTTAAACCCAAGGTAATTGACTGGAATATCATGTTTTTAACCCATAAATCCTCTATATCCCACACATCTCAGGCAATCACCACAGCAGCTGTGGACCTCTGAATCACTTACATGAGTTTCCTTACCATTGAAGAAAATATATCTCCTATGTTTCAGCAGAGTAGCCCATGGACTTTGCAAAAACATCATGTGTCTATGTCTAGATACAGCATATGAAGTTCTTCCTCCAGCAGTAATCACACAAATGCTGTAGGAATGAAATGCTGTTACTAAGGCTCGTTTAATTTTTTTTCATGTAGCAGCTTTCTTAATTCACTACTGAACAGTTTCTTATAATTTGGCACAGCGGACTGACTTGATTACAAAATCACTCGATATTGTAGGTGAGGAACAGTAGAATGCCGGCAGTTTACCTGATGACCTGTTCTGCTGAAGCAGATAGGTGTGTCTATTTTGGCAGTAAGGGAAGAATGAGGATCAGAGATCACACATTTGCCAATGATAACGCAGTGTATAAAATCTCCCTCCCACAGGGTCCAAACCCCTTTGCTTTCTGATGAAACAACCTGGCATGACATATATGTCAACTTGCATGGCTGCAAAGCTTGCAAGGAGGCTGTGAGGGTATTTTGGAAGAGTAGAGGCGCTTGCTGAATGTTAAAGTATAGCTTTATACTGAGATTTAACTCTATAAGGGGTGAACCCCATTGCAAAGACAGAAGCCAGTTGCTCCATAAACCGTTGAGGAAATCTATATTTCATGATTCGAAAGCTCATATTTTCATCATCATTGTTTGTTGGTTTAAGCCCTTGGGAACTTCTCTGTAGTGAATGATAAGGCATATATTAGTGTAGGCTTTTAAAATATATTTATATATAAGCAATAGGGAGAACATACGCTAAGCTACTGTTATTGATTGATTTTGGTTAAAAAAGCAAGAATGAAACCCAGAGAAAACAGGGACAAAAGATTGATTTGGAAATTGCTAACTGTAATAACCCAATCCCCTTGAAATGTACTTACAAGGACAGTCCTCATCATGCTGGATTCATGCGATAAACCTTTGTTCTCTTTTTCTCTTGTTGAGAATGCTCCCAATAACCCGAGTGGTACAAAGGGACAGGAATCCTGTTGCTCTTTCCTTTGGTATAAGAAACATCTCCTTTTGCCCACACCTAAGGGAAAGTGGCAGATAGCTGTTGAGGACAGATGAGTTTTACTGACCCTGTAAGGAACGCAGTGCCAGCCCAATCAGGTTGTATTTCTCACCCTTTCCCGTGCTGAACAACCAGAACACAGGGACAGTGCGATATTGATGTGGGCATGTGAAGCTTTCTGCAGATCCTTTGCTCACCTTACTTTGTGTGGTATTGTTGCTGAGCCAAACGGTTGCAGGGTGGCCAACCACTGAAGCTTGGTCCCACCATAGTACAGCTTTGCCAGGGATCTGCAGTCTTTTTAGTAATGATTTCTAACTTCTGAGGTTTTATAGTTAAGTCATTTAACTGTCTGGGGTTCCTAGGCTCATGGCTGTGCTGTTTTACCATCTGACACACTCAGCACATATGTAAGAATATGTTACAGCTGCTCCTTTCGTATCTTTCATCTGCATGCCATAAACAGGGCTCTGAGATGCTTTGAATCAGCATAGCTCTGTGGCCTTCAGTGGAGCTATCTTCATTTACATTCAGACTCCACAGACAAAAGATGCACCTCTGTAAAATATGTATCTGCATCCAAAATGCAGCGTTCTTGTACATGTGAACTCCTACCAAGCCAGAGATCTGCCATGTGCAGGGGGATTCTCTGAGTCTAGAGTCCTACGAGTTGCATGCTGAACTTGGGCATTTTTCCTGACTGTAATTGCAATTGATTTTTCAAATCAACAGGGAAAAATTCTGTCTTTGATGTAAAACACAGATGCATTTACCACAAGGAAGGCCTTTTCCAGAGATGTAAAGCGTTCCAGAGCCCAGCCACGCACTGCTTGGGTAAGCACTATAGCCATTTTGTGTTTCAGAGGGTTATGTGCAATTATGGCCTTTATTCTTTGAGTGACCTATTTGAGGAGAGAGAAGAACTGTTCTGCATAAGGGCAGCTATTCGGAACTTAAAACGTTTTGGAGAGAGGAGGAAATGCAATGAAGGACAGAATTAGGTCACAACTTGAGGATGCCAAGATTTTTCTCTTGATTTGCTTATTGCTTTTGTAAAGCAGGCTCTCACATTTAACCACACTGGAAGGAATAATCTTTTCTCTGCACTCACTAGATCAAAGTACAAAGGACATTCATTGAAATAATAAAAAATTTAATTTTCTACATTTTTATGTGAAAGTATGGCAATAAAGACAAACCAATCTTCTCAGCTATGTAATTAGCGTTTATGATCGGGAGATAATAAACAGTCAGTCGAAGTCAGTTAAAACATTTCTCTAAAGCAGTTTAGAATCTCACTAAAATGACAGAAACACAGTGCAACACAAGCACTTCTGTGATGAAGTCAGATTCAGGGCAAAAATAGCAATGGGATTGTTGATGATTAGCAGGATAAGAAGTAGGATTAGAAAGACCACTGTTAAAACTGAGGAGCTCAGTTCAGTCCAGACAATGTCCCGAGCCCACTGATTGCTCCCTGTAGAAAGCAACTTGAAATATTCATTGCCTGTGCTATTTAGCGCTAATAAATGTGTCCAAATTATAAAAGAGTGAAGTGTTTTCACATCATACCCCTCATTAAGACACTGTGAGAAGTG
This sequence comes from Aramus guarauna, assembly GCA_013400195.1. Lineage (NCBI taxonomy): Eukaryota > Metazoa > Chordata > Aves > Gruiformes > Aramidae > Aramus > Aramus guarauna. Next base: position 334,454 of record VXBL01010268.1, read on the forward strand.
TGGAAAGATAAAATTATTAAAAAGAAATCTTAATAACTGGATGACTATGTTAAATTTGCCTGCATCCACCATGTGGTGTACAGCTTTGCTTTCAGGGATTGTGTGCACCCACGTCTCCAATTCCCTATCACAGTGATCGTGTGCACATGTGTATGTGGGAGGGTGTGGGTGAACAGATAGCCCTTTGGAAACCTAGCCTACATTGTATGAAATAAGAAATTAGCAGTGACCTTGTGGCTACTATTCAGATAGAATCTTTTGCTGTACATTATGTCCCCTTTTGAAACTGCTGCAGACTTTGAGCATTTATCTAACTATGTCCATGATAAGGCCTACTTCCCGGATGCAGTTAAAACAAGCTGTTCTTCGTACCTTTTGATGGGATAACATTAATTCACAGCCATACCACTCCCTTCTTCTGGTAGTTTGGAGATGTAGGAAATATTGCCATCAGATGTTTCTAATTTAATTCAATCCCTCATTAATTTGATCTCTCCTTTAATTCAATCTCAGCCTCAGGACCTAAATAATTTGTATTAAAAATAACATAAGGGCCACCCTTTCTTTTAATCAATGTTGACTGCTTTAGGCAGGTATTAGCAGCTAATCGGATTACCAAATACACAATGAGTTGGCATTTAGTTAATAACGGGGAAAATTTGGAAAAGAATCAAAGGAGAAGAAATAAAAAGAAAAAGAGAGAGAAAAGGGAAAAGAAGAAAGCCTTACAGACATACAACATGAATGAACATATCATGGAAGTTATTTTTGCCAGCGACTGTTACTACTACCAGCCTCTAAGATGCACAGCCAGGGGTGTCAGGCTCAGCACAGTAGGGAGAGTATTGACAGAAGTCCAAGAAGAATGAGGTCTACGGTAAATCTAACATCATTTCTTCTTAGACTTATTTAAACTTACTAATGGGATTTATAGGTTAGATGCTTAGTGGTATAAGCTGGCATAGCTCTGCAAAACGCTGGCTGCATCATTTGCAGCCTTCTCTTTCTGATTGTAGGTGGACATCATTTGGCTGCCCGGTAGCCTTTTTGTGGGAGATCCACTCTCCTTGTTATTCAGGGTGTTGTCTGGGAAGAACGTATTACCTGGAAGAGTCCTGGGCCAGGGCAGGAGTCAGGACTGACAAGAAAACTTCTGGTGTGCAGCTAAATCCAGGTTGTACATGGAGCAGTGTGGAGCAGCTCTGCAATTGCTTCATACCAGCTTGTGGGGAAATCACTGGTCAGGCTCACTGGCCCGTTCTCTCACAATCCCCGGCTGACATATGTCGCAAGGTCCCCAGTTCTCTGGAGACTGAGAGCTGTCAGCTGTAGGGCTGCCAGATCTGGCAGTGCTTAAGAGAGGCCGACAGGGACTTACTTGGAGGGGACTCTGCTGCATCTCTCTTGTTTTCTTACAAATACCATATTGGGAATGCATCTGAAGTAGGTAGTTTATTGTCAACTATCTTTTCTTAGCAAATTTTTAATACTGCTGTAGCAACAGCCCTTCTGGTCAGCCAGTAGCTCCAGAGGCGACTTGGACTGGTTATTTTCCACCTGCCTCCCCTTGTGACTGCTCCTGATGCCTGAGTGATGAGGCTGAATGGAGCCCATGGTCTGCTGCTCAGCAGATGGCATTTTTCCAGTACATTGGTATTGGAACAATAGCCAGCACAGTATGAGGGTTAAAGGGTCTGACTAAAGCAGAAGAAGGAACCTTGACAATTTGCCGTGTTGCAAGTTACTCAATAGCAAAAAAGGTTTACACAGTGTCCTGACATGTTCCAGTAAGGCACCAGTCTCTGCCTAAGTTCCCAGCACTCTTACTGAAGCTCCATGCAGTGTATTTTACACTGATACGGTGAAGAAAGGTATCATACATCATCTCAGAATGGACCGCGCTCCACTGGGAGGCAGAAGAGGATGGTAAAGTTGCAAAGGACACTAGTCTCAATTTAGATGTATGTTAGAGCTGAAATGGATGTCAGAGCAGCTTGATCTGCTACTCCAGTGGTATAGCTTTGAATTCCTTTCTTTTCAGAGGCTGTGTAATCTTGTTACTTTCTTGTTTGAGCAACTATTATTAAAATTGACAAAATGAATTTATAATTCTATAAAAATCATTCTGTGATAGATTTAATTGATGCAGTACCTCAAGTCATAGTGGACAGTTGTGAGTCAGTGGCGAATAGCATCTAAGTAGAAATACTGTAGGAGATGTTTTAGTTGAATGGCCCCTGGATTCCTGCATACTTTTCCCCTCCAAATGGCAGTTTGTGTCCTTGAACGCGTTCCTTTGCCATGCTGTGCATCAGTTCCTGAATCTGTGACATAGGAGTTATGCCCTCCTTGTAAAGTGCTTTAGGATCAGCACAAACCTCACGTACTTTTAGATTACTTTTGGTCAGTGGAGAAAAAGAAAACTTTTAATTGTGGATAGAGAACAAAAATTCTGTAACAAGTACAAGTTCTTTAGAGAAGACAAACAACTGTGTCCAAGAGCTAGTCTTAGTTCAATGTTTCTGATTGCTGATTTGCAGGAAGAAGTGATTAATCACAAAGTGAAATATGTTCAAGATTAGCATAAATTGCAGAAGGTTGTAAAAGACTCCAGATGGATTTGAATTATTTGAAAAAGCAGACAAAAACAGCAAAGGAAATTTTGAGCTGGATAAACACAGACTAATTCTTAATAAAAAAAATAAACTAAATAGTCTAATGTGAACCTCCAGAATTTTCAAAAGTCAAGGCTCTAGGCATGGACATGTCTGCCCAGAACAAGCAAATAGGATGCTGATGGGCTGGAAATGAAATATGTTCTGACATTTCTACAGAATACTGATACCCTTACTCCTAGTCCCTCAGTTAGAGCCAAAAACATACAAACAAAAAATGTCTCTCTCACAGCAATGAAGAGAGTAGGGCTGTGTGATGAGGTTTCTGTGGAAGGAGATGTTGAGGCCTTCGAGGTGATGATGCACATGGGGAGAAATGCTACATGCCACAGTGAAATGATTTGAGTGGTTCACCACTGCAAAAAGGTCAGTGATGGTGAAGCTCTGGGTCTGAGTTTTATGAAGCAGTGGATGGTATAAAAACATTTGTAACTAATACTACTAAAAAATTTGTCATGTGGTATCCCACAACATCATCTGACATCCTGTTGCTCCTTCTTGTTTGAAGTCCAAGCGCACCCTCATGTCTTGTGATCACAGCTTTAGCACAAACACAAATAGGTAAGCTGGACTATTAATGTGGCAGAGCATAAACCTTTTTTCCAGTAATATAAATGGAAAAAATTTGGAAGGAGACTTTCTCCCCTGGACAAGAGAAGTTGCATGACTGGCTTGCAGGTTATGGGGCATTCCTTGTCTTTTGATGGTTGAGGTAGTGGTTGTACATGGGCAGACTACTGGCCCATTTCCAACAATAACTTGATTTAAATTTAGTGCCCATGTAGGAACCATGAGAATTTTATTATCTTGATTTAATTCTCCATTTTCTCTAGAAGAACGTTTATGTCCTTTTGCACTTTGGAGAGGTGCAAAGGTAATAGCTCGCTTTTTACAGATAAACTACAGGGATTTAATGTTTTTTAAGGTTAATCTTCTGCTGTTCACTACAGTTTATCTGGACCATTAAGACTTCAATGAAATCAAGCAAAACCTAACATCTGCCCCCTGCCCCACTGCACACAGGTGCTGTCACTGGAGCTGTTCTGTCTCTAAATGGCAGCATGGTGCTGCACAGGGAAGTGTGGGCTTTCCCACCCCAGGGTGCCAAGCCAGGTGCTTTGGGTGATACTAGTGACACAGCACATCCCAGCACCTGTCAAACGCCATGCAGCAGGTTGAGAAAGCATTTTGCCGTGTGTTTGTTGAACAGGGTTGGTTTGTTGCTGGCTGGTACCAAAAAGAACAGACATTGCTACATACCTTTGCGATAAGCCTCCCCATTCCTGTTCCTTCCCCTTTTGGAGTATAAGATGTAGTAGAGAGTTTTATGGCTTTACCTTAAATGACTGTCAGTTATTTCCTGTGTCCGTCCACTTCTGTGCACATCCTCACTCTGCCAGCTGCAATGTGACAAAATAACACCTTAATGACTGCAAAACAAGGGGGTGAGAGCAGGAGATGCTAATAGAAGAAGCATGTTTGATAGACATAGTTTTGAGTTCTCTGATTTGATAGATGCAAATCTGCTTCAGAGTCCCTAAGCTGCCCTCCCAGCGTCTCCCCCAGTGTCTGTCTGCCAGATGCTTTTGTGCTCATCTGAAAGCATTACCCTGATGGCAAGAAGCCTGCTGCTATGGGCTAAGCACCAGACTCTAGCGTGGCCTCCTCAGACAGCCACAGCAGCACCAAGTGAAGTGCAGTAGATTTGAAGGCCCAACACAGTGTTTTAATGTGTATCTTTCTCTACACAGCTATGAGTCTTAGTTCAGAATTGAAACTACAGCCTTTCTCTGCAGGATAGATTGTGGCAAATGTTTAAGTTTGCTTTATGAGCTAGGTGCTTCTATCCAGTTCTGGCTAAAACCACTGCTAGGTAAAGACAATGGTGTGATTCATATATGGGAGCACAGAAGCTCACTAACTTGGGCAAAAGAAGCAGCCTGCAGGGCTCTAGTGATGCATGGAGATTTTCTGGAAAATAAAGGTTTATAATGTAGAGGAACATAGATCCTTAGGGCCTGTCTACCATAAGGTGAATTTCTGAGTTGGTAAAAAACCTGATACAGACATTCTTGCATCAGCCAAAACTAGGCATCTGTTGGCTTCACTTGTGTTCATGTCTGGCACAAGCTGAAATGAGAATGCCAGACTGTGACCACTTAAGGACACCCACAAGAGAGTTTGCACTGCTATAACTAAATTAATTTAAAAAAGATTTTAGTTAAACTAGTATAATTATCATATCTTGACAAGGTTTCAGTCTATTTTTGCATCTTTTCCCTCCAGAGTGGTGATTGCCACTGACAAATGGCATAATCTGTTTAGCTAAGTCTGTGGCACTTTGTTGAAGTGAACAGGGATTCCTCTGGCAAAGCCAAAATATCTGTTAGGTGATTAAACATGCTGCATATTTACTGACACCTCTGGAGTCAGTTAGCTTTGTATTTTTAAAAGGATGAGGACAATACCTTAAGCTGGTTTTGAAAGGCTTTGAAACTGTCTAAGGAACAATGTGAAAGGCCCGTAGTAGTTACACTCGAGAGTAATTCTGATCATACTGAAATTGATGACGTGCCTGTGCAAAGCCACTGTAACTGTGGGAAGAAGAGAGCCTTCAGAGTATATTTTCAGAGGTTTTTTGGGTTTTTTTCCTTTAAAGAGTGTTTGGGAGCAGTGTGATTGTCATGCCAAAGCACAGCATTGCTCCGACGTACACAGTGTCATCTGTTCTATGCTAATAAATTAGCATCTGCAGCCACCATTGCTGCCTATCAAATCTGGGTACAAAATTGAGCTGTTTGATCTCTCTGCCACTGAAGTGTGTCTGCATGATCACGGAAGATGCATATTATCCCATCTGTTTTTCACAGACCCTCCATCAGGCTGTATGTTTCAAGGTAACGGATCAGACACAAAATTAATTCCACTGCAGACAACTGCCTTAGAGGCATTCTGCTTTGTTACAGCGTACAAAAATTGACTTGAGTCATTTTATTCCTTCGCAGCAGGTCATTTAAGCCCTGTCCACACTTGGGAAATAGCTAACTTTGGCTCAGGTCCTTTAGTAATAACAGTTGCCCCAGTGTGGACACGCAGCTGTCTCAGTTTTCATTAGTGTGTCTAGTCACTTCTCTCCAAGATGACCGTACAAGACAGTGGTTCAATCAACAGCAGCTGATGGTGGCCAGTTTAATTTTGGGCTGCTGCCGCCACTTGTCCAGATGGAGCCGAAACAGTGCCAGCCACGGTGAGACTTCTGGGGAAAACACCAGAGGTGGGAGGTGACGCGATGTCCCAAGCACTGGCAGTTCCCGCAGCTGGGTGCCTGGTCACCGTGGTGGCACGGCTGGAGGTGCTGAGCTTTAGTCTCATCGACTCAAGCTTGTATCTGCCATGCTTGCACGCTAGCTGCTGCTGCAAACCAGCCAGCTGTTCCTGTAGCAAAATCTTTTGCTAGCCTTGCCACATACTTTTTCATCTAATGCCTAGGAAGAGAGAAAAATGAGACAACAGCAAGTTTGATTTCGAGTGTAATAAAACTAGTTTATTTACACAGTAACATGAATGCCACAGAGTACACAGCAAAGTACCACAGCAAACCAGAGTGTAACTGCCCCTGATCACAAAGGAAGGCTTGAAGTTTATATATATATATAAAAATGTGTAAATATCAATATGAAGCACCAGATAAAGCAATGCAACCAGGAATTCCAAATACAAATTACCCACAAGAATGGAGTTGAAAAAAAAAAAAATATCCCTTATTCAAGGGATTTAAAGAAATCCCATTTATAGAAGTCCATCGATTTTGGAATCCCTAATTAAAAAAAAAAATCCCCCTTTTATTAAAAACAAGAACATATTCTTAAATGCTCAGCATAATTAAAGTTTTAAAAGAAAAAAACCCAAGGATTTCAACTGCAAAACCTTCTAATACCAACAAGCCAAAGGACAAAGAAACATAAGTTTTGAGTAGTTTTTGAAGAGGTGTTATTTATGAAATGACTATATTCAAATTTACACAACCGTAAATATATATTATATATACAATATATAATATATATATTCAAGCAAAAAGGGGCAAAGAATACTTTTGGGATACAAAAATTCATATACATACATATATATTAAAACACTCCCCCCCAATATATATGTATGTATATATATATGAACAAATATTTCCTCCATATTAAAAAAGTTCCAACCTCTTCTAAATCCCTGAAATCTTCCCCTTGGATTTATGGAAAAAAAAAATAAAAAAATCTTTACAGTCTGAAGTACAAACCAAATTCTCAAATTCTGTAGAGTGGTAAAATGCATTTCTCACTGGCAACTCTGCTTGATCTGAAATCATTCTGTGGTTTCCAATTAAATGCTGAGTGGAGCACCAATGCAAGGAGACTTACAGGGAATTATTTAAATTACATTCTACTCTATTCAAAATCACCATCCTTCTAATACTGCATCCAGGTGAATAACAAAATCAATACAAACGTCTACTAGAAACTCTCTGCAACGCAGCAGTGGGAAAGACTTGCTCCTCCTTTTGAATTGAGGGTGCCCTAAAGAAATTTCTCCCCAGGATTTATTTCAAAAAGTGAAGTGTTTGGAATCCAGACAATTGTTTATAGGCTATTTCCACAGGTGTATTTTTACAGACATATTTAAAATTCTATTCTGCACTTGATGTTATCTTAATGCATAACTATCATCATGCCATCTCTCTCTCCACGGACTGAAGGGCTCTGATTGTGCTCTCGGTTTTACAGGAGTTTTAGCAGAACCAACACTACCTCTGCACAGAGTAAAATAGATGGCCTAGTCATGCAGAGCATAATGGTCATGTATTGTTTCTGTAGAGAAACAGCTTAATTCCTATTCAGGGACAGGGGGAGAGGAAAGTGCATTAAAAGGTCTGATTCAGTTTCCATTGTATCCCTCAGAAAAGCTACAATTGATTTAAATAAAACCAGCAGTATTTAATTTATATTTACATATGAAATTAATTGCTATTAGAAAGAAACAACAAAATAATTTAGGTGGGGCATCTCAGCACAAGAATTGAGACACATCTTTTCTCAGCAGCAAATATTTTTACATACTAAAGTTAAGGACCTACAGCATGAAGCTGCTGAATAAATTCTCCACACTGAACCCTAACACATATGTGATTTATTTAAATAATATATTTTTTGCTCTAGTATGTGGGAAATTCCCTAGTGTTAAAACGTCAAGATGATCCATTCGTATCTTGTGGGTGCTGCCGGGATGTGGGAACATAAAAGATTTAAGGTGGAACATTTCTGTAATGCTACATGCATTCTTGACTATGGGCCAGGAACATGATATCCTAGCTTGAGTTACGGATTTCATCATGTCTGAATATTGAAGTGAGACCAGGCTTCTATATTTGGACATTCCAAAGGCTCCAGAATAAAATTCTAGTTTTAAAATTCCTGAAAATTTGTAGGCAAGTTTTCACTAGTAGATTCTCATTATATTCACCTGGTTATGCATATTGACTGAATCAGATGTGAGGTTTCAAAGATAATTAGTGAATAAGTAATTCCCATTTAAGAAATACAAACCAAAACCATTTTCCATATCATCTCAGGAGTAGTTTTTTGTTTTTTTTTTTTTTTTTTTTTTTCAACTCGNAGTATTTTTTTTTTTTTTTTTTTTTTTTTTTTTACAACTCCTGTTTTAACAGAGGTTTGCATTTCACACCACAGAGTACAGTGTGCAGCACATCTACTACCTACATAGAGCAGGAGCTGTGCACCTTACCTTCACCGCTTCTTCCAGACTAATCAGATTCCTCATCTCCCAGAAGCTGAGTGTTTGCAGTAGATTGTCAAAGCAATAGGCTTCTTTTGATGCTGTGGTCAGTCTAGACCATTTGATTTGTTGTCCACTATTATTCTCCCTATCCAGATCCCAAATTTGAAAGCCCACAGTTTTGTTACTTCAGGTTTATGCTGTACTATAAGTAACTTAAAGGAACTTGTTCACATAAACTCCAGAAACAAATCTTATTGAATAGATCAACTCAGTAGCATACAAAGTACAGCATTTAATTTTGTAAAGTCTTTTGCATCTTAATGTGGACAGTATTATTTTACGGCTATTATGAAAAGAATAAGATTTCCACCGACTGACCAGCTACATTTTAGTTTTTTGACAAGGCACTAAACATTGTGAATCCAATCACTGTGCTCTCTCTGTAACATTAGAGAGGTTTTTAATGGCTCTAATAGGATCAGAAACCACTCACCATAATTATTCAAACAAGCATTTGATTCTTCCAAAAATTAGTTTCCATTGGAAAAATCTTTAGAGTCCATGTTAAAAATATTTGAATGACAGCTTTTATTAATAGAAAAATATATATTTACAGTCAATACTGTTATCTTAGATTTGCAGCTCTTCCTATTTCTTGAGCTCAACTGAAAGTGCGACATTGCTCAAAAAAAATTTCAACATCTGTGCACATATTCAAGTAAGTTATAACATGCACAGCCAGGGGTTTTGTTCCTGTCACACACAGGATCCCAGTTACAAACAGAGCGGGTTTTTTTCCTTTTGCTTAGCAATTATGCTGTAGCATTCTTAGGATTTGTTTACAATCAGTTTAATGCATACATTCTCGGATATTTATGTGGCACAATCTGTTGCCAGGATGGAGAACCACCACACACACAGTTACAATCATCAGTTACGGGCGCATCTGCAAAGTCAGCCTCAAGCTCCCCAGGAATAGCTGAGGCTAGATTGTGTTCGACTACTTTGACCAGTCTGTCTTTTTTAAAGGAAAAAAAAAAAAAAAAAGTACAACATTACAAATTGCTAAAGTTTACCCAGTGCTGCACAAGAAAGAGATTGTTAGTGAACATCTATCCATGCTTCATTATACTGCAGAGCTAAAATGAGTATTGGTTCATCACAAAAGATACAAACTGAAATTAGATAGCTAGAGATACAAAGGCTTCGGACCAGCTGCATTAAATACATATGGTTGTAAACCATTCCAAATTCAACTTTGCATGTGCACATTGACATGAAAGTGACAGTGAGAACACGTATCCGTAAACACGGAGACTACCAGCTTCAAGGAACGAGCCCATTGCAATGGGAAGCGGTCCGAGAATTGCTTGTACAGCCTATATGAGTTAGGTGAGAAGTTATGTGCGCACACGCACCATGAAACAAACACAAGACCAGACCACAGAGAACGAGAAGCCCTACTAGTAGTTCCACACATTGTGACTAATAGCTAGCAGATAGTATGTGAGTGACTTGTCATGCTCAGTGTATTTAAGCTATGAGAGCATTGCCCTCCTGTGTCCAGATAAAGCAGGGCTGCAGTGAACACGTGTGATTCTTTGTGCAGGTTCTTCTGTAAGCTGCTCAACAGTAGTGTAGAAACTTTCTTTCCTGATGTAGTAGAAGTACCTCAACTACATACATTGCACTTGGGCTTTTAATGCACTGTCCTCTTTCTGCATCAATGCCGCCATCCTAACCTTTTTATCAAAAGGAGAAAGAAAATAATATGTAACACATTAAAATATATTATCCTTATCCTTGCCTGATCCTTCACTGATACAGGTGAATCAAACACAAGAATAACAATCAGAAGTTTCAAAACAAATCTTTAGAAAGGTCACAAAGTCTATACACTACGGCACAATCGATGTAGGCTTCCACACACTATGCAGCTTAGCTCTGATAGATGCCAGAGAAGAATAATACAGACATTTCAACCCCTCCAAATGTATGGTGTGGTTCCAGAGCTAGTTTTGCTGACTTTAAGCCTGCAGGACTGTTTGTTCAGTTTCCATGCATCTGGTCCAAGCACGCATATGCTGTATAAAGTGGCTATTTGTTTCAAGGCTGAAGTGAATTGATTCCTCACAGTTTTAACAATTAAAATGAAACGTCAATCCATAAAAAGAACACATGGAGATCTGTGCATTTATGTGCCAGGAAAGTAAAGGAAGGGGCTGCAGATCTAGCATCAGGTAAAGGCTGGTGTGTAAAGTGAACATTGTAATGTACAGCTTTAAAAATACATACAAGAATTGCACATAGATCCATAGGAGAGAAGCACAGGCTCATATCTAGGGCTGTCTGCTTTCCATCACCCAGTCAGAATATTCGGTATCACTTTTTCCCCTGCATCCAGATCAATTCTTCAGAGCAATTCAGGAAACAATTCAGAGCCTAGCAATACTGAGCAAAGATACTGCCTGTGCAACTGCGGAGGTTCCATAGGAAATGGCCGTTAGGTCAGGAAAGGAAGTCAGCAGCGGCCTCTAACAGTGAAAAGCTCCTTCAGGTTGAGTTTTCAAAAATTCTGTCTCTTTAATCCTCACCAATTCCTGCTCCAGTCCAAAACTCTGCCTGCAATGCTCTTTGAGCTATTCTGACAACATTCCATTTTTAGCATGTTGTCTATAGCAACATTAGAAAACACTAGTTACAACAGACAAGAGATATGCAGCCAAACACCACTGTGGGAAAAATGGATCACGATACTGTTAGTTGTGGCTGCCAAACTTAACAGCTCCCTCAATAATTAAACAACAGTGTTTTTGCCCCCTTGTTTTTACCCTTCAGAGAACTGTGTCTGCAGTAAAAGTGTCTCCATGTGGCCTGCTAGCTACACACAGACAAGCTCTAAACATTTCTATCTCCTGCCAGCATACCAGCAGAGCCAATTTCAGTCCCACTTTGCAATATGGCACAAGTGACAAGAGCAAACCAAAATAAAACAGAAGAGGTGGCTGTTATTTTCATCCCTGCTTCATAGCGGTGATTGTCAGAGAAGGTTATGTACGTCCTATCCATTTCAAGTCAGGCTTTAGTGCCTTTTGTGATGGAAGGGGAATTTCAATTGCCCACCATGTGTTGTAGTTTTCTTGTATAAACGTGGTTATAGCTACAGTACATCACAGTCCAGACTGGTGAATGTCATGTAGGAAATGGGATAGACAAAGTGTGCATATTCTGCTTTTTAATGCAGAAATCTTAAGCTAAGGGTAATGGTCTGATTAAGGCAGCGTTGTTGAAAATCAGGGATCCGTGGTTAGAAAGGATATGGGTAGGCAGCGAGTCAGAGGCAGAGAGGGAGGGAAGAGGATGGAACACACTTGCCACAGATGAACACTGACACATGCCACGATCAGCAGGACAACCACGTCTGGGAAGGAAAAAAAGAAGGTGTAAAGCGTAAGAGAAAGATCAGAATCTGTTTGGTTGAGACCAACGGAAAGAGGAGTCCAGCCCGCTAGTGAGGGACTGAGAAAGCTGAGAGAAAGTTTTGCATGGTATGTGGAATGGAAGAAAATGAGTGTTTTGTGGCATGGTGGATCATTCATCTCGCATTTACTACTAATCCATCTCTGCTTATGGTCACTGCTATTCACTAACTAATGCTACATATGGAAATGACAGAAACTACCCAGAAGAGGAGGGCAATTTGTTTACTGCAGTGGTAGAAATAGTGGCATCAAAGTTTGCTCTCCTTTTCAGCCAGATACTAATCAAATCACATAATGTCTGATCCAAATGCAGTCATGTATATATATGATCAGTCCCTAACAGGCCTGGCAAAAAAATAAAAGCTTCTGTCATATTGGGTACGGGATGCAATTTCTCCAATTAGAACCTATTTGCTCAGAGTTGCTGGCTTCGCTATCTAGGCTATTTTTTAACACTTGTACAAACTATGAGCCCTAGGGCAGGCTGGAGTGAGGGCTTGGGTGGAGGTGGGGGGTGCTTCATGAAAAGCAACAGGCTCTACAAACTAGTGCTGCTGCATGATTCTCACAATGCGATGAAGTGAGTCTATAGTGGCAAAAGCCAGATATTGACAACAAAGCCAGTCTTCCAGAATAACTCCACAGTCCCTGTCTAAGGACTTCTCTGCAAACTTGATCATCAGCAGCGTCCTTTTTATATCCAGCCAGTTCTGAAGTACAGCATCTCTCCGGGCAGGGTTGGAAGATGTACTTAGAGCACGGAATAAGTCCTCGCGTGGACCCCAAAGCAAACACTGAAGGATTCCCTTGGCTTCTGATATCAGGATCCTCTCTGAAGGGTTGGGATTCAGTAGGCAGCTGGCAAGTTGTTGAAGCCCCTGAGAGTAGAGGGAACGGCAAGGGATCTTGGGGAGATCAGCACGAGTATACTCCTTCTCCTTCAGCTCTGGATTCTCATCAAAAGGATTGGGTAAGTGCAGCATTTCATAGATGAGGATGCCAGTCTGGAACTCATCACACTTTTTGTACTGTGTTGCAGTGATGATTTCTGGAGCCAGGCGGGACTGATCCCGTAGGACCTCAGGATCCACCATGTGACTCTTCTGCTTGGCCTGGGAGAAATTGCTCACTATTAATCTGGCTGGGCAAGCAGTGGTGGGACTGGGTTCCATGGACTCAGAGCTCAGAGGGCTGCTTCCTGGTCTGGAATGAACCAGCAGCAGGTTCTCTAACCGCAGATCACAGTGTGTGATATGATAGGGTTTCAGGTGCTCAAGGCCCAAACACAGCTGTAAGAGTAGTAGACAGACCTGCCTCTCATATAAATCTGGGCTTTTTGCATGGCGAGGCACCGATTCGCGCACAAAGTCGGCCACTGTTAAGTATGGGACCTCCCGCGTGATGACCACAACACGGCTGCGTGGCTTGCTGATGGTCCCTTGGTTGCTTAAGCTGTCTTTCTGTGAAGCCTCTGTATTGGAAGAAGCGTCTCTGTTCTTTTGCTCAGACTCTTTCTCCTCTTCTTCCCGTTCTTCTTCTTCTGCCTCTGGTGCATCGGCATCCTCCCATGGAAGGAGACGAACTGGCACTTCAGCAAGGAAATGGCCACAGTCCTGTTGGATGTTAAAGTTGATAGCCAGACTTTGCCGGATAGATAGGCTGTGATAATACTGCTGGGATTCCTTAGCTTTGCTCTTACAAATCTAGGGGAAGAAAATAAACAGAACAGACATAACATAACTCTTAAATTTGTAAATTCTATATGTATTTTTTTTTTAACAGGTATCTTGCTGATGGGTATCCACAGCCTAGCCCTAAACACAAGCACTGAAAAATTTTGTACTGAACTGACCTTGGCAGACTATCTTAAGGCACATGAATGGTTTCCATTGGATAGTAAGCAACTGCAGACCAACATGTGTAGACAGCTCTGCCTGTACATATATTATTCAATGGAAAACACCATTCAGGCAGGTTGTCAGAATAGCAGCTCATATATGGTAAATTCACAGTGAAGCTTACTTTACAGTTACTTGCTTATCCGTATCATTTTATTTTGTGTTCTTCTCAGCTTTCCGTGAAGCTTGGACAAGGTAAAAATAATCAATAGCAATACGAGAACATGCATAGAATATTTGAGGATATGATCAAACGATTGCACGTGACTGAGTTAGCGTGGTATAACAAGTTGCCACCTGTCAGCTGAGTTAAGTGACTGGATGCATGCTCCTTGCCCACTGTAATTGGAAAGTGAAATCTACTAGCTGCAGCTCTGTCAAGCTAACACATCACATCTGCAGTGAGGGGTGTATGTGTGCATGGCAGGGGCTGCTGGCAAGCATACTTGCTGTGGCTCAGGTGATAAATGGAAACTCATTAGAACACAGTACCTTAATTGCTTTCAATTGTTTATCAAGATCCTAAGAATATGTTTTTATTTTGTAATATACAGCTGTTTCTGTCAGCAATATCTTGTTGATACATACATTATCACCATAATAATTATTCTTATTAATTGTTTGTACTGTCATAACAACTGGCAGATCCAATCCCCTTACAACCACCACTGGACAGCCTCTATTAGGGCCTGTGTTCTAAGGCATTTACTAATTAAAATTACAGCCCTACAAAGACTCAGACATGTTAACCTTTGCATATTAACCTTAGTTCTCCTCACTTCAGTGAGATTGTTCAAAGCATGTAAGGTTAAGTGTATGTTTTAATCTTTACAAGGTTAGAACCCAAGTATTAAAGTGGTATAATGCACCAACAGGTCTTCACTGCAAAGCTCAGAAGGAGAGAAAACAGGAAGACATCTCTCTTCAGATGAAGTTACAGCTTCCCTTAAATCATATCTGAAAGCCAAGGAAAGCCAGATAACTAAGGTTAGTTTAAGTCAGCACTACTTCTACACAGTCACAAACACCAAGGAGCCCAGATCTCATACCAGCCCTAAGTATAAGCATGAGGTGACTGAGCCCTGTTTCTCATCTTTGCCCTTCTCAGAAACTTATGTAGGGTAAGTTATAAACTTACCTTTTACAAAAAAAAAATCTTTTACATGTTTATGTGGTTAAGAAACATATAGTTTAATGGGAGATTTAGTCTTTTATGCTTGTTGATCAGAAAAGTGCATTGTCAGATAATCATATGAAAGTAGACACAAGTACTAATAGTATTTTGATTGTCCTCCTGTCTTTGATAGTGTGCCTATTTCCATACCTCAAGCATTCACATTTCCCTACATGTTACGTACACTATAGCTTAAACTGCCTGTAAACAAAACAAATCTGAAAAATGTATTTTCTAGTCAATTTTATTCAAGAGGAAAGTATAATCCTTTTCTGGAAATGCTGATAGTTACCTTCTTTGTACAGTGGCTCTTGTCAATTTAAATTTTCAAATGCATTTTATACTGTTAGGGGTAAACTGAGTTATCAGTGGAAAGTCCCTCTCCTCCTCTCAAGGTTTACAAAAGTTGAAACAAATACAGTAAAAATAAAGCATTAACCTTTGAATTAGATATGAAAATGTCAGCTGATTGTCTTGGAGACTCAAGTCCCCAAATTTATTATACACTTAATATTGCACAGAAGACAGAAGTAGAAAAGTGTTGTATAGACCCTAGCAGCACCTATCAAATCTGATTGGGAGAACAGCTATTAAGGAAAACTAGAATAGTTTTGTCTTCTATGCCCTTCAACTCCATGGCCTTTTTCTTGTACAGCTAGCCATGGGGATAATCAATTCCAACTGCAGAAGAAGTTCAGTATGTCGTAATCTAGCCTTTAGTTTATAAAATTACTTAAGTGACCTAATCCAAAATGTAACTTCATTCTGAAAGAGTTTAAATTTTAAGGTCAAGCTTACTTGCTGATAAGAAAAAGTGCAAAAAAGCACTGCCCTTAGCTATTGTACTATATTTCATGTTACCCACCAAAGATTTCTAATGCCACCTGCCATCTTAAAAATGATATTCTATTAGGAATACATAATCCACAGAGTATTTGCTCTTAAAACAATTAATACTTATCAATTTGGTGAATATAAGGCCTTTTAAATACTGCCAATCCTAGAATTGTGGTAGTACAAAAGCACACTTTCATAGGCCTCTGTGGATGTGGTAACGCTTCCTTCTAATTCAGAAATGACTGGCCATGCACATCTGCACCAAAAAGCATTCAGATATTAAGGGCAGAGTATACTTCCTTTGCACCCATTGCCTTTTCCTCTGAGCCAGCAGAACTGGCCTGCACAGCCAATCCGATCTGCATGTTGCCAGCTGGGTCATTCCTAAGAAATGCCTTTCCGACCTATTAACAACACCCCAAGAGAGAGTTGGCCTTCTCTATCTTCTCTGTTCTCTTTCTTCCTGCTATTCAATCCTAAATCTATTTTACTTCAGATTAAACTGACAGTCCTTCTCCTAGCTGATATTAAAAAATATTGATTCCCATCCTTTAACATCACACCTTTACACCTGGGAAAAATGTAACTTTTCCCCTCTTCATTGTTTTCTTTTTAAAAATAACCAGCCCTCATTCCTCCTATCTTAATTCCTAACCCTCTGATTCTTGTTGCTCTTTTCTTGATTCTCCCCAGTTATTACATCTTTGTACCCTATAATGAATATTCCAGTTAAGATCTCTTCAGCATCAAGCAGAACAGAGCTTTATATATAATGATCCTTGTAACACTCCCAAGGGTGAACAAGTCACATTAACTCCATTGTTACTGTGGCTCATGAAAACCTTCAGAGCAGTGTCCACTCTAGAGCCAAACTTTCCTCAATTGTTTCAGACTCCTCTCTTTTGTAACAACAACTCAGAAGTTAAAGACTAAATAGTGTTATGATTAAAATAAATACTAAAATGACTGCATTCAAGAAAACAGTTTTTCCATCTTATTCTGAAGTTAAAGATGATAACCAATAAAGAAGTAAAAAAAACCTCTAGTCCCACAAATGCTCAATAGCAATGACTTTTGGTCACTTTCACTTCTCTTGTTTAATACAGGGAAGTATATGGGTACATGAACATGCATGCAGTATCTACAAAGACAGGAGAGCTGAGATCTGATTAGAGATGTATTTTCTGCTTCTTGCTTTTTGTTTACAAACCACATGAAGTGAGAAGTGGAAGAGGCAGCTGGGTTATTTAAGGCTGAATAAATCGCTGACTGTACAAACACTAACATTTGTACACTAGATACTTTGTCATTGACAAGGGGAATGGAAGGCTAGGCTGTCTAGAAGCAGCACGCGAAACGTGGAGTATGACAACAAATCAGACACCACTGTGAATTCATAAAACAGTTTCTAAATGACAGACCTGCAGTAATCTGATGTTCCTGTTAGCGTCTGGCTACTCTTCAGACTTTTGTTGCATGAGTCTAGACAAGTCTTGGGGTTTTAGATTGCAGAGTTCAGATTCTGATTGACCAATATCTCATTAGAATGTGGAAAATGTACTGAAAGCAGTGGAGACAAACTTAAGTTTTCTTATTGATTTGTTCAAAGACAGCTTATACAATGTAAATGTTATTTACTTACAAACTTCTTGTACTATTTCATCATTTTCCAAGTTGCAGCTTCTACTGAGAACTCTGTATTACCATTTTGCAACAGAGTAGTGAATGCCTGTGTTTATTAATGGATAATAATGCTCACTCTAGCTTTTTATACTGGAATAACTCCACTATCACCTAAAACTATTGTCTGAATGACTGAGATTTAAAATGTTTGAAATGGTTTGAATTATAGTAAGTTATGCAACCAAAGTCTATATTTACATTTGTGAAGATGTAGGGAACAAATTGTGAAATTTGATGGCCTCATTAACAAGTGTTTTAGACTGCTTGTGATAAATTGCTGAAGGAGTAGATACAGAGCCTCTTTTCTGTTTGTGACAGCTAATGCTATGTCAAAACCATGAGTAAATATACAGCCCAGTTTTCTTTGCATGATTTTTGAAGCTTTTGCCTGTTCTAGTCATCTACTCTAAAAGAAAATACGGAAATCTGTTGCCTATTACATATATGGTATGTTGAATTCCTATTTTTGGGCACACAAAAAGAAAAAGGTGAAAATACTTTGACTAAAACACCAACAGAAAGTGGGATCAATCATTTACCATTTGCTTTAATGAAAGACAATCATCTGATCTATGAAGATATGGTATGTGATAATAGCTTAAAGAAAGGTGTTGATAAGGGCTTGGCAAGCCTGAATTCCAAAGCTCATAAAAAGCTGGTTGTTCAAAAGATGAAAAAAATGTTGGTAAAAAGCCCTTTCGTATGATGCAAGAAAGCAATGAGAAAACAGGAGAAATACGAGTAGGAAGGAATGGAAAGTTTCTGTCTTTTCACTGGAATACACTCTCATCATGTATCTTTTCTTTAGTGCATCCATATGAACTAAACTTCTATTGCATTTATAAGGACAGGACAGGTTTCTTTATATCCTGCCATTTCAATTTTCTCCCCTGCCCCCACCCCTAAGAAGCAAGATTTTAATGTTTCAAAGCTTCTTAAAAAAAAAACAAAACCAACAAAAAACCCCACTCAAAATCTTTTCTGCATTAGCTTTTATTTTTCCTTTATGAGTCCAGTAGCCTACTGTGCCATCAGGCAACTTCCACTTTACCAGCAGGGAATCTCATTTCCACTCTGTCCCATGCATTTTACAGGGCGTCAGTGAACTTAAAGATGAATATTGTGGGAAATGAATTTACAAGTGCTGAAAATGAGAAACACAGAAGATCACAAAGACTGCACCATCTGTGCTACTTTGTTATATTGCACAGAGGGACAACTGCAAATGAAATTCTGCGCAGAATGAAAGCTTGCTAATCCCAAATTGATAGCTTGTTCTTGGCACAACCTTGTTTTCCAAGGAGGCCAGTTTGATCTCTGATTGACCTCATTTTCTTGATCTGGCCTTGGAGCTTTGACTTTTTAAACAATGTGCCAAAACACAGAATTCTACGCTGCTGTGACTGAACTTGGACTGGGCGAAAAATTTAACATACATAGCTTTCTTTTGATCTCAATCATGAAGGACGACCTTTAATAACACTTCTGCCAAGAAGCTCCACTAGGAAACAATCACCAAAAAACCCACCTTTGCACACTGTGACAAACTAAACACAACTAGAAGATAACTGTCAGCTTCAACTGGGAAAGTGTCAGCCAAATTCAGCCCAATAGCATTTACTTCTGCATTGCTATATGTTGTACTTGGGACAGGAACCTTAGAAGATATCCTAAGGTTTCACTGGTAGAAGAACTGCTGCTGCTGTGTAGCAACCACCAAAGCAATAAAATTTTTAACTGCTTCTTTTGAGCAGTCTGCACCTTTGCAATTCCTGTTATCCTACCTAAACTGCACCGCAACACGTGCCCACAGCCAGAACACACAGCCATAACCCTGCTGGTTTTTTATGTTTTTATTGTTCCGTGTAGACTCTGAATCATGATTACTATGTGTGTCTGACGATGATATTGTACAGTAATTTCCTTGAGAGTTTAATACTGAAAGTGGAAGTAGTTTCCTCCATGTCACTGACACAGTAATCTCATCTAACTGTTATTCAGAGTAATAAACTTTTTTTTTTTTTTTTTTCTTTTTTTACAAAGATGTAGCTTGTATCACTACCTTATTCAGTCTGTGCTGGTCCTGCTTGGCTTTTAAAGAAATCAGAGAACATCTGTAGTGAGAGTATCTTCCTCTATCACATAAAGTGCTAGGGAGAGTATTTTCAAGAATAACTTTTCCTCTCATTGTAACAGCACAACAGCTCATGGTGAGCTCCACCTCAAGGATATTTTGTGGATACTTCGCTCACTCTCAGGACAATCACACCTATTACGCTGCAATAAATTTTGTTAGTCTGCGAACTATTTTTAAGACAACATCTGAATTACGAGAAGAAAAAAAATATAGCACACATTTGACCATGCTACATTGCTGTTCTTTCTTTTCACTGGCTTTCTACAAGAGAAATGTACTTAGGAGAACAGTAGGTAAAGAAAAACCAACTGCATAGGTCTAGCCTGTCAGGGAATGCTTTAAAGGCACATGCATACTGTGCAAAGAGGAATCACACTGGTGATAACCCAAACCTGCCTATATAGAGAAATACCACTTTGGTCCTAGAAGCAACCACTTTTGCATCATTGTATTAAAACCAGAAAACCCCAAAGTGAGTAATGCCAGGCTGTTGATTCTGTAATCAGAGCTGATTGCCAGATACATTCATGGTCTGGTTCTTGGCTGTGGCATCCACGAGACATCCACATTTCATTTCACATCTTTTCAAAAAGAGGTCCTTGATAACTAAAAAAAGGAAATGGTTATGCCCACAAACCTGCCTTAAAAGGATGCCTTAAAAGGACGTCAGGTGCACCAATCTTTTATTTTTTTATATCTTTCTTGTAAACAGTCACACAGGAGTGGTAACAACATTTTGTTCCTGTAAAGCACCACCCTTCTGAGAATGTCAGCATGCTCTATAAGGAATAATCAATTAGGCCTCACACACCTGAGTGTGGGTAATAAATATTTTATCTCAGTTTCAACAAGGAGTCATAAGTTCAATGATCTGCTCAAGGTCACACAGGAAGCCTGTCAGAGCTATGATCTCAGCTGTCTTGCTCACAATCATCCTACCGGATAACCATTGAGAACTTTAGAGATACAGCACTCAAAGAATTACCTGTGTAAACGTGACAACCTATATAAAGTAACAAAATATATACCTATATAAAGTAACAACATCTAGTGAGATAGCTGCCAACTATTCATTAATATATTAGCAGTAAATCTGGTAAATCTTATTTCTCTCGTGTTAGCTGAAGAAAAATCTAGACACAAATCAACTGTTTGTTTAGGAAAAGGCCACACAACTAACACTGACAAGTACCACTTTTTTTTTTTTTTTAGCTTGTAACGCAGCACCGATGGCTTATGAAAGCCAGCTTTTGAAAGGCTGGTAATGAACACTGATGAAAATATAAGGCCTGGTATGGGAACATAAAGATATGTTAGCCTAGAATTTACACTTGAAATTACATGGCTCTGAACATGGAAAACTTTGAAATTTTTCCTAACTAAGAGTGATGATTTAATATCACCTGCAGGCAGATGAACTGAAGGATTTTGTTATTGCAAGTTTCCAAAAAACTGCTGACACGTTAGAATAATACAGCTTTTTCTTTAGTTTTTCATTAAACAATGACCATGGTAAAGACTGAGTTGTGTTGATTTTGTTTTAATAATTTCAGAGCTGCAATAAAAATAGATGAAACAAACAGCAGATACCAATGCCACACATGATTCTTGACAGAAAGAGGAGCCTGTATCTTGGGAATCCTTCAATGTCACAAAGCGCTGCTGCAAGCAGCACACACATTTGCAGCACACACTTACATTTGTAGGTGCTATCTCTACCGGGTATGTTGCAGATTATGGTTATTGTCATTACATTTTTTCACTGGGTGAAAACCCCTCTTACCTTGACTGCATAATTGTTGAGAGGATCTTTTGCATAAGAAGCTGGGTAGTAAACTGCATCGCCTGCCTCGCAGCATGGCTTGTCACTGGTTAGCCTGAAATCCGACCAGCTGTCCACTCCAAACCGCAACTGGTCTTTTTGTCCAGCCATGAACAAGTCTTCACATTTAAGTGCCAGCTTCTTCAGTGAATCAGTGTGAAGGCTTCGGATTTTACCTACCACCTCTTCTCGGTTTTCAATTCCTCGATAAAGTGCTTGCCGTTGTGGCTTCTGGACACCTTTGCCCTGCTTAGTCTGCGTGATGCGTCTCCCTGTTAGAGACTCCATGCTATTGGAACACCGGTCCTTAATACTGATAGTGGTTAGGCTGGAAACACTGTTAGTTGCTGAGGTGGTTGCCCTTAGTTTTTCTGTAGGCCTGTCCAAGGAATCTCCTGACTCATTGTCCAGTACCTTGAGCTCCAGGCTGACTGAAGAGCAGGCGCTGCTTGCTTCCCAGTTGGTGTCGATATCATAAGTGGGATTAGCCACAACACACAGGTTGTTCTCCAGAGCCTGCTTCTGGAGATCTCTGGGAGTTGGCTCTGTGTTAGCTCTCAAAATTGTTTTCTTTGGCAGTGGCGGTGGTGTGGGCTGTAAGTTGTTTGTTGTCTCCTGGTCTGCTATTCCTCCAAAGGCAATGGCATCATCCAAAGCTCCCTTTGGTTGCCTTGGCTGTTTCGGAGGGATCATGGCTGCTCTGGACTGTCCTGTGTAATAAAAAGATAATAGTAGAAGATTAAAGTACTTTACACCTGCTGCTCAAAAGTTTAAGGAAAAAAAAGTTTAAGGAAAAAAAAAAAGCAGTTGACTAGGACCCCCTCAATATTTAAAGAAAACCTAAATACATATCTGAAAAGATGAACTAATCAGAAAAATGAGCAAATCAGCATCACACATATATCGTCACATACAGCCAGTCTTTATTTGACCTAGGCCTATACAGTAAAATTAGTTTCAGTGCTAGCAATGCTGCCATAGGGTTAATGACAAAACGTGCAAGCAAAAACCAAATGTCAGTTTTGGCACTCCGGCCAAATTCCAGTTTCAGTAATTATATCCAGTAATTCCTTCTGCAGTCAATCGACTATAATATTCTTCCTTCCTTCCTATTCAAATGTGCTAAAACTATGTGTGGATGCTGCTAAGTCGCTTTGTGTACTATTTCTTTGAAAGGTGTGTTTCTCTGGCAGGTAAGGTGATCTTTCTATATATGCTCATAGTCTGTAAAGCACTTGAGATCACTTGGCTTTGTAATGTGCTAAAGAGGCTGAAAGTATTATTTCAGAATGGCAACCAGAAAACTTCAGACACAAATAATGTCATTTAGGTACTTTGGTGGTCACATTGGAAAGTCAGGATGGCCCTAGCAGATTCACAAGATGAAAACATGGAAGTTAAGCCTATTTGCACTCAAGTTGACAAGTGTGCTGCCACTGTGTTCAATGACAATAGGATTATATTTTGAGATTACAAAAACAGAAATATCATTTACCCTACAATTTAAAACACACACACACACCCCCGCTCAACCATAACTTTCTCTAATACATTTCCCTTACTCACTTGCCATGGGTACCTTTGCTAGCAATATTATGTTCAGAGATAACCTGACCTAGATTCAGTTAAGAGATACCAAGTGGCAGGTTACATACACACAAGTACAGGATTTCCACTGACTGGTTTCATACTGTTTCTAGGGAAGATAAACTTCTGTCATGTGTTTTGCATGGCTTTTAGAGAGAACAATTATGTTTTATAACTGCCACAGTCCTTGGAAATGAAGAATAAATAAATGACAATACAGTAAGAGAGAATAAGAAAATAAACAGACAATAAGTGACCAACTTGCTGCTCTGAGACAATTAAACAGTTGTTACTCATATCAAAACGAGATTTTTCCATTCTTAATAATCAACTGCTACTTTCAGAGAAATTATTTTATAAGTTTTCTACTACTCCTGTGAGGGTCATTGACTATCATGGTAAGGTAAGAAGCCAATTTTTACAGTTGCCACACAGCAGACATGGAACGGATGCTCTGTATAATTGCAGCTGAGCATGTTTTCTAATAAGGGAACAGCAAGTAGAAAGACGCTATGACTATTTGACTATTTATAATATGTGCTGAATCCTTGTAAAGAGAGAACTGAAATGAAACACTGAACCAGACTAGGGGGATGTCAGATTCAGATGTGAATTACATCATTTTGGTCCATAGACTTTGCAGTCTATGAAAAGAAAAAAGATAGCTTCCTTTACACTTTAAGATATGTTGTTATAGTTTTTATGATTACTACAGAATCTAAGATACTCTTGGCCAGGATGCACAAAAACCTGGAACGCTGGGTTAGAACGCTAATTTCAGAAGATCAGAGGACTGTATTTTTATATGTATCCGCAAACAGAATATCCTTGGTTCTTGAATTCTTAACAATCATTCTCTTCTCAGTCATTCCAAGGAGATGACATCACAATGAATGTTACGTCTCTATCTTTTGTTTTAGCTCAAGAAACCCTCAGAAGAGCCTTACAGATTTTGTGATAAGCCTGGATATTCCAATGTTTAAAAAAATTGAATTTTAGGAAGGAAATTCTATTAGCTACCACAAAATAAAACTGTTCAAAGGCTAGAAATTGGAGAATCCCTACATATCTTTTTCAAATCACTGTCAAGGTTGCTTGAAAAAAAAAAGTAACACTCGGGATCCTGTCTACTGCTCCTTTCTGATCTTGGTATTGCAGTGAGCATGCTCTACAGTGGCAGCTCTTCCTCTCACCATTTGATACGCTGCAGCACATAACACTGGTGCCTGTTGAGCAGTACAGGGACTCTGTCAGGACCTTTTGCAGAGATTAAGAGTAGCATGATTCAGAGTCAAAAGCAGAATTAATGCTTGCGTGCCAGACACACACATCGAGACACCATGGTCTTTTGCATAATCCTGAGACAAGTCCATTTCATACCCAATTTTCTTACTCATCCAAACGTGTTGTCTTCCACAATGGCTTACTCTTGCAAAATCTATGACCTATGTTCTTCTCTCCCAGCAACATTTCTGTGTTAAAGATCGCTTGCCTGTTTTCTCATTCTTACCCTCTTCCCTACTACACTAAAACAGCCTAACTGCTGGGGTTTTGAGAAAGGGTATTATTTCAGGAGGCAGTTCCCTGATATGCATTGCTTGTGTGACTTGCTAGTCCAAGGACTGCAAGATGCTAGAGGGAAAGAACAAGAAACAAATTAGAGCAAGATGCACATCACAAGCAGCAGCAGAAGCCTTCTCCAAGAAAGGTAAGATTTGTAACAGTGTTTCTTCTTGATTCTCTTTTTTTCTGTCTGCTTTAATGGCTTTGTCCTCCAAAAGACATTCATACAGAAGAGCGTTGTAATTGCAACCAGTGAGTTTCGCTAGTTGTTGCTTTTGCATAGCTGTTGGAACTGTAACAGCAAAATATAATTGAAGAAGGTTTTCATAACTAGAAGTTGTCTTTGCAGATGTCTGGTGAGGGCGACAGGATCCAGTACATCAAGTCAAAATGCTTCAGAAAATTAGGCTGATAATATTGATACCCTATATCAGGAGATGCTTATCTGTCTTGCTCACTTATCTTCCAGAGAAGCCCTGCATACATATATCTCTTTAATATGAGTCAGGAATTCAGTGACAGTTGAATAGACTGTGCAGTATCTTCAGGACATTCATACCAAACTTTTCTGAAGGAGCAAAATTAAACTCTTAGACCAGGATAAGAAAGGTTTTAGTCAACAAAAGATGGCCACAAATATTTTAGCAGTTATCAATGCTCTAAAAGTAAAAAGTCCCATTTTTTGTTGAAGTTTGGAAAAATACTGAAATCTACTTATTGTTCTTAAAAAAATTAGGCAATTTGCTCTGTATTTTAAACCTCTTTGATAAAAATTCCTCCAAACAGATAAAACAAAGTATTTGAGGTGTTTATCATTAAGGACAATTAAAAGATAGTTTTAACATCATAGGAAAGAAAACCTTTGAGTTTGCTGAGTCTTCACTGTCTTGGCTGTGTATCTCAGAATGAGACAACATAATTTTATTGTCTATAAATTAATATTAAAATGTTTTTGTCTTTAAAAACTAACTTTATGAAAGTGTATTGAGCTGTTTGAAAGAGAAGGTTCCTCACAGCCTGGAAAGGTATCCAAAATCTGATCTAACTTAAATTTTCTTCTACATAAATATACTTACCTAAATTGCTGTATGTAGCACTGCAAGGATTTAAGTCAGGGGAATTCGATGCTTCTTCCTTTTCTTCCTCCCCTTGTGGGACATGGACAGACGATACCGGTATAACTGAGGCACTGCCGCCATTGTCCTGCTTCACAAACACAGCTCTAGGAACACGAGGGGACAAATCCTCCAGCGTCGTATCATCGGGCACTTGACTGAAACAAACAAAACAAAATCACCTGGAGACCAAAGCTGGCTACTAGATGCCACTGCCGAAATACCAGATTAGGCACTAAATATCTTCAGGAAAGGGAATGAACTGGTAAAGAAAATAGCTCCTTTCGCCCTCGTTTTTTAAGAATAACTTTCTACAATATTTATTTTCCTTAATAAGAGGAAACAACTTTTGACTGAAATAATAACACGTAGTAGTTCATACCTTTCATACAAAAGGGATAATAATGTATTTTACAGCTGACTCCAATCAACATATGCACGCATATATATGCGGGCATGATTCTGCATAAAACGTGTTGGACTCATAGGACAGCAGCAGAGTTTAAGGTACTTTTACCAATCAGAACTATTTTGCTTTAATCAAAGATACCAAGGTAGAGCAAGGGGGCTGTCTTAATAAATGCATAAAACTTTAATGATACATTTTCATATACTGGTAGGATTTTGGAAACTGACACTTTGGGAAACACATCAGTAGCTCGTGTAAGCCAGTAATCTATTTCCCATATAAAATTTTCCAGGATCAAAATCCATCTGCACTAGGCCAGTTGCAAAAAGCCGTGAAGACATTCCTCTGTGCTTGCTCTTAGCTATGAAGTTTTAATTGAACTGTGATGACTTATGGCACAAAGCTGTGAAAACCATGGATTCAGTTGGTTTCCATGGACATATTTATTGCAGTATGATTTTAAAATTATGCATTATCTCTATATATTTTAAAAATGTTCAGATTTATTCAAAAAACCCCAATCCTATTGAAAACATAGCAGCAATTATCAACAATATGCCACAAAAACCACGTCAGAGTAAAAATATTTCTGTGCCTTTATGCTCTCTCACTCAGAAACAAATACTTGTTTTAGGCCAAATCTCAAGAGCATGTGTCCTATTCACTAGTTCTCATTATTACAGCCTGATCAAATAGAACAACAAGAATTTTAAGGACTTGTGACTTCCATAAGGGACAGGAGTAACACACTTCCTTCACAAGATGATCACCACGTCATAGATCTGTACAGATATTTAACTTTTGTGGTAAAGATTTAAAACTTCATACAACTTCTGATGAACAGAAACAAAAATTATGCATTTTTTAAATAGCAGAGCAGCTGAGCTTCTGTAATACAAATCCTTCTAGTGGAAAGGCAGATTAATCCTCAAAGAGTTAACATAAATTATAGGCATATGTCTCTATGCCAAAGCCAAAATACCGAAAATTACAATACACAATCTTCTAGCAATCCCAGACTACAAAGATTAAAACATGCCAATACTTTGCATAACACAAGACCCCATGTAGAGTGCAACGCGCACATGCTGTTTCTACTCAGACTCATGAATTTTAACTGCAGGCTGATACAAACAAAACTCATTAGAACTTGTTAGTAAAAGAGAAAAAATGGCATAAGTTCAAAAAGATGTAATCTTTAATCAGTGTAAAATTTGTTGTTCATTTTTAGTACCATGCATAGGAATGGTGTGAAGAACATTCCATGTGCCATAAATATATCCACATGAAAGAGTTAACCTAATATAATTTCAGAGTAAAGCGTACATAAAATTAAAGCAGTAACAAGGCTCAAGATGAGAAATCAAACTAAAGACTCGTAGTTGCTGTAAATCATATACATACCTGCATTCCTCAGCAAGAATGTTTTCTTTAAGTAGTAATAGTTTCTAGTAGCTCTACAGTTCTGTTGTATCTCAAAGTAATTTTTTAGTATCGATTGGTGAGGTACAGAACAGACTCATTCTCCAAACCAGATACATGCAAGCACATACACTAAACCTAAGCTCAGCAGCATTTTGCTAAAGTAAACCAACCAGCTAGAAAGGAAGAAAGAAAAAAATACCAACTCACCCACTGTACTCACTCACACAATTCCCCATTAAAGGAAATTCTTTCAGGGCCTTCTTGAGTCTTTTAATCATGTCTTGAAACTCTGGCGAGCCATTGATTCCACAGTGTTCTGATGTGCTACAAGTTGTGCAAGCTGTAAGCAACAGGGCTGAACTCTGCACAGAGTGATACACCTACTGCACCTTAATGTTTACCTTTGGGGGTTGGACCCAGGGACTTGCCAAAGCGCCCCAGGAAACCAGGCAGTTTACAGCCCTGCCTTCTTAACTCTTCCGCTGCCTTCCTGGATGAAAAATAGTTCACAGGCTACTACATCACTCTTTTGGTATGACAGCTATGGTCTTAGTCATGTTAATTAGTTAAGGAAAAGCAGATTCAAATTTCAAGAGTTAAGAACTTAGACTAACCTACTCTTAAAAGTAAGCGAATCTCTCAAAGCTGTACTCCAATCAGTTTTAGTGTCTGCATCTAATACATTTTAAATCACAGCAATTACATCTCAGGCCATGAAATCTGCGGGGAAATGCTTCCCTGTAGCTTAACAGTAAAGATGGAGAGATCAAGCATACATACGCAGCGCAGTGACTCAGGGACCAAAATGCTATCTCGTAATCAGCTCCGACAACGCAGGAGGAGCAAAAGGGGAAAACAGCCTCACTAAGCTACAAGAACCACATTCCCAATTGTTTTTGCTGCATGAAAAGTCTAAACAGTTAAAACTACTAGTTTTTGAGAAAAGTAGAGCAGCTGATAAACAAGCAGTTCTTGAGATTAGAACCATTAAAGCCCGATAACCTTGTATCTGCTTGTTGATAGCAAGCGATAGTTAAAGCTATCTCCTTATTTGGGATATTTATACATTTTGCCAGGACGGATTCTTTGATGCCTTGCATAAGAGCACATAGTTAGCTTTTACCATAGTGGGCATAGCCTCCTCTGTCCAAGCCCTTTTCTTTTTCCTTTTTTATTTCAAAACCAAACTTCATAGGAAATTAGTTACCGTAGAGAACTCTGCTCCTCAGGCACACGTGACTGAAACTAAACATCTATTAAGTTAATGGAGGGAGCAGCCCTCTGCACACAGAGAACACATTTGTTTTCCTAAGCATCTGCGATGATATACAGCAAAAAAAACTAGCCATAAAAATGACTGTCCTTCCAGTAACATCCCACTGAATTCACATACCTGTCATTCACATATGCACAAGCACAAAGTTTTTAAAAGTGCTTTTCTTTCCCCCCCCCGCCCTGCAAGGACAAATGCCCCTAACCTCATCCCTCAGGCTCTCCTCCTTCACAGTTTCTGGAGAATAAACAAAAGATGATGTGGTCTAACTTGCCTTGGTCTTTTGGGAATAGTAAGAACCCAGAAAGCAGCCTGTGTAGTGTGTTAATTTTTGTAAGGACAGTAGAATCACAGCTATTGCATAACCTGTGTTTTCCTCTATTCAGAGCACGCCTTTTCAATTACAGTAACTAATAAACAGCAATGAATATGAAGGAGATAAAGTGGAATACTTATAAGAAGTGATTCTGAGAGTGCATTTCCGAATTAGGGTCAGATCAAGAGGTCAAGCTGAGGGAGTGCAGTTCTGTGTAAGACAGCACATAAATCCAAGTGGCAGAAATCAGTAACAGAACAGAGAAAAGACAATGCGGCCTTAGACCCAGCTGAGACTCTGATCTCTTCCCTGAGTGGACATCAGCAATGCAGTAATCAATGGTAGTCATACAGTTTGAGATGAGAGTGCCTGACAAGGAAGATGACTTAGTTTTACACACACACACAAAAAAAAATCTGTGTAACTCTTAGATGTATTTAGTTTCAAAGAGATCCCTTTGAGATCCCCTCAGGCCCTACACTTTTAAGCTAATAAAGCTAATATAAAGCCTAAATTGACTGAATAATGCTTGAGGAGAAATGCAGAGGTTAATGGCTTGAGGGTGGTCAAAGGCGACTTTACACAGGAACTTTCACTGAGAACATGGACCACTATTTCTGTACAACACTGAGCAAAGATGAACAGTGCCCGGGTTTCAGAGAACATTACAGGTACAGAAAACCCATTCCAGTGGCTCATGCAGGTCAGTTCCTCATCACCACCATTAGCCAGAAATAGGCACTTAAGAGTAAAGTGAAAGAAACTTCTCAAATGACAATCTGAAATAACTAAACCATAAAGTTTATTCCTAACTCTTATTATTTAGAAGTTGGCTTAGTCTTGAAGCATGAGAATTTATATTTTTTTTTTTAAATCTGGGATAATGCAATGTTTGCATGGATAATGGGAATACATTTGATAATCCAGTAAAGACATCCTGCTAAGCTCTTTAGTGTCAGTGAAACTTAATGGCAATGAGTTCCACAGATTAACCGTGCATTATAAAAAAAAGTTTTTCTTTATAAAGTTCTCAGTCTTCACATTTTACAGACTGTATTAGAGGAATTAAGAACAATAATACATGATTTACAATTTCTTCCTCTAAATTTTTAAAATAATAAATGGTAAAATTCATTCTACTTGGTTCTTTAAGTCCTCAGTGTTTACAAATCTTCACATAAAATCTTACCGAACTTTTGCTTAATAAGCATGCATAATTTCCAATTCTGTCAGCATATAAATATTCTAAAGAAAAATCTCACAAAAGTTTTTCATTGATGAAACAGGGTAAAATAGATGGTTAATGCTCTTCAAAGCATTGCTGATTAAGGTAAATAAACCTTGCTGCTATCTAGAAAAAAGCAAATCAAGATAGATGTGGAGAGAAGGGGGAGTTGAACAGTTCCACCTGAACTTTTCAGGTGAGAATTTCTCCCATTTCACTGGACTTGCTCAAGCAAGAATTTTCTTTTCAGCTGTAACATCCTTGAATTCCCCTCACCAATTTATACAAGCTATACTTAAAAGGTTTGGATTCAGGTGAGAACCTTAAGACTTATACAAGAGGTCCTCTAAACTGGAAAGCACTTTGTTTTAAACAGAGCCCTACTGTGATTTAAAAGATTTTGTTCTCAAGTAGTTTCTGAAGCAGCTGTGGAATCTGCAGGATTGGATCAATGACAGTGATAAAGTGGAATGTGGCAGCGGTGGTTATTCCTGCCTGTCTCTGGATGCGATCCGGATCTTAATATATGACGACATCTTTGAAGAACAAAGATTCCAGTTGCTTTTACTGAGTAATCTGTTACAACATTCATATTTCTGTAGATATACAGAGCACTCAGAGTCATTTCATGGCTCCTGTCCCACTGAATCAAGAGAGCCTACACGTAAGCTCCATTCCCTACGCTGTTCAGGTTCTCAAGGTCCAGGCCACCGGTGATGCGTGCTGTGGCACACCCCTAGCTCCAGTCACTTCTAATTTTTGCCTTAAACAACAGTTAGTCACATAACAGAAATTACTAAAAAAACCCACTGAAGAGAACCCATTTGAGGCCTATTAAGTCTTGGTGCTCTACCTATCTAGGCTTCCTGAAATCACATTTGGCTTACTGTAATTTAAAGCAAACAGTCTGAACAGTTGTCAGCAACTTCAAGGCAATCAGCACAACAAAAAGCGTTTGAGGAACACGTATAGAGTACTGAAATGCTTCCCTGGCAGGCAGGAACTGTGCATGTTTTTGGCCAATTTTCTAAAGGATTCTCATCTGTCACTGACATTTATGTTAACTTCAGGAGCAGCAATCTGGCTGGAAGTTACTCAAGGTGAACTGTTTGTACAATGATCACTAGCTTAGTTTTGAGTCCTTTTGACAAAGTTAACATTTTAGGAATTAGACTGGTAATCCCAACTTCAGCTATGAAGAAATGCTTTCTTACTTAATAGGAATATACTGACCTCACTACTTGATGGAAGAATTTCAGTGAATACACAGTTTTACCTTTGGTTCATCCAAGTCTGGCCCAAAGATCCTATAAAGGAAAGTTATGGCTGACTTGTAGCTATGAACGGAAACTATTCAGTTTAATACATAACTGAAATGGAAATGGCTGTGCACAAATCAGTTGTACCTTGAGTTACAAAGTTACTGCCATCTAAAATGGTGCTAAAGGAGGTTTTAGCTCAGTTCTGATGTGGTTTATGAAGATAGGAAGGAAGAATCAGAAGGCTGCACTGAGGAAACATCTCAATCTAAAAAGCTGCTACTGGGTATAAGCAGTGATCTCTCAATGAAGAAGAGAAACCTTTATCTTGTGAAACACCAATAGCAACAGCATGATCCACTAGATAACAAAGCCTTTGAAGAACCTTTTTTTTAAACCTTGGTATGAATTCCATACTATGCTGTACCACCTTTATCAATTACAACAACTTAGGCCAGAAATATTGTGTTATCTTTTAGAGGTCAATTTTAGGTTTTGCCTGAGAAAAACTGCTGCACCATGTACTGCAGGTGTTCTAAGAACACCTGATTGTCATTCCAATTAATGATAAAACTGATGTGGCTGCTGATTTTTAGCAAATTTCATCTATCTGCAAATTTTTGGTAAATTTAATACCACTTTGCTAGCTCCTTTTGAACAACCTTATGTGCATCCTGGCATCAAACACAAAGAAACAGTCACGTCGATAAACCAAACCAAGTTCTTTTGTGTAACAGAGGGATAGTTCTCAGCTTTCCAAAGAACTGCGTATTTTGCAAGTGCTATTCGAAAGGAAAAACTAACCTTTCTCGTGATAACTTTAAATACCTTCAGCCCTGTTTTGTGGTGGTGTTATCAATCTTTAGCAGCTTTGTAATCCATTGCCAAGTACGGAAATATTGTATCTTCATTTAATTTGCTTTCAGGACCCCCCAGTAATCTGACATTTTTGAAGCTTATCTTATTTTCCAGGTCATCAGTTTGGTTTTTCAGTGAGCTTACTGTTGTTGGCATTCTGAGTTAGAAAAGTGTCATTGATTGCTATCTTCATGTCTTCTGTTTTCCTCTAAGCCTCCGCAAACTTAACTGGAGATTTTAAACATCTTTTCCATGCACATATTTTAGCTTGAATTAACACTAACCTCTTACTAATACCTGACGAGTTAACACAAACCAAGTCTGTTACATCTTCTGCTTGTGCAAAAATGAAAGTTGACAACCCTGATTCTCGCCTATTAGGATATTAAAAACAAAAGCCAAACCCCTTAAAACAAAAAAAACACTTCAATTTTTGGCACTATAAGGTTTCACTTCATTTCTTTAACAATATTAAAAATTAAGTAAAAAACCCAAATAACTTAAGACATCAAATTGCATCAAGGCAACTGAATATAATAACTGAAGGATAAAGATATCCACTGTCCAGTGTTCCCAGCACCTCAGTGCATTTTCATTGAAATTTGTAGAAACCATAGAACAATATTGTTAGAAAGAGAAATTCCAATCCTAACATTTGGAAAATTCCAGTTTTCACCTGGGAAAATTGTGAGCAATGGTTTTAGCCAATATCACAGTGACTTGAATAAATTTACTTTTTGGAAGAAGTGAATAAGATAGGATAGAATGCCTTCAATAGTAAGGGCAGAAAGTATTCCATTAATAGGGAAAAAACATGAAATGG
This sequence comes from Aramus guarauna, assembly GCA_013400195.1. Classification (NCBI taxonomy): domain Eukaryota; kingdom Metazoa; phylum Chordata; class Aves; order Gruiformes; family Aramidae; genus Aramus; species Aramus guarauna. Next base: position 367,796 of record VXBL01010268.1, read on the forward strand.
GTAACAGCACCATCTCTGGGGCAGTCTAAGAACAAGTGCCAACTCTGACCGCAGCCATTTGCCTGTTACTGTCCTTTTACCACCCAGATAAGCAGCTGCTCCTTCCTGCCTGGTCCCCCATCAGATCAGCACATTGATCTGGTTGAAAAATAACTGCCACGTTATTTGGCACATGGATCACTTCCACAGTCTGGTTTACCACAGGTAACCACATGAACAGTCTTGCCAGCATGAGAGCGGGGCACTAAGGAGGTGGGAGCAAGAGAATCTCCTGATGGCAATGTATTCGGTAATGCTGCTAAAAAAAAAATGTTAGTACAACTTCATTTTCTCTAGGTTCCCCTGCAGATAATAAAAAAAGGGGTTCCTCTGAACAGGGGTTGAGAGCACACACTGCTCCGATTCTTTAACTTGCTCTCTAAAGCTGTCTACTTCTCCCCGTTTAATTTAGGGTAAGTCTAGAGAGACTAGACTCCTGTCAAGGGTTATTCTAGTCCTGGGTACATTCCCCACTGTCTTCAGCCTTAAACTGTAATAATGCACTGTAAACACAGGGACACCCCCTTCTGTCATCACCCACACCCCTACATTACTGTGGTACTGTACATCTTGCAGAGATGCTGAATGCTTACAGCTCCTACTGACTTTAATACTTTGTGAAAGTGCTTAATGTTTCTGAAACTCACACCTACAATTTGTACTGGATTTTTTTTTTCACTCTTTGTTAATTTTCATGTACTTTTTTCTTTTTTTAAAATACAATTCTAGACCCTGAGATTGCATTTCATCCAAGTCTGCAGAAACAGACAGTACACTAAGGTTTTGGAGACCATCCTGTCTTGTATTTGGGGCAATTACTTCAAATGTTCATCTACAGAAACCAGCTTTACATCATACTAAGATAAACCCTATCACCACCTTGCATTACAAAACCCAAAGCTTTCCATGTCTGACAAAAGGCAAATAGTCTGAAAAGTAATCCTGATCTTCATCAGCATGCTGTATCGGTGTTCCCAGGATGAGATATAAAAGTGATTTAATTACACTTGGTGCAAATGGTCACTCTTGGTTAGTTTAAGATAGTTATTTTACTTTAAGGCAAACAGCAGTTCAATAAACTCAAACTATGCTCACAAAGAGATTTCTATTAGTTTGAGTCAACCTTAAAACCATCTTAACTAAAAGCCACTGCAACTTTCTTGTATAGACAACAGAGAAAGACAGACAACAAACACTGCCATGACAGATTTTGAGGCTCACACATAGCTCAAATTTTACAAAATTTTGCATTTCCTACCACTAGGTTATTGTTGTAATGAATTAAATAACGCAAATTTGAAGCTCTTTTGGATTTGGTTTGTATAACAACACTGGAAGATGTATTCTAATACATCCACAGCAGTGGTCTGTACTCAGGGAAATGCCTACTATGCCCACGTGACTGATGGCAACGAATGTCTCCAGCCCTCTCAGGTTATGCACTGTCATGAGCTGTGGGAACTCAGTGGTATGTTGAAAACAATGCTTTTCTGGAAATAAACATGGTTCTTTGTGTTCAGAGATAACAAAAAAACCCCCAACCCATGCATACCCTTCCTAAGGGAACAAACACTCCTTTAAACTAATGGACCTAGAACATTCAACTACCATGAACTTATAGGACTAAAATATTGGGCAAATATTTTCACAAAAATTAGAACAACAAATCATTTTAGCAAATTATGATAAAATAAAAAGGAAATCACTGAACGAAATTGTCAGGTAGAAATGGAGCAACCAGCTCTACTGAATCCAATAGTTAGGGGACAAAGTATATTCATAGCTAAAGGTCTTGCAAAATGGAGATAGATCATTTTATAGATAATATAATTCTATTATTACTTTTTTACATGGTTTATTTTGGGAGTGCTGCAGTGGTGTTGCAGGGTAGCATCAAGTTAATTAGCATCTCTTGTATTCTTGGGTATGAGAGTTAAAGTTAGCACACCATCTTTTATGAGTCACAGATCATAATTTCTATTATACTTTTCAACAGTTACCTTCTATTTCTGCAGAGGAATTCTTTAGTTTCCTATAAATAAGAACACTTTCTTAAACTAGAAATTCAGGAAAATGTATCTGATTCAATGTAGCATGGCTATCGTGACTTATTAGTGAATCTGCAATACAAACTCCAGATATCACATACTGTTTCTGTTTTTTTTTTTATCCTTTCTGATATCCAATATGCTTTAAGTTACCTAAAAGAAATATATTCTGAAAAAGCTACACTTAATGTAATAAACCTCCTTAATTTCTTCCCTTTTCAGGAGTATATACAGGACAGTTCACAACTGAGTAAGTGACTAAAAAAGATGAGCAGATTACCTTGGGATTTTCTTGGGAATCTGAGGCGGAGAGGAATGGCTCGCTATCTTCTGTTCAGAGCTCTCTGGAGGCTTTTCCTGCATCTCTCCTTTGTCTTTTGGTAGCGCATCTGCAATAGCAGACTCCACTCCACTCTTGCTTTGATGGTCAGCCTTGGGTTCAGCTTGTGCTGGTTCACATCTATACATGAAAACAATCGATGGCTTCTCACTGGAGTCTGACTTAGCCTCACTGAACCAGTGGTGACGTTGAACTGGAGGAGGGGGGAGCATATGAATAACTGTTCCATCAAGGCCCACCAATTTTCCTTTCTCTCTCTCTTTCTCTTTGTCTTCCTCATCATCAGTTTTTCTGCGGCGGAAAAAACTCTTAAATGATATCCAGCGTTTGGGTTTCGCATCAGCAGCCCGGCGACCCTCTGAATGAAGGATCGACTCGGCCTCTGTTGACCTGGTGGGACTGTTTGGTTTGGTCCAATTGCTGAAATGTCTTTGCAACAAGTTACTTGCATGATAGGGCGAAGAAGTGGACCGTGGAGGAGGAAATGGCGGTGCTTGCTCTGTTTTGGGACTTGTGGTATTTGGGGTGGCTCTCACTGGCTTTGGAGAGTGAGTAGCAAGTGGCTGTGAAAGTGAGTCTTTCTGCATTTTAATGGCAGTGTTTTCCACCGTCTTGGATGACTCTATTTCAGATTGTGATGTAAACAGAGATTTGGGTCGTACCAGGGTGTTTTTAGTGGCATCTGCATCAGGGGGTAAGGAATACAGTTCTTCAATGCTACAAGACTTGGGTCCGGACTGAGGCGTTTCTGGAGGAGACTGTGGAGGCTGGATAGAAGCCACAATCTGTGAAAGCACTGTGCTCGCATTCTCTCTACTGCTGCTGCCAACAGAAGCCTCTGGTGTTACGTCTATTTTTGCTGCAGGCTCTTGTGTCGTCTTTTGAACTCTTGATGGGGAGCTGTGGTCAGAACTGTGACTTCTCTGTGGTGATATCTGACTTTTACTGAGACAGCTATTAAACTCTTGGACCTTCTGAGCCACAGAACCGAGCCTGCATTCAGAGCTATTAGTCACCCCCTTTGCTTGGGAAAATTCAGTGGGTTTACTTCCTATGGCTTCAGTCATTTTGCTTTCTGTTTCTATTTCTTCATACGTGTGGCTTATTACACTAGTAGTTTTATCTTTGATAGATAGCTCTCCACTAGTCCCTAGAAAACTTTTATAGATAGCCAGGTTATCGTATGCATTCGGATTGATTACAATAGGAACTTTAATAGCATTTTTGGAACTCTTGGCGTAAGTGGGCTCATCATGAATGATAATAGGAAAAGGTGGCATGCCAGCATTATTGTAGCTGTTGAACTTTATCTCAGATAAATTGGGAGACTTAACCGGGATAGTTTTTGATGAAATGTTTGTAGCTGTAGGTGAAGTAGGAGCTGATTTGTGGCTTGTCTTCCTGGGAGGAACAGAAGGTCCTGAGCTGTTAGCAATTAACTCCACCTTAGGTATCTTCTGTCTTGGACTAGTACTAGAAGTCCACACTTCTTGGTATCTGATTGCACTGGATTTTTTCAGATTAGCATTCACTCGTACAGGTGATGCCGCAGAGGATGTAACAGGTGTGCCTGGAGTTACAGGTGAGCTTGGGTTAGATGATGCATTTTTGGTTTCTGAGGTTTCAGTCTGATTCTCCTTACATTCATTGGTCATGGCAGCTGATACATCCACTATGGTATATGGCTTGCACACGGGTTGTTCCATATTCACCACCCTGTAGGGTTTAGCTTGCTCTTCCACAGGCATCAAATTTATAGTTACAGCTTGACCAGCAACATCTGAAGAACTTTTATTCTCTTGCTTATCAGTCTGCACAGCAATTTTGCCATCCTTCTCTTCTAGTCGAAGTGCAAGGACTGCCTTGTGAGTTTCCAGGCTTTTTGGAATATTTCTGGGAGCTTTTGACACATCCTTCACTTGTTGATTGTCACAAAGACTTTCATATTCTGGTTCAATCAATTTGAGGTCTTGAGGAGTACTAGGAGATAACCCTCCATTACAGAGCTTCTGTGAAGAACTGCTGGTTGTTCCAGAACGAGACTCTTCTGTTAAAGAAGAATCAGGAGATGTAGAATCAGAAGATACCATGCTCTGCATGCTCTCTTGCCCATAAAGAATCACAGTCTCTTCTCCATAACCATTTAAAATTTCATCATAACTGTCATCATAATCTACTGCACAGATCCGCTGGAGAGACTTGTTTCTAAGGGGCACGGTATTCCATTTTTTGTCAACACAGAACTGAACAGGAGATAGGGTGTTAGCTCTAAAATTAGCAAAGCGAGGTTGGCCCCTCATACGAATTTCCATTGCTAGTAACTCTTCATCACTTTCATCCCAGCTCTCATGCTCTTCTTGCATGCTGCCAAAAAACGTGTCATCCTCACTCTCATCTCCACTAGAGAACTCTGGATAACAGAAACGTCCACCTTCATTACTTATTACTTCAGTGCTTCCACTCAGAATAACGTGCTTACTGTGTGAATCCTTCATTCCGCCCATCATGCAGCTTGGAGGGATCTTTCTTTCTAATGATCTTTTATAACAATTATTTATTCTTCCCAAGAAGGTTTCTCTTGAGTTCATTTCATTTCCACTTAGCTGAGGTGTGGTATCCAAACCTGCAATCTCCTTCAAAACTTCTGTCAGTCCATTATTATTGTTATTTGGTATCTTACCTACACCATCATTGTTGCCATAAGGCCTGTGAACATGGCTGTAACCTTCAATTTCATCTTCATTATTATTGTTCAGTGGTTTTTTGTTCAAGACAGCTTTGTTTCGGTTCCAACCTGCAGGCACCGATTTATTCTCACCATGATCTGGCGTGCTGATCTCACCGCAGACACCCTGCCCGTCTACCACCATCATGGTGGGTTTCACAGCTATAGTGGGTTTCTTTGCCACAGGTGGTCGGAAATTTCCTGTATTTCTTCCACGATGGCTGTTACTTTGGTTTGCATTGGTTTTCAGATTTCCATGCGAGAGGGTTTTTTTTTCAGATACTGGGGGTAACTGATGCAAGCTTTTGGGCTTGAAGCAGTTCTTACATTCACCAGGTTTCCAGACGTGTTCAGTGAAAGTGTTGCAAGCAGACATTTTCCCAGAGCTTTGCGCTTGATGCCGTGCTGTTCAGTGCATGGTAAGAATTTCATCCGTATGTTTCCGCTCTGGTCAGTTAGGGTGGCTACTGTTTTGAGCAGTGATCATTCTGAAACACAAAAAAAAATGAGGATAAGAATGGGGAAAAAAACAGGTTCATCATTATGTTCGCGTTTTCTACACTATGAACAGCTCAGAGTAAGCAAGTAGCCTTTTGCTGATGTCTGAGCTCTTTTTACATAAATTTATATACAAAACTATGTAACTGAAATGCAAAAAAGTAGCAGATATCATTTGTTTCACACATAAGGAATGAAAACTTTGGCAGCTAAGCCCTGTATTACTGAAAGCAGAGAGAGAGAGAGAGAAATGGCAATGACTGAGAATTTAGAATAATTCTCTTGACTAGTTCAGGACCATTGACCTTTAATTTTGCCCAATAAAACAAATGCTAGGCAGAGGATATAAAAATGAAGATTAGTGCACATGGTTTTCAACGTAACTACTTAAACATGAGCCAGGAAAGTAAGAGTATGTTTACTCTCCTCAATGTAATTGAGATCATTTGTTTTAGCTTCAAATGGAATGAGCTCAGCTTAAGTGACAAAATATGTTCAAGCAATTCCAAGCTCTGCCATTTTAGTGCTTTTTTTCATCAGAGTCACATTATAACTGGACAGGTGTTTTGGTTCAAGGGAGAAGCCTGACTGCTATCCTGGAAAAGTCAGATAAAAATGCTGGGGAAACCTTTCCAGAAAGTCACTGTTTCTTTTCCTTTAGCTTACAGTAGTGGCAATAAAATCCATTCTTATATCCTCAAAACAAAGCTATGGATTTTTAGTCCCTGATTTGTTTCACATGTAGCTTTTCTACCCTTCCTCCCCCAAAATAACAATTGAAAAAGAATTGAAATTGACTCATTTGAAAAAGATTTTCCTGAAATGATCAGCCTTAACTAAAAGCCAAACATGAATCTGCTGTGCTTTATAGTCATTGGAGTATCCAGGATTTGAGAGTTTTGTGAATTAAGGCCTGAAGATTTTAAGTCTTCTAAGCCAAATCCACAAGTCTGGTCTCTTTGTCACTGTTGCATAATTATTGGAGATATTTTACTGAGGTGGAGGAATCTGTGTGTCCGCTGCTACGTCTGTAAACACAGGCATTGAAAATCAATAAGTTTATATTCTTACAGGCTTAGGGTGAAAATGTACTTGCTGATCACATAGGTACACTGAAAGGGTATTAACAGACACATACTGTTAAAGATGCAGCTCTCTATAGAGCCAGTAGTTCGGAACCCAGCAGCAGGACAGCTATGCTGGGATTCACCACGGACACAACTGGTTTTCATCAGTGTAGCACACAATAGAAACCATTAGTAAAAGTGACACTTGTATGAATTTGTCAAGTCTGCTCACGTACTGCTCTCTGTGTTTTGGCAAAGGGCTGTCCTATGCTGGAAGACTCAAATAGAGCAATCTTGTTCCAACAGCAGATGGGGCTGAAGTCTAACTCTATTAGAGCATCTTCAGACACATTCGTGGTACCAGGGCTATCATATTTCATATGTTGACTAAATATGTTCCCAGACGAAGCATTTTGCCAAAAAGTTCGTGCCAAAAGCTTTCTCTGTATGACCTAAGAGATAGAAAGTCTGCCAGATAGCCCAAACTTTCAGCCTTTGTTTTATATATACAGAGGAAAATGTCTTTGTATGTTTTTTATCGTTGCCAAGATTTGTTGCTTCGACACTTTGCAAGCCCATATATTGTAAGCAGAAAAATTACATTAAGAAATAATTCTCCTAAAATCAGAGAGAGCACACATATACTAGAATTTTATACCCTGGTTAGCTCCTTCACGTATTTAACAAATAAAAGGACTAAAGTTACACTAATGGGAGTCTAAACAAAATGTTTTCTTGGAAAATATATTTCTCCATTACATAAAAACCTCTGAACAAACAATTTAGGCAAAAGGGTTAGTGCACGTGTGTGTGGTTTTTAAGATTTAACTGGGTGATGCTATTTCTCCAAAATGGCATAAACTGCACTTGCTCTAGAATCCTATCACAAACCAGAGAGCTTTATGGCCTTCCAAGCTAAGCATTTTCTGCTAATAACATTGGGGTAGAAATGAGAAAGCACTCTATTGCGCACCTTCACGTGACTACATTTTTATGTTTTTATTGCTGGCTGTACTCACACTCATTTGCTGAGATACACTGATACTAATCAGTTTTCCTCTAACCCAAACAAGCGCTATGCTCAACACATGAATGTGAACTACGGGAAACTTAGCAGAACCACAACACAACGCCCCAGTCAGGAATAAAAACTACGGTGTGGTCATAGGTTTGTGCAAACATACATCACATGTCCCAGGAGTACACCACCTGCAGCAATTTGGCTTAAAAATAAAATACACCTTGACGTGTCCATGTCAATGCAGACACGTAACTCATATACAGAAACTACATAAGAAATGTATGGATAGATGCGGAGATACTACTTTTCAACACCTAATGGAAATGGTTTAAACACAACCATGCTCTCTAATGTGATTTTTGCCACAGTCTGTGAAACAGGCAAGAGCCACTGACTTCTCAGGTTTGTAAACTACAGCTGGGTTGCCAGTTGCCTTGGGCACGTGCAGGATGAGCAGTTCCTGTAGCGTGCTTTGAGATTGCCTGCAGCTGTAACAAAGAGGAAATATGTACCTTCAAACAACAGGAAATGTATGTTAAAAAACCCACAAAAGAATTCCAACATTGTGCTACTTCTAGACTCAAAATCAGAATCGCTCCTAGGCTATTTCAAATTAAATTCAGTGACCTTTCTATGCCTAAACAAGTATTTGCATTCTAACAAAAATTCAGGCAGTTTCTTCATTGCTGCACAAATAAAAGCAATTTTTCTGATGTTTTCTTCTCCCTTTAAAGAAAATACATTTACTGTTTCAACTACAGATTCCCTATAATGAGCGACAATTATAGTGAGAGTGATTATGAGCAATAACAGAAACAAAACCTTCTTTCGGTATGAAAAACTGTAAAACAATTCTTCACGTGTTCAGGCTGCTGCTTCCATTGCTGTTAACCACAGCTGCCACTTGGTAGGGGGCAGCAGAGCCCATTGAAGGGAATTAACACACACACACAAATCCAACAAGAAAATATCCTGACATTGTTCAGTTCTAGGTTCTTGCCCTACTCTTCAAAACAAGGAATGTCAACGAGAGATGCAGGCAGTCACACATCAGATCTCTTAAGCTGCTGTAGTAATTAGGTGTCTTTTCTTCCCTAACTCCCCTGCTTCCATGACAGCCCATTGAACTGCTAAGGAACAGGAATGTGTACTCTGCAGAGCTCCTGGCTCTTCTGAAACCAGTAGTTTGGATGAAAGAACTTGAAGATACTCGATCTCCACAAAATCAAGGCAATAACAACCTCAGCTGTTAAATACAAAACAGCATTAGGCTTCCAAAGAAAGCATTATCAGTAAATACGTAATATCAACATTGTGCATTTCATGCCTGTATCTCAAAGCCTTCCACGTAAGTTGATAAACATTAACTATTCACAATTTGTACACGGAAACAACTGCAGTGCAGTGACGCTACGTAACTAAAATTCACCAAGTGAGTCACAGTGACAGGAACAAGTACAGACAGACAAGCTCCGCTCCTAATGCGGTGCTGCAGCCAGCAGATTGTGATACTTCATTCACTAAATGGTTGAGTCAGCACAGATAGTTTATCAGCTTTAAAGGCCGCATCGCTCTTTGTGTAAATGAGAATAATGCATTTCAGCAGATACACAACTGCATGCAGGAAGGCTTAGTCTGGCCCTGTTCAGTTGGTAACAAACAAACAGAAATGCAAAAGCAGATTTCACTTCCCAGGTGAGAGGGAGAAGATGGCACATGTGGAGTCACAGTGCGAAGATGAAGAAGTGATCAGCTGAGACATCCTCACGTCAGGAGACTGAACCTTGCACAGAAATATACTAGCATTTTTGTGGCTCTTATTTGTTGATATCATCTTTGTTGCGTGCACAAAGATAGTAATAAACACGCATTTCAGGCATTTTCCCTTTGTTCTAAGTAATTTTAGGCTGGCGGGTCTCCTTTAGATGCATGCTGGCTGAATCACAATGAAGGCCTTCTCCAGTAATACTTTATACTAACATAATCCAATTAAAAGGAACTTAATTGGTGTGCAACATTCCCTACAATTTCAACATTTTAAAAATGAATAGTCTCAATAAGTACCAGATGGTGACACGTACTAATTAATCAGGCCTGCTCAATGAATGAGCATATTAAAATGAATGCACCTATTAGACATGTGTTTTCAATGCTGTATGCTGCAAAAAAACTCCCCTTAAATGAATGCCTGCTGTATTACGGAGCAACACACACAAGTGTGCATTCCTCATTTCTAATTGTAACACTATCACTCTGATCTCTTCTTAGATCACTAGATACTCGGTACAGATTTCCTTTTGTTTGTCCTCCTCCGGGGAAAAGGCATTTAACTTTAGAATTGCTATCCGTGAAAACGGGCTTGCAATTTTTACGCTGCAGAATAAATTGCATTGATCAGCCTTCTTGTCAGACAACAGTCCAATAAATCGCTACTGAACAACCCGCGAACCTCTCGCCATTGGCAGGCATGTCCTCAGACTGAAAAAAGTCAGCAGTGGGAATCCAACCCAGGTTTCCTATATAGGAGTGCCCAAACACCACAAAACCACTACGGCTTTGTGGTTTTGTCTGAACCACTTAAGAGGGATCTGGACAGTCACTGATCATCATAAACAATAGGGTAACTCTAACATAACAAGAATAAAGTGATGGTTATTCTTTGCCAGTATCTGATTTCCATTTCTTTTAAACTTCAATATAATTTTAAATATTTTAGGAGACTTTTTGGAAAAAATGAAATGCTTCAACTTCACACGCAAGGTCCCGCTTGGGTGGCAATGGGCTGTAGAAACGCTCCATCTCCTGGAGACTGTCAAGACTTACCGGGTCAGGTCCAATAGCAGGATAACTGGGACCACAAACAGATGTGACATGTACTAATTAGTTTGTTTTTTTTTTTTTTTCCTCCTTCATGCCATAAAAAAATTTCTTCTTAAATTTTACATCATTTGTCCAACTTCAAAAGAAAGCAAAACCCCAAGTGAAGCTAACTGCAACATCTGAGAGATACATGGGATATAATGCAGAGAGAATAGCCTCACAGCCAGAGAATCATAGTCCCAATTTGAAGGCATGTTGAGAAACATACTTGTTTACGTTCGATATCTGGAAGCACTGTGCTTTACATCATCTGGTAGCATATATTAATGAAATGTAAATCGAGCAACCATAAAAAAAACCTGGAAAAATGCTTTAAAGTACCCCAGCAGAGGTTGGAAATAAAAGCTAAAGTATCAAAATTAAAAAATGTGAGTAGCGCCCTCACAGATCTCGTAGCACTTCACAAGGGTGAACGAGCATTTTATAATATAGATTTTTGTAGAGAGGAACAGTGACTCACCATTTGGTGAAGGATCAGGAAACAGACCCTAACACTTAAGTGTGATGCTCAGTTCAGTCATGGCACTTACTTCACACAAGGCACACCAGGAAAAAACGTGAAACTAAGTAGTGGGGAGCGGCATTATAGACCACCAGAATTTTATTCCCAACGTGGACTAATATTCACCAAATATCAGCTCGTGGTTGTAGCAAGCCAGAACTGTGACTGTGGCAGATATCACAGATGGCAATTTCAATTAATGCCAGGCATTATCATTTCTTTTAAAAAAGAAAAGTTCTATCTTGTTGCAGATAGATTTTTCTTTTTTCCTTCCAGTCAGAACCGAGTGCCCTGGTAACTGTCCAAGGCCACAAAATGACAGTTCTGCAGAAAATGCAAGAAATCTGCAGTGGATATTGAGGCAGCCATGACCTCCACTGAAAAGCTGCCAGCTTTAGAACCCCTCTTCAGCACCAGGGTACCATGCTGCTGAGCTACAAGGGGTACAATGGATGGAGAGGACTGCACAATCACTGCTACCCCAAGGACTGAAAAATCACCTAGTTGCAACCTTGCTGCAAGACAGAGTGAAACAACCAGGAAAATATCTCCGAACTAGCTCTGTTTTTAACCCCCCCAACACTGTATTTTCTCTCATTTAAAGAGAGTTTAAATTACATAAATATTTCAGAAAACTAAGTGAGTGAAGGAAACCCTTGAGTGGTTTTTCTACCTAAACCCTGTAAGAATAAACCATGATAGAAATAACCAACGAACTGGAGCAAAAACCTGCCTAGGGCCAGGCAATCTGTAATGCTTCAGAAAAAAACAGGCATTTCTTTACAATTTACCTAACCCAAACAGATAAGGCCACAGAGCGGGGAAGAGGCAAGAAACATCATCAGGATCTGCCCAGGTAATCTGATTAGATTCTGCATCATCACATCGATAACACAAAAACCAGTAAGAAGGACAAGCTCTCACATTTGGTCGTAAAGCCCAATAGACCAGCCACAGCCTGTATTTGAATACGAACTCTTCTGAGTTCCAATAATAAGAATTGATCCTTATCTGGAGAAAAGAATTAATTTTGTTTTTCCTTTTGGAAATAATAATGATTTAACATTAATAAAATGTAAATTCATAAAGATCAGACATATATATATGATCATATTATAATGATCATTCAGACAATGGTGCACAGTACATTCTTTAGGGATACTTTTCACTTGCACAGAAAATTAGGTTACTTTTTGAAAAGAAAAACCCAGTAAGAGAAGCCAGACCTATAAATAGTTTGTTTACTTTCCTTCCTAAAAAGGGTAAGTGCATCAGCTGACAAGAACAAGCATGATAATGATAATTAAAAAAAAAAATTCTCAATTTCAGTGCATTTAAATGTGTCCCAACTCTATTTAAGCAAAATTATAGAATTAAGGCCTTTGTAGCATATTAAAAATGCGCCAGTTTGACTCTTCCTTGACCAATCTAATTATCTTTGATTTACTTTTCCTGGGCTCACTGAAATCCTGCCCTTTGATCTTTTTTGCCTGTCACTTAATCACATGAAAACATCTACAACAAAAACAACTTTACCAAACCTTTACTAAACCTCTCCAGGATGTACTCACAAGAGACGACAATGAAATACCTGAAAAACATTTTACTGCTTCTCTAGTTACAAACCCCAATAACAGTTGTGGTTCTCCTTCTGCTGAGCACAGCTTGAAAATGAAAACAGTCTATGTCATTGCTCTATTATCAACTCCATCAATTCTGCGACTTCAATTACATTTAAAACTCTCTCCCTTGCACTACTGCAACCTCTGGCTCCAAAGATCTTTACGTTGAACGCCTGATGCAGCAAAAACCACAATTGTCAAAAATCTATCAATTTCAGTTTAGCAGAAGAGCTTGTGGAGAGCAAAATAGTGTTAGAAAGGATATGAAGGATCTTACTAAAAAGTAGCCAAAGACAACCAAACCACTGCAGTTCCAGGAGCATATAACTTCTGAGAGAATTAGTGGATCGCAGCCAGTGCAAGAGGTCAGCTAGAATACAGAAGATAAAACAATGCAGAGAAGCCAGATTACTCTCCATCACTCTCACCCCCTGCCCAAGATCCTCATGAGTTATTAAATAAAGACTTGAGAGAATTAAGTTTAAAAATAAACCACTATCAGCCATTATAAAAAACGAGATATTAAAAATAACTGATGAATTAAGGGCAACAGCACAGCAGGGCTGGACTGTGTAAAGCCAAGAGCTGTGGAGAAACTCGAGAACGGGGGGGGCCTGGGGGGTTGAGCTCCACATAAAATTGTGCAGCCCTTTATGATCAGAGCCGGTCCAAAGAGCTAAGCACAATGTGAACGAGACATGGTTTTTATCATGAGTTCTGTGAAGGAAACTTGCTCTTCTTCCTACCAAACAATGAAATAATGGGCAAAAAAGGACAGAATTTTATTTTAAAATTTTAACTAACTGCAGACATGCAAATGGTGCAACAGAATACATAAGGCAACCAGCAGATTACATGCTTTCAGTGTAAGAAAATCAATGACATGATTTACTGAATATTGTGTTCAGTTTTATTTATGACATCTTAGGAAGAAATGCAGCATAAAACCACCACAAAATATTTTAAGGGATGAAAAGCTTTCCATATTAAGTGAAACAAAACCATTAGGATAGTTTAGTTCAGAATTGAGACAAGTAAAATAATATTATATTAAATGATCCATCACAAAGATGATAGACTGGGTGTTCCCATTTAGTGTCTGTCTCAAAAAAAAGCAACAAGCCCAATGTAGCATATTTAAATGAGTAAAAAGAAAATTACTCCATATAAAATGCTTCTTGAAACAAGTTGGCACTGAGATCAAGCGGTCAGCTGCATTCAGAAAACGATTAGACATTTCTACACAGGATGAGACGCTGACAGTTGTATTAGGTGGGGTAAAGCCAAAGCTTCCACTTTCAGTGCTTAAACAAAGCACTATTTGAGCTGAGAAGAAAATTTGCGCATTAGCAGATTATTCCTTTTATTGTCCGTGTAGGAAGTTTGGGCAGCACGAAGGACAGGGCCACGGCTGGAGCCCAGGTGCCTGACCACAGCCAGCACAGTCTCCCTAAGGCACAATTCCTGGCGCTGTGCTGCAAGGTACCTGTCTCCCGACATCCTGTGCCAGTTGTCAGCCTCTTCACGCTCGCAGACCCCATTCTCCCACTTCACCAGATCTGATGCACTGAAGAACCACAGAATACCTTACAGATCCCTGGTCTATACCCTGCACATCCCTTCTACCTCTCTATGGCAAGTCCCTTTTGTTCAGGATTTTACCTACATAGGCCTTCCTTTGGCAAGGCCCTTCTCAAAATGCATCTCTGATAACAACATGAGTCTGATTTTTCCTTTTTATCAGCTATCTTTACTTCCAGTGTTTTTAGTTTAATACAGCAAAATAACTAAATGGTGAAATAATACTCATGTCCCATTATCTCTCATGCTCTTTGTGTTCATTTCTGCTTTTTATGACTACATGCTCATGTTTGATATAGGGCAACCAGGACTATAAGCTACGTGGGTCAAGTGACTGTGTGTCACACTAGCACGTGTCTTGCAATGATCCACACAGATTGGTAGCAATGCATAATAAGATGGTGGTAATTACCAAGTAAGGAAGCCAGATGGGAGTCTTACAGAAGATTAGGACTGTTTAAATGTTGTCATACTACAAGATAGAAAAATCAGGATAAGATGACAAAGGAATGATAGAAAAGGGATTTTTCTCTACAACTAACCTAAATAGTTTAACTTTTTAAGACACACACATTACTAGTTTATGGTGAAAAACATAAATAAAAACAAGCCGCAGATTGGTATCTCATTCACTGCTTGGTGGACTAAGTGGCTGGAAAGGACGAGAATCTTTGTAAAAACTCCTTTGGTTTCGCATTCCACAGCAACCATCTCCTCCCACTACCCTCCACTTGGTGCAGTCATTTTGCCTTGTTCCTTGCATCTGCGATCAAAGACAGACATTCTAATTTGAGGATCTCTTTGATAATCTTGACAAACTAGCTACAGGTAATTTTTTGACCATCAAAGCTAGTTCAAACAGCTTATTCTCACTCAGACTACTCTTCTAATTAGTATGCCATTTATTCATCCCAGTAAGGTACTTTACCAGGCATGATGAACGCAAGAAACTTTAATCTGCAGTCGTAAGCCACAGCAATGAAATGAGTAATGAGCTATAAGTCAGAGGGTTAAAGATACTATTGTTTACTAGTGTTGAAGTTAAAAAGAAAGCAGCAGTGTGGAAAGAGACCCAAAAGCTGAGAAAAATCAATACCTAACTTCATTCAAAGCATTGTCCTGTAGACCACTGTGAAGAACCAGTTAGTTTTCATGCTCTTTAGCCTAATTATTGGAGTCAACAGTATCTTCAAGTCCACAACACACCAGTGTTCTGGGCACCTTGGGAGGGGCTCCATGATGCAGCTGTGTCCCTCCATGGTGACAAAAAAATGACTAACAGCACAATGCAGGGCATCTAACAGTCAGAAAGCATTGTTTTAGGCTACCAAAAAAGACATTATAGAGGGCAGGTGAAAAACGAAACCAAAATCAGTAGTTTATTTTAGTCCATAAAATCTGATTCCATACTTAAAAGTAACCCATACATGGAGGAGCTATGCAATGAAGGCATCATTAAATATAACCAAGGACAGAATCCAAAAGGAAATGCAATAGAAATTCTGTTTTAGTTTTTATCTTTACATTCAATGACTGTTTTTTTGCAGTTAGGGAATTTGTTGAGTTTACTTCACGAGAGAAGAAATACCATTCATTTTCCAAGATAGATGGTTAAACCTATCAAGTATGCAAACCACTACAATTTTTGCCCCAATGCTGTAAAATGAGGAAAGCGAAAGGAGGAATGCTTACTGCTTCTGAGCAGGCTGACTTCACGCAGGGAAAGCCCACCCTAAGAACCAAGCTGCTTTGTGGGCAGCAGGAGTATCCAGCAGTTTCAAAACTGGCGGTGGCTTATCACAAAGAGCAACAGCATCCCGAGTCGAGCCTGGCACCCTCCCACTGCCCCTCCTGCTCTGAGCATTCCTGCCAGCCCGGAGCGCCCACAAAGCTGTTCCTTCCACCTAGGACAACCATGCTGTCAGAGTGCTCAGATACTAATTAAGAGGCTGCTGATCATACTTGAAAATAAATAGCTTGAAACCTAGCCAGTGCTCATTCGTGGGTCAGGACACAGTATGAAACAACACAACTGAAGCACTGTAAACAAGCTCTAGCAAAGGAAAGAGAAAGAAAATCAATGTGAATGTTTGTTTGCAGAAATGGTACTCTTAAATTCTTTCTTTAGTTGTTCTTTACAGATATAAATGTTTTCCTAAAGGAGTTGATTACCAAACAAATTTTGCTACTTGTGCTTGACAGAATCCTAAAAATGTGAAGCTCTTTCTATCCAGAAAAAACACAAACGTGAATTTTCTAGCCTTGTACCGCTAAGATGACTCAATACTAATCTACAGGGATCTGAGGATAAAGCAGAATCATGCTCTTCTGAATTCTTTACTAGCACACAGGACCGCTACGAGTCCACTGTTGCGCAGGAATGGATTTCACAGAAACCGCACTAAGCCGAGCACAGTTACACTCTCTCACTGCTAACCCGAGTAAAATATGAAAGGCTGCTACTACTTGTCCTCTCAGAGGGAGGTTTTATTCCTGCCATATAACTAAACCCTTACCTTACCTACCTAAGAAGCAGTCTTAACGTGAACTAAGAGAAACTGAGACCAAGACATACTCCCCTATCCACATAAGCAGCATCAAGTTCAAGGCAGTAGCAATACTCTTCCCACTGGTCCCTGTTGAGGTCCTGGGCTCAGTCTCTATAGACAGGTCAGGAGATGGTGTCAGTACTCCATCGAATGAGGAACATGGCTCGGAAATCTAAATCACGCTTCCTCAACACTGCTTTGTCAACACTCTGCACAAGAAGGTGATGTGTATGCCAGGTCTCCCTCCCAAGTACGGTCCACAGAAGAGACTATGTGCTCTCTGTAGTATTTAATCTTGCAGTTGCTACAGAAAAAAATCCGTATGGCAGATTTCAAGGTTATGGGCTCAAACTTGGCTTAATAACACATGGTGGCATATGTTATAGTTATATAAACAGTATATGGGATCCCAACTGTTAGTCAAATGGTGAATTGCGATGGTAATTGCAACAGCTATGCAACACAGTGTTACTCATTTGTTTTGCCCCCATACTTAAGAAGTACTATTGGTTCTATTTTGCCTTTTTTTTTAATTAAAAAAAATGAGCAAATTGAGCTTTTAAGTCTTCTCTGTAAAACAAGCTGCTCAAACCTTTAATCTCTAGTGACTTCTGCCATTCTCCAAAAGACACAGCATTCCTGGAGCTTCATGCTGTTGACAAATACAATGGAAACAAACCCTTCCTACTCTTGAAATGGATTCCTCCACATGTAGAGTCCAGGAAATATCCTTTTAAGTCCCGACTGTTATCCAGAACTCATGGTAATGGAGTGGTCAGGACTTCCACAAGCTTCTCTCAGTGGAGTCAGGCAAGCCTGGCCTAAGCTCTTCATTTCCAGTTTACAATTGCACGTAATACGAATTATTTGCTCAAGCCTTTTTTCAATGTAATCAGTGAGTATCTCTGCTTTCAAATTTCCTGCTCTCCCTAGTTACATTTTCTTTCAGACCACTCATAAAAATACCTTGACTAGCTTTAAAACAAAGATGAATACGTAGCATCTCAGGCCAACTCTAA
The DNA here is from genome assembly GCA_013400195.1 of Aramus guarauna. NCBI lineage: Eukaryota > Metazoa > Chordata > Aves > Gruiformes > Aramidae > Aramus > Aramus guarauna. Next base: position 385,687 of record VXBL01010268.1, read on the forward strand.
CAACCTCCTACATACGGTTTCAGAGCGGTCACGTATAGCCAGGCCTAATCCACAAGATATATACTGCATTTTCATTGCAGTCTACCTAGACGGGCTGACAAGAAAGCTGGAGAGGGACTGTTTACAAGGGCATGGAATGACAGGACAAGGGGAAATGGCCTGAAGTTGAAGGAGGGGAGATTTAGATTAGATATTAGGAAGAAATTCTTCCCTGTGAGGGTGGTGAGGCACTGGCACAGGTCACCCAGAGAAGCTGTGGATGCCCCATCCCTGGCAGTGTTCCAGGCCAGGTTGGATGGGGCTTTGGGCAACCTGGGCTAGTGGAGGGTGTCTCTGCCCACAACAGAGGGGTGGAACTAGATGGGCTTTAAGGCCCCTTCCAACCCAACCAGTCTGAGAGTCTATGAAACACAGCAAAAATTGAAACTAAATTAAAACGTACTATATTTTAAAAGTTAATTTATCCTTTTGCATACTTGTTAATGAAAATACCTATTCATAGCTCACTCAAATTCAGCACCTGGAAAGAAGACGTACAGAGGTATGAGGAAGAGAGGATATGTGGTTTTGCAAATACAATGAATTTGCATTTTATTTTTAAAGCTATTTTAAAAAGTAAGCCTTTTGGTTTGCAATAGTATCAGGCAGTTACTCAATAGAAAAAAACCAGTCTAAGTAATTTGCATAAAGATTCACGGCTTAATTTTTCAGATTTCCATGGAGATTTGTAGAAATATTTTTTGGCACAACCAGAAAATTCGTCACTACTAACTTCCTTTCTACGGTTGTTTTAAGTACCCCCTACTCAAATTATTTCTCATATAACCATCACTCAGAAAAGTGTCAGCTTTAAGTCAGTTGTTTTAAAAAGCCTTTTGTTGAAACCAAGTACGTTAACAGTTGTCCCAAAGCCTTAATTTAGATAGAAATTGCAATACGTCAAACTCCATGAAGGTAGCAGAACTACGTTTGGATACCAGAATGCAGTATGTGTAAAAAAAAAAATTATGACATTCAATAATAGGATATTTATCAGCTGCTTATCACACCTGTATGCAGTTGTAGGAGTTGGCCCCTGTGTTGCTTCACACAAACTGAAGCAGATTTGCTCTGTGCACTGTGCAGGTTCTCAAAGTACATATTAATACAAAAATTTGTGCTACATAAAAGTATTTTTTTTTCTTTTTTCTGTAGAGAGCAAAAATAATTTCTTTACTTTCACATGGTACAGCAGGTTCAGGAAGACTAAAGAGAAAAGTGGAAAGACACAAACAAGCTAACAGCATTTCTCACAGAATACCCTGGTGACACAGAGCAGCTTCATACTACCTCTCATTTACGTTCACCCCTAGTTCTGCCAAAGCAAGATACCACCGTATAAAACACGGCGGTGCTCGAGCCCACCCACTCAGCTCTAACCCTGAGTTTCTCTGGGCTGGTGTGGGGAAGCAGGTGCACAGCCCATCACACTCGCACCATTTTAGTGGTGCCTCCGCTTTGCTCCCCTTGACTGCCGTTCTGCTGCCAACCCCGCTGCATTTTGCCAAATGCAATTCAGTACCAACAGACTGTACTTCTGTTCCAGCAGAGAATTCTTCCGAGGCTGATATAATTCAACATGATTAACAAAAGGACAGTTTCATAATGCTAATTAGCATTGTGTAGTCAGAAGATAGACTGTAGGCCTGTATCTCTAATGTCCTATGTTAAATTTGTTCTCTAGACATAAAAGACTGGTACATTAACCATGTCTTATTTCCACATTTTTCTTTGCAGAGAAGCCTGGATGAATTGTAATGCACACAGATAGTATGAAACACTCAGCAGATGATTTTGCTTAAATCTCAAGTAAGACAAATTAGATGAGATCTTCAATCACTGCCTTGGGATGTGTGGGCGATGCGCTGCATCTCACAAGTAACACCATTTGGAAAAATTCAGTTTTCACTCGTCAGCCAATGTACTCTTAATTACAAGCTAAAACTTGGAGAAATACGAACTGGAAAGGAAAAGAGCAGAAGAGAGACTTCACAGAGATAATGAGACGGCTGCTTGCTGAAATTAAGCAACATCGTTAATGTCTGCAGTGCTGAGCTAAAGGAAGAAAAAGCAAATTCCTCATACTGTCCCTGCATTCCCTTTAGCAATGGGGCCGTGCTGTAGTAACCAGCTTTAAGTAAGGTAGGAAACTCTGGCAGTGAGTTCACTACTTGAGTGAGGGGTTTTGTTTTATTTTATAGGGTGTGATGGAAGAACTAGCGTGAGGCTACATAAAAGTAATAAAATAAGTTCTGCCTCAAATCTCTGTGAACCTCTAACATGCCAGGATCCATAGACAACTGAAAGCCTCAGCAGATGTCCAGAGTCTTACTGCTTGGCATGCCTATTCTTTTCCTGGTCCACACTTTAATTTTACACTCTAAAAATAAAGCATAAAGAAAGAAATTAGGAAGACCTGTCAAACTAATTTTTTAAGTCCCATTTCTATCATCGTAATGAAATGTGTGATTCAAAAACTCTTGTAGTTGTTATTGAACAAGGACTGCCATTTTTTAAAGCTGTTTGCATGAATTTGATGTTATCCCATAACAATATAGACAACACCTTTGTTTTCTTGTAGATGCAAACGTGGGATTGTGATACCAAGATTCAGCATTACTGCTTCTGCTAAACATACAGAGATCTTGGGTGAGTACATACTTCTCTTACAGTGGTAACCAAGTCGTGAATCTTACATGTTCAAAGGTTCATCATCAGGTGGCTGGTGTAAAAGTTTTGCAAATGGAACAAAAAGCACAACTGAGAGTATTATTTTCCTTCTGTATTATCATTGTGAAATAGCGGGAGAAATGTAATACTGCAAGTATACAACTTTAATTGAAATGCGAACTGCTTGTTGATACTGTCTCTCTCAGTTCTCCTTTTCTTATCAGAAAAGTGATTCTAAAAATTGGTGTGCCCAAAACATTTGGGAAAGAGTTTGAAATCACTCTGAAAGTTAAGCATACAAGTAGCTCAGGGGTCAAAGTCACATAAACAGTGCCTTCTTTAAAAATACACCTGTATAGGTTGTATATTGTAATAGCAGAGAAGTATACATTATACATAAACACACACACAAAAAGGAAGAAATTCACAAGTGTGAAATACATTGGAATGTTTCCGAGATCTTCAGCTTGAGACCTACATAAGACACATACCTTACAGGCAGAAAGCTAAAGTAGGTGTGACCAGATGAAAGAGGACTTAAAAACTGACAAGATATGATAAAAAAAGAAAAAACTATACTAGTAATGAATCCCCTGAAAAATAAGACAGCCAGCTTAATCCGATCAAAGTTCTTTAAGGACGTGAAAGGGATAAGTACCACTAATAAGAGCTACTGTCTCCATTTGCTTTTTAGAAATGGGTGCATTACACTTTGAGGCATTATAGACAGTATTAGGCATCCACAGGCTGCACTACTACCCAGAGACAACACGCAGAGGAAGAAGTGAAGACTAAACATTTTTTGCATGAAGAGGAGGATCCTCCAAGTGGTTTGCTGACTGTGCTCCAGGGCCATTCAATTGTTCTACAGCATTAGTATTTCAAGCAGAAGACATTTAACTCACTCTCTTCCAGGACCAAAGTATAAATGCAGGGAATGAGGTGTTTATCCAATGCAGGTAACAGATTTCTACCTAGCACTTTTCTGCAACTTAACTGTAAATGATGCATGAAAAATGTATTATTAAATGTTAGGCACAAGCTTTTTAACTGAAAAGTAGGGACCACACCAATGATGTCTGTGGTTTGTCATCACCAACAACTGCAGCCCTACAGCCCCGAGGAGCCTACAGTTCCCACAAATCTGTGTTCAAATTAATAAAGAGCAAGCGCAGCTTCAAAGAAATTATGAGTAGTTTTTTATGTGCCGACACGGCCACAAAACATTGCCTTGCTAAATGTTATAAAAATTCTTATAAATATTCAGCATTTGTACTCTAAACATTTAATAATTTCTTTACAAAAAAGGCACAGGGGGAAGGGGAGAGGAAGAATTTACTGCTTCCTCAGTTCCAAAGAGTTCCAGGCAACAGAAAAGACCAACTTGTACACAAGTGCTCTATACATTAACACCAAAATCAGAAACTTAAAACAAGAGAATTTTTTCAGGTAGATTTTTTTTTAATGATGTCTGAAGTTTAAAAATAGTTTACAAGTACTAAACTTGTTTTTTTTGTTGGTTTTTTTTTGGTTTTTTTTTTTTACCATTTGAATTACTTGAATTTTGAATATTTGAATTTTTATATCATTAGCTTTTGAAAACCAAGATTGATTAGTTGCTTCTGACATTTGTGTGCAGACAGATTTAGTCGCTGTACTTCTCTGCATTTTCAAAGCCCCATTGTCAAGGATGACCAGATAATCAGGGCTGCTTGGCAATCGCAAGGCATTGTGAAACTGGGAAACTTGATCCATCGATATACAGCTGTTGCGAGCTAAAATAGCAAGACTGAAAATCCTGCCATCACCCCTTGAAAGCACTCCATTTCTAACTCTGTTCTGTGGCACGCGGCCTCTTCATTAAGCCTCGCTGACTTAAAGTTTATCAATACTACTGTGAATTAATATAGATTACTGTAATACATGCTGACAGTACAAACACATGTTCACAAGTGGTTTGTGCACAAAAGAGAAAAGATATTGCAAACCAGCTTTGAAATAAAATTATAAACCTAATATGAAAGCTAAAAGATGCAGAGTAATAACTTCTGAGCTCCTCAGAAATCACACAAGCAGAGACAGCGGTGATGGACTGACTTAGACCTCCTGCCTGCTATGATCCTGCCTCCAAGCCAGACCAAGGTAATAGACTCTCTGCCTTTCACATTCTCATACCTACCCCTTTGTACCAGGGACATCGCTTCTTGTCTGAGAAACACAGAGCACGCTAGAGCTTTGAGCAGCAATACCCTCACAGTATCTTTTCAGATACTACACTCTGGACACACCTCCCCATTCAAGATGCTATAGCTAGAAGAAAAAAAGTAACGCAAGGAGATGCTTATTAACGGTGACCCAGCTCCTTCACACGTACCTTAGTTGGTGTGAAGTAGTCCTAGTGCTGGCTGAGCAGGGTGGCAAAGCGACATTAATAGCGGAGGAGGCTTATTGCTGTGGTACTTCAGTTCCCCGCAATGAGTCAAGTCAGGTTGCTGTCAGATGTACCTGACTGCTCTCAGGTGCGTCGGACAAGTCTCAGTGGAGCTATTCTAGGCACACACCATGTTTAGAAATACAAAGCAAAATGAAAAGCGGTGCTGCCTTTTACTTCCCTCAGGACAACTGCCTCTTGCAAATAGTTTTGTCATTTTCATTATATCCTGTTTGATTTGCTTTACCATCTTGACTAGAACAATAGCTAAGACATAATAGAAAAAGATTTTTTCCACAGGCTGGTTCTAATTACATTAAATCTCAAGTGAAATAGGACATTTAAATAAGAAACAACAACTGCAGAGCCTGAGATAATAACATACCAAGATACTAGGCTTTTTGAGAGTACCGTTAAAATGATGCATTAAACATTACAGCGTACTCCAATCACGTTTCAACACTGAAGCCATTTCTTCTGTGGCATACCACTGCAGAAAGAGGTTAGCAGTTACCACAGTCAGTGTTCAACTCCAGACAATTACGAAACATTATCCCTCATATTGGAAGCTACACAGATCTTTGTAACGAGAACTGCGAGGTACATGCTTAAACTTCCGCACGAGGCGAGGCAGTTGGGAACAAAGGGTCACTGCGGGATTCATCACCTCATGAACCGCAATGGAGAGCTGAGGAAGTTTTGAAGAGCTCCTGGATTTTGATGCAAGTTGTACCTTTAACATTTTGTCATGAGAATAGAATTCTCTTCCAGTGTGCTTGGAAAACACATCCTCTTTAGATTACTGAAAACCACTGAAATATAAACATGCTAAATGGAGACTGTGGCTATGTGGCCTCTCCCCACTCCTAGGAGGGGGTCAGTTCATCAATTCCCTTTGCTCGCAGACAGTTACTAGACCGACTTCACTAACATCAGACCATGTGTAAGTGATTCACTGGTGTGTGGCTAGAGCTGAAACAGTTATGTACATACAGGTTTAGGTAGCAGTTATCTCTTCAGTTGTTGTTTCATTGTCATCATAGTAAAGTTTCAAGGAAATTATCTAGACATTGAGTGTTAAGAGTATCATCTAGACACTATTACTTTCAGTCAATAAACAGAATCTGTGATTCTAAATTCTATGCCTGGAGAATATAAGCTTTCACAGCAGCAGCTGAGAAAGTAAAGCATTTTTGCCTAAATAGCAAAACCTATATTATTTATTAAAGACATAATCAAGTACAAAGAAAATTGAAGGTTTATTTCAGCACACAAAATTTATTTTCTTGTGTGGGTATTCTACACTTGATACTTGCAACACTACAAGTGCTCTTATGCACTAATGACCTACATTCATCTAGTGAACAATGCCACGGCACTGCAGAATGATTGCTCACAAGCAGAAAGTTGAGTAGAAACACTTATATGACCACATTGCAAAAACATTTTCTAACTACAGCTCAGAGATACCTGTACAGCCACTGCTGAATAGATCTAAGTCTGAAAAGAAAATGCAGACAAATATGAAGGTAATCAGTAAAAAGATACAGCAAATATTGCTACCTATGAAAATATTTAACTTGCATTTAAGAAGGATTTTAACTTGTACATCTTTCTCTATCAGCTCTTGTTTCTGTTAACTTCCTTTAGGCCCTTATCCTCGTAAGACATTTGCAAACTACAATTAGTTGAAGATGCTCACCTTCACGTACCCTCACCACTTCTACTGGCTTTGCTGCTCTCCCCCACCTCTGAACAGACTCAGCTCTCAAACTGCAGCAAATCAACCTGTGGATGGGGAGGAAGATTCGTTTTCTGCCAGGTCAGCAGGGGGAAGGGGCTCATGAAGATAAGCAATAAGCACCACTCAGCCGCAGAGGGGACAGCGCTGCACAGCCAGGAGCAGCGAGGTAACTGTTGTAGCTCTGTTACCCTCCGTGCCCCATGAACTAGTGGTCAGTAGAGCTTTCAGCAGATGAATAGTACCAAGTTTCATGCAGGCATCGCGGCAAGACAGATGCTGTTCCGAAGCTCTTGGGCTGACATTTACGTAATGTGTTGAATAAAAACTTTCCAGTCATTTAAAATTACAGGAGCAGTCTGTCACAACCTCTGCTGCAAGGGGTACATTAGCACTGTTCTTCTGCCCAACAGATTCCCTAGGGCCAAATGTTTTTCTTGGGAACTGTGAGTGTTCAGGTAAATCACAGAAGACATGACCTGGTTTTACCTATTTGCAAGATACAGGCTAGTGTACTTCACATGGGGCTATGGTACCATCTATTTGCAGATGCTTTTAAAATAATTATGTTAATTGCCCTCTTCCCCTCCCTCCCCCAGTTCCTAGCACATACCTTCCACATTGGATACCACTGAAATACTAAGGTGTAGTTTTACACGCATACTAAAGAAAAGACTATTTCTAGCCCAAAGAGAGCAATAATTTGTAAACTTGCTAGTCTTGATCATGAGTTGAAATAAAAGGCTGGTAACAGCAGAGGCCGCACAGAGCCTAGGTCACGATGACCCGAGTGCTGAAGAGAGAAAGCAAGGTGAGGAGCATTTCCTGAAGCTAGGACATCCATAAAAGCAAATGCCAGCACTGCAGTGCCAGTAATTCAGCAGCATAAGGACAAGAAAAGGGAGACTGACTTCAACAAATCAGATGTGATATATTGCACTTTTAGTGCTGTATCCCATAGCTACTGAATTACTGGATCTTCATTGACTGTTTTATGTCACACACACTCCTGCTTTGCTATCCAAGTTTCTTCCTACACAGGCTGGTGGTCTCTCATTAAGACCAAGATTTACTGAGCACAGATTTCAGATTTTATAGAACTCACTGTGCTCTCTAAAGATCCACCTTTTCTTCTAATCAACTGAAATAACATTTTTGGCTAGGACTCCTGGTGAGTTTTTCTTTTTTTTCCTTTTTTGAAACTTGCAATACATATTTCTCAGTCAGACCTCAAAGGATGTTAATAAGATTTATCTGCACAGTCTCTCTCGCTGTTTGCCCCCCTTTAATTCTTTGAGAGACAAGTAATTTTATGTTACAGGAAGTGAGGACAACAGAAAGCTGCAGATCCCATGAATGTAAAAATTGTCTTGAAGGCATGGAACAATTCAGCCCTAATTACAGCCAGCTGGAATCTGCTCTTTGCAGTGATACTCAGATAATTAACCAAATACTGACTGATGCAAGACTCAAGTATGTCACTACCACTCAGATATTCAAGGTTAATTTTTGTACCCATCACTGAAATCAGGCTTAATGGGTATTGTCAGCTCAAGTCTTGAAAATCAGTGACAAAGACATATAGTTAGATGGAAGAATAATCCTTGCCTATGAGCTTGGTGCTATTTTTCTTCAGCTACAGAAGAAATGTCTTTTCCATTAAAACGGCAAATTCATCTATTTTGATTAATGTCCTTTTAATACCCATGAATTCACCCAGTCTAAGCTCTGAACTTAAACACATTGAAGCCACAACACTGATTCAATAAAATAAAAACAAAAACATACAATAGGCGTTATTAGAGTAATACACATTTATTTCTCACAGTATGCCATCTTTAAATTTGTGGGTTTGCATTTTTCTTCCTAAGTAAGCTTTACATGGATGCCAAAAGTCAAATATACTGATTTGACTGCCACTACATATACTCTGAAACTATTGCAAAAAAGCATGGCAGAGAAAGTGCTCTGCTTGGAAGGCAAAACTGCTAACGCATCCCGCCTGCTTGTAATGAAATACATTTTTAAATTGTTAGGTACCTGAATTGTATTTGCACAAAAATCTGAAAGAGGAAGTCAGTACAAACAAGAGAAACTTGTCTTCCCCAATTCTATTTTCAGCAGTCCCTTCCCTGAAAACATGAATTTTTAGACAGATTTAATCCCTCTGACTGGTTATACAGCTAGTTAGTGCTGCACTGATCAGGAGAAAACATTCTGTTCCTGCTTTTTATCAAGTGGTAGCTTGCCAGCTCCTTTTTATTTCTAGTTACTAGCTCAAGAAATCTACTGTGAAAAAGTTGAAATATTTTAGCCTTGTAAAGATGTTCGTAAAAACAGCAATACATCCCAGAAGTTGCTGGTAAAGACACAGTGCAATGAGAAACATAACTAATCAGTAGTTGTTACATCTTGGGTAGGGCTATAAAGAAAAACTTCACGCATCTCAGTAGCATACTTGCAGTGTTCGTAAAAGATCTGGGTGGGGAGGCAAGAATCTAAAGAATCTGCAATAGGGATTCTTTTCATTTTGTACTTTATTTGTTCTCACACCTTATCTAGCATTGAAAAAGAAACAATCCAAGTTATGTTTGCACACTGCCTAACACACTCCCCTTCAGTAGGAAAAGTGAGTTTTTTTAAATAAATTTGGAATGCCACCATAACACAAATCAAAGTGTCACCACAACAGCACAAGTTAAACTGTAACCTGCAGTTTTTCTCTGGAGAACACACAGAATTTTTATTACCAGAAATGGAAAGTAATGGAATTAAAATAAATCCTTTGCAAAAAAATAGGTTAACTCATATAGAGAATGACATATAAGACATAGTTAAAAAAAAAAAAAGGGGCAGGTATTTTTGGAATTATTTTGAAGTCCATTAAAACCCCCACCTATTCACCTATGAAGCATTTGTGCTTAAAAAAATATATATATGCTAATCTTCATATTTAAGATAGTGATGATCAGGCTGAAAAAAAATCCTGCTTCTTAAGAACAAAGCAAGAAAAACTATGCATCATCAGCAGTTGTTTCTGAAAGCATTTCAGAGTGTTACACCAAAGAGTTAAGGAAATTCATGGCTGAAAGGAAAAATTGCATTGTGGATAATTTGTTAAGAAACCCTTTGAATCTGAGAATATTTCTGTTGTTTGGTGTTAAAAGGCAAGTGAAGAGAAGCAGCTGAAGCATCCACCCCGCTGTACGAGGTGGATGATGTCAAGCACAAGGGAATCTGGCTGCCCAGAACCAGGGGACGGTGGGACTACCTGCGCTCAAGGGAACGCTCGCAGCTCCCAGCATTTCAAATACACCCCTAGGTGATGTCAGGAAAGGGCTGCACTGTACGAAGCGTAGACATCCTCCGTTACCATAGCACGCCGCGCTGGTATCTTACTTCTGTTTCTCAGGTATATTTTTAGATGCGGCTGCTTTCTGTTCTCTCATTCCCTCACTCTGTTCTAATAACAGACAGGCCAGAGGTATGCTATTTACATAATGGCCTATATGCCATGTCCTAATAGGGAGAGTACAGTGCTAATGAAACAACGTCAATTTACAGGTTGTAGAAAAAAATTGCACCAATACTGTAGGCTATAACTCTTGAGTATCTGGACAGCACTTAAAAAAATATCTTTTTATGGCAACTACATACGTAATCTTTTCCAACTCAATAAGGAAGTTATTCTTACCCACACAAAATGATTCTTGCTTGCAGCAGGTTCAAGTGTGTTGATTAACTTCAACCCTAGAAGTTGATCATTCTCTTAAATTAGCAGGATCTGAGATGTGTTATGGGGCTGGTTTTTTGTTTGCCCCCCCCCCCCCCTTTTTTTTTTTAAGAATGGCAATGTGTTTCTTGCCAAGACCACATCACATAACAGGACCCAGCATGAAAAATACAATCTAATTATCACCAACTGAACAGCTGGATAAAGGAAATGACAAAGTAAAATACATGAGTTTCATGTGATGGAAATTAAGAGTGGGTGAATTTGTTACGAATATTGAACAAATGAAAACTGCGGAGACCTCACCATAGGCAAGGCCTCTTATCTACCTGTCACTGAAAATTGACTGCTCCCACAATAAGCAATCTACCATCCCGTCACAAAGAGCTAGAAGATCCAACAACACAGCAGAGTTGTTTTGATGTAAAATGCAGGAGCCTGTTCAAAATGAAGAGCAGTACTGGTTTGGAGCTTTACAAATTTATGAGATGATTTTTCCATTTTGTCTGTCCTGCTTATTTGAAGTTTCCAGGGACAGCCATCACACCAGCATGAATTTAACAAACACAAGCATCAGTCTCCTTTAATCAGATGAACAGACAAGGACAATATTTTTAATATACCTGTGATGGGACAGATTTCACAGACAAGTATCGGTGAAAATGGAGACTAATGCAAGCTAGTGAAAAATCAGAATTGCCCTTTGGAAAGAATTGTGTATAGGGACATTTAATAAATATTTTTGTTACTGTTGCTTACTCTGTCAATGTTTCCACTTTGAATCATCACCTTCAGACATTTAAACCTCAATGGAAAAAGCCTGGCTGGACCTGAAAAACCAGCAAGTCACATCTCAAGGGAAGAACAAAGTCTTCTCTTAACCCTGCAAACCCAAACGCACCCTGAATTTATTATCTTCAGCTACTTTTGAGATAGAGCTAAAAGCCTCGGGTTTTGAGTCTTTTGTTCATATGTAATTGAAGTTAAAATGTTACCCTATCTCTTCTCTGGTTTAGCAATATAATTCTGCAATTCCTGCGACACTGATGGGGAAGGCAGCCAGCCTGTTCTGGACAAGCAGCACACACAGAACACAGTGCCTCTGCTCCCAACGATTTTCTAACTGTAAGTACAAAGCGATTGATACAGCAGTTGAAGTTTGGCAAACGGTTCAGGAATGCACAAAGGAAATGCTGCACAGAAATGTGAAATCATTAAAGGAATATTTTTTATGGTTATCTTAAAAATACATTTAAGCCAATAGCCCCTCCTTGTCTTCTGCAAGTACCTAGCTTTATCTACAGTATACATCGATCACACCAGACTCCACTTCAGTGCCAGTATTTATGTTCCTTCCTTGCTCTATGTGCCAAGTCAAAGAAGAAACAAAGGCTGGTGTTGTTCCTGGGGAAAAAATGGGTTCTGCAGGAGTCAGTGGGCAGTTTCCTTTCATGTACATATAGGCTTGCATTCTCTATGACGAGTTAACCTATGCCAGCAACGTTTGTAATATAATGTCTTTTTCCATGGAAGGCGTCCCTACAGGAATGTGTGTAGGCACTGCCTGTGGGAGAGGAGGTTAGTAACAATTTCAGAAAAAATCTCTCCGATGGTAAATTACTGAGTGGCAGGGGTTGACCAGAGGTGTGTTCAGCTGCCTACAGCCTTCCATTGTTATTGAGAAGGTGGTGACTTCCTCATCACCAAATCTTTCCCCTTATTTTGCTCTTCCTTCCTGATGATAAATGCACTTTTAATTATTCTGACCAATTCAACATTACTTTTAGAAATTTTATCACTCATTTAGATTTCACTCAGTGAGTCAAGCGGAAAAAATGTGTTCTCAAGCTGAGAGAAACCCCTCCCATTTGAAATCCCTGAGCCAAGAACACCTCCCATGCAACATCCTCCAGCTGTTCTCAGACAGAAAGAATCCGTTCACGTGGCATCCTCCATCAGTTCCCACCTAGGGCACTCCGGAGCGTCTCCAGCAGGAAGGAGCTCTGCCCAAAACAGCAACCCCTGGCTCTTCCCAGGCCTCCTCCCGCTCGGCTCACCCAGCACTTCCTCCAACTGCACAAACCTCTTGATGTTCAGCCTATTAAGATCCTCCAGGGCCAGCAGAGAAATCTATCACACAGCACCATTGATCCTGTGCCAGAGGCACTGATTGTCACTTTTATCAGCTAAATAATAGTAATTTGAATACAGCAACAATTATGGGAACCTATTTCCTCAGCTGAAGCCATTATCCCTGGTAGATTTACAGTTAGTGCTGTTTTGACAAAGGCTGGATACATAAAGAAGTTGCTCTGCCAGGCAGCAATATACAAGGTAACAAACAAAACATTACCTTTCAGTTTTCTAAGAATTTCCCTTCTAAAACATGACCCTTGTAAGTTCGTTGTATCTTCTCCTAAACTGCTGAATAAAGACATGCCAAGGTGGTACATTTTCCTTAGTAAGAATGAGTAAGAGTGTGTGATTAGTATTACTTTTTAACTTGTGCTGCTCATATTTCTGGGCTCTTAAGTGTCTTGTAGAAATCTGAAAGCACACTAAAGTGCCCCAGCTCCACAGCTTTTGCAAAATAAAGACATGAGAACTGGAACTGCCTTTTTCTCTTGTTCTCATTAGACACATCAATGAATTAGAGATCTCTATGTGCACACATTTGAAGGGAAAGGACCACAGAGGTAAGGAGAAGAACAGACAAAAAACATTAAAGAGAGCACAGTAAGTGTGAAGACTTTAAAGAATAACATTTTTCTTATAAGTCCTTTTTAAGCTTCATTTGCCACCACTGCAGGTGAATGGAATCTGTAAGCCCTCCCTTCCTGCCAACACAGCAGGAGAACTAAATACAACATACAGGCAACTGGCAACAAACCAGACAACCAGTAAAGATGAGAAACCAGTTAGGGAGAAACCCCACCAGCCTGTCGACCAACCCAAAGCTCTAAGTTTTAGCTTGGGAGGCCTGATTGTGCTATCACGACAGACATAAGGAGCCTTAATGTGGATTTCAGATCGGAACAGTCACATTAATGCTGAACATTTTCTAAAATCGTGCCTTTAACCCTCACAGAAATTAGGACAGAATTATTCTAGGGCACAAATGCTTACTTGGACTGGGTAAGGGAAAACAGCTATACTTGTAAGGTTCAGAAATACAGTACTGTTTTTTCTACCAAAGTCACAAAAATAGCCAGATCTGTGCCCTCTCCCTCTCAAGAACAGCAGGTAGTATAAGAAGGAACAGTTATAAATGTCTGAAAATCTGAATTCCTAACATTTCTGAAATTATAGCAAACAACAACACAACACATACAGATTTCTTTTTTTATTATTCATGCCAAATGGAACACACATGGAGATATGTCATTTTTGATATATCCAGTTACATTACTGTTTTCCATCAGCATAACCAACCAAACTATGGAAAATTCTGTTGTACGTGGTTTCAGCGAGGCTTTGAGAAGTGCGTGAAGATCTTATTACTCTCTTCTCTCACAAAACATTGCATCATCATAATCTCAGACTACTAAAGGTGTGGTAATTTTTTTCCTCTCCCCCTAAACCTTCCGTTTGTAGTGATTGGTTACGCTTTGCCCACTGACAAAGGGACAGAGCCTACAGCCAGATAGGCAGAAGCTAGTGTCTTTCTACTCCCACTTTGACTTTGAAAAGTAGCACACACAAAAGCACACTATATAAGTGTGTCTGTGTATGTTTCAGAAGTCAGATAAATTACCATACAACTAAAACCAGGTACAGAGATGCTTCTACAACTTGTTCCCAATTACAGTTTTGCTAGACGTTTGGTAGGAAGACAGTTACTAACAGAGTAATAGCAAAATCTAATTTTAGTTTTCAATGCTGAAAAGATGGGATGAACACTCAGGAAGGAATTTCAGCTACCATGTAAGCCATTGGGTACTAAAATTCCAACTTCTTGCTAATACATGAAACTCACAAAATTACAGATTCATCCAATGTTTGCGTCTTGTAAGATTACTCTAAACTCTGATAGTAGTAAACCAATATCTTCTGTAATCCACAGAAGTTACCTTATGAAACTGTGTCAGGGAAATAGAAAGATGTCAGAAAAATTAACTTACCTCTTAAGTTTGATGCATTTCATCCATTCTAATGCCAATGGTTTGCGTTGCAAAACCTTCTGCAGCTACTGGCAATAAATCGCGCTGAAAATTTCTCAACTTCTTACTTCTTCAGACAAATTCGCTTCACCCGCTTCATGACTACTGGTCAGGACAGCAACATTTTCTCTGAAAGACAGACAATGATGTTATTTCAAATAAATTACAAGTGTAATTTATTGTTAATTTTCCTTCTTTAGTGACCTCCTGATTTCTGAAATGCTGCAAGAGCCACACAAAAGGTCACCTGAATTCTTTTCAGAATTCTGGCTGCATGGCTGGCACACCAGACTTTCATCCTCCTCCTCAGCATTCAAATTTCTTTTCTGAACCCCAGCAGTATACTGCTGCTGTCTCCTTTTAATTTTATCTGCTATATAGCCCCACTACCAGCTTTGCAATAAGAGCACGGGTTGGAGTGCACACACCGAAACAGGGCCTCTGGAAACCAGCTGGTATAATTAAGGACTTCTCCTAGTAAAAGGAACAGGCAATCTTAGCCATGTTCTTATTTTTAATTACAATTTCCAAACAAAACAAAGAATGAGCTAGGGAAAAAAAGCTAGCTACCTACATATATTACGTTTTAGCAGAACAAAAGCAAACAGGTTTATGTCACTTATGTTTGTACATGAGCAGTTCATGGTGGTTAGACCTTCATTCCAGTAAGTTACTCAAATAACCTTCACCTTAATCCAGCATAACTGAACAAAGACATTTATAGGCATGCTCACCTCCTAATAGAGCAGCAGAGAAGTATTTGTTGGTTTTCTGATAGTGTCCAGGCTGTGCCTCTAACATTCTCAGAGGTGTTTTAAGTGACTCAAGGAGACAGTACCATGGGCTTTGTTTCCTCCTTCCCCCTGCCCCTCCGGTATTCTGCTACTGTGACTTCAGTCACAAACACTTTTGTGGTTGACAAGTTGGTGGAAAGAAAGTAACACAAATGCCCCCCAAAATTATTTGTATTATCAAAGTCACAAGTAACATGGAGCAA
This sequence comes from Aramus guarauna, assembly GCA_013400195.1. Classification (NCBI taxonomy): domain Eukaryota; kingdom Metazoa; phylum Chordata; class Aves; order Gruiformes; family Aramidae; genus Aramus; species Aramus guarauna. Next base: position 401,458 of record VXBL01010268.1, read on the forward strand.
AGCGCTTTATAATTTCTGTGAAAAGAAATTACAGCCTGGTGAGCATACACAGACTGTACAATAGCAAGACAGCACTGAGGAGGATGACAGGCAAAACCATCAACTCCTGAGCAGCATAAGCAAAAAGCCTTTCCAATGGTTATCACAACAAAAACTTTTTTAGGACATTTGAAAGTAAGATACTGAAGTAGGGTTGCATCTGAGCAGCGACAGGCGAGGTAAGAACCATCATAACAGAAAATACACATTATGTGCTTAAAAATGTAATTAATGAGAAGGGTGAATATCCTCCTACTGAAGACAAATAAAGGAATGGCCACTAATTTAGTCTTAAACTGCAACTTGTGGCTCATCATCTAACTGGAGATATTAGACATAAATCAAGCACTTACTCTGGAAGGAGAAGATTTAATGTTCTACTCGCAACTGGCCTGAGAGTTACCAACCAATCTGCTTTTGCAGACAGGATTAGCCAGAAATACAATGTAGAGGAAGAACAGAAAGGAGAGCAGAGCCCTGCAAAGCCTCCAGAAAGAGTGCTGAGAGAATACCACAGTCCTTACTGCAGTAAGGTGGTAAGTCCTTCCATACATACCACGTATGGCAGTTCACCAAGGGCTAGCAAATAACGTACATATCCTCAAGGTTCCTAGGACTGTCATCCCAGGAACTTACCTAAACTAAACCCAAAAGTAACAAAATCTTAAAACCAAATGTGGCTGCATTTCTAACTGTGCTACTTCTTTAAATGTAGGTAAGCTGGAATACAATAATAAAATACCAACATAGACATCCATTTTCTAATTTCAGTTGCATGTAGGCATTTTAACTTCCGTCCTAAAATTCTGCAGCCTTCACACAGCAGTAGTGAAGGGGTTTGCTTGTCACTTGCCTTTCCTTGCGGAATTGCCCTCCAACAGCTCTGGCAAACTGGAGATGGCAGATCTGCTACCACAGCTTTATATAAATCAGGTGTTCCTGTATATTTTGTAGGTGCCACAGAAAACATTTTATCTCCAACATAAGCATATTGCATATTAAAAGGTAGCTAAGTCAATAAGTGGTATAGAGATCAGATATAAAGTTGTTACTGTACTCACAAACAGCACACTGACTTTAAAAAAAATGCGATTTACCACTCAAAGAATCAAACCCTGGCACAAACCCTGACTGCTCTGTATTTACTTACGCTGCAGTGCTCAGTACTATAGATTAATATACTACATTTTAAGTGAATTGATAAAGATGACATAAAATCCTTCCTTTTAGCTGCTGCTCAATATTTATTAGACAATTAACATGGATAGAGTAAAGACATAGATAAATCCCTCTCCATTTTTTCCTTGGTCTTCCTCAGAGGCTGCAGGCAATAGAAATTCAGTATGAAAAGAGCTGCCATGTGACTCAGTCCCATACAAGCTGTCCTCACAAAACAAAGAGCGAGGAATGCTAAACAAATGAATCACGAGCCATTTCTGCAAAACATTCCCTACTTTCTAGCAACTGCCAACGCTGGGAGCTATCTGTCCTGTCAATCTGAGTGACAGCCCAGGAATAAAAGGGCACCTAATTACAAGATTAGTAACAGGAAGTCTACATTTCAAAAACCACCAAATTATGATTGCTGACTGTGTAAGGAGGTAAAAAACAGAGGCAAATCCACAAGGAAAAGATTTGGGAAATATTTTTCCTGTTAAGGTTGTTGCCTGCAACTGACCTCTTCACAGGCTGTGAATAACTGGTGATACATTAACATTCTGTACATTGCCTGATTTTTACCCTAAGAACTACTCTTTGCTTTCAATGGTTATCAGATTTGCCAAGCTAGTAGGATTCTGGCAACATTTCTGCTGTTTAATGTATCAGCATGTTGATATCTTGGACACAAAACCCTGTAAAATACATAATTATAAATATGCATTTTAGGTTATCCTTTTTGCATGATACAGTAAAGAGAGGGGAAACATTATTTGCAAATCGACTGTATCAGCAAAGCATAACACAATATCACAGGGTCAATATCAACAATCAAAGCATTTCGTTAAACCATGGGATTTCCTTTAACAAAATTTCGCAGGCCTCCCGCACGCAATGGATGCGCAACAGCTTTGCCACAGAGACCGCAAGAATCACCTGGCACAGAAAATACTGATCTGAGGACAAGAATTTCTAGAGCTCCCTCTGAAGTGTGAGGGCATACTGCTGCCAGTTATTACTGCGCACGTGGATGGGCTGCTCAGGTGATGGCATTACCTATATGTTGATCAGGTAATAAGGAGGGATGCATTCTGTTTTCAGTGAGTAATAACTTCTTCACCTCAAAATTCTATCCTTGGGTGAAGAAACGCTGTAGATGCTGTATCCGCTCTTAAAGGAGGGAGTGGAAGGGAATGAATCAGACATGGAACATGCCTGCCTTTCCAGCTAAACTTCTGATTTTAATATAAATTCATAGATGTACAGGAAAAGAGACTCAAAAAAGGGAGCTTAAAAGTCAAAACTTTTTTTAAAAATATTAAATATAACATGAATACACTGTTTAAAATAGAACTGATTCACAGAGAGAAGGGAAGTACTCAATGACTTGCTCATGCTTAAGGACTCTTGAAAGCAAGTATCTGTTACTCATGCATTTGAAGGATTTCTGAACTACTGATTTGAAAGTCTTCTGACACCACAAGATGAAGACACATCCCAAAGGGCTACTGTGTAGGCCAGGAGTCTATGTGGTCTCTGAACACTATTCCTTTCACTGAGGAAAGGAAAGATTAGGAAGAGGAGGGAAAAAATAAAGGCATTAATTCCTTTGGTTCTGGAAGTAAGGTAAAACTAATGTTCTCTGCCTAGAAGAACTACCAGCTATCTTTCTTGTAGTCTGACCATCCAGGCACAGGTTAAAACCATACTCTGAATATACATCTACTGACCATTCTGTGACCACATCCAGCTGACCCTAAATAGAACAGAAAATACTACATCTTATAGCTGCGGTAGCCATCCTAAAAAGGTGGAAACAATTCACTGTAATCAAACTGGCCTTCTAGAACACAAACCTGCCAATTGTACCTGGAAGTGGCATCATCTTGGGTATATACATTGGGAACATATTTTCTTTTACCAAATAACATATCTTGCCGTGAGCCTCTAAGATGAAAAACCAAGATCAAGTTATTAAACACAGCATGTCTGAATTGAAATGGTTAAACCCAAAAACCAAGTACCCTCACCCACCAAAAAACCCCAAGCAGTCACGTTAAGAAGTAGTGATCAAATTCTGAGACCACCAGAGACTATCCAGCCCCTCAGCTGCATCTTTCCTCCTGCAATTTTTATTCATTAATTTTTATCCTAATATTACAGACCTAATATTATTTAATATGAGGAGAAATTTAGCAGTAAGAAGACATACGGTACTACTAGTCATCCATCCTTATGAATTAATCATGTAGTACAAACTTCTAGATTAAAGAAACACATGGTTTATTAAAGCTTGGAAGAGAGTTTCAAGCTTAGCCAAAAGGAACGGATTAAATTCACAAAGAGCTGTACAGTGCTGTGCAGGAGGCTGTGGGATAGATAGAAGACGTGAACAGGAGCAGCACCTGTCAATAAAGCATCACTTTACTGTTCTTTACTGTAACAACAAGAAACATTTCCTATCTCAACAGTTTCTGAAAATCTAGGCTTTTACTGGTATTTCACATTGACAGAAATCTTATGAATACCTGCATGTGGCTTTCTAGTGGAGGACTTTTGGCACAGCAATGCAAGCCTCAGGTAGCAATAGGGACAGAGGGATACAGGAATAAGGAACCTCAGCAATATGATAGCAACAGGAAAAATTGAAAGCAACAATAAAAACCCCACCCAAGCCCAAACCCTCAAATGGCTGTTTGTGCAGCTTTCTTTCACAAACTAAACCCAAAACTTGCACTGGGATTACGATTTGAATTTCAATCCACTCCCCCACCCACCACCACACTCCTTTGCTGTTTGCCGAGTTTTATTAGAACCATCTGTGAGATCCTCCCCTTCCAGTTTCTTATGTCTGTTAATCTGGCAGCTGCACTTTATCATCTATTTAAAAAAATCTTTGTTTCAAAGTTGAGACAGAAGGGCTTTGACAGGCTAAAAATTATCTCTAAAATCAACAAAGAAACCACATCATATGCTGTGCTTTACAGATTAAAGGGGAAGAATAGAAGTTGGAGAATATATATATTTTTAATGGGAAGATAAATGAAGGTTTTGGGGATCAAGAAGATTTTTTTTACCAACGCAATTTATCTGACAAAAGCCACAATTTACTGAAGTACTGCAAGTTGCCACTGCAGAAGAGTTTCAAGATCATCATTATCATAGATTGACAGAAGCAAAAGAAATGCAAAGAAGTCTTTCCTTACAACATCTTGTGGGCAAACGATAAGCAAGGGGAGTGCTAAGAGGAGGAGAAATGTTGATTTAGTAGCAGGGTTTGAGTGATTTTCTTCATACATGACAATTATTACAAATTTTTGAATGCAAGAGTGATGGACTTTAGATTTTTTTATTAAAAGTACCTCAGAATCCAATTGTGACTGCAATATTCTGTACTCCTCTCCATAAATCCTGAACACGGCGTGTATTTGTATACATATGTCTACACACATGAAATCGTGTCTCTACTACACCTTGTAAAAGTGGGTTAACATCGCAGTATTGTTTGTACACATCCCAAGCAAGATCCATTCATCAGTTAAAAGTACAACGTGCTTTGCAGTCTTCTCCTTTGCTTTATTAGCCTGTGCGTGTGCTGCTGCTGCTTAAGCTTAAATTTTTCTATATAACCCTCCTAAAATATATTTGTTCACTTATGTGTACAGATATGCATATTACCACCATGCCCCGCTTCACGATGGGTAACTTCTGCCTGTAGCACATCATCACTGATGGAAAATGGCAAAATTCTTCTGGCTTTGATTTGTTCAGATATTTTTCTCCTCTAAAGTGTTTCTGCAGAAGCATTTGCCCACTTGCACAAGAATGGCACAACCTTAGCTTTTGGGGGAGACAGACTTTTTTCCAGGTTTTTCAAAATCATCTCATAAGACTTTTTTTTTTTAATAAAGAAAATACACTTTAAGTACAAACACAAAATACTCATGTTTTATAATATTTGGGGAACACTACTTCTACTTCCATGTAAAATATTATGAATACTTTATTTCTTTCCCCCCTGGAAAAAATGCTTTGCTCTTCATGTTGTTGTTATTTAAAAGGTAACAGACAACATTAAACTGCCCTCCAACAATGTTTGTATGTGTGTAAATTTGAAGAATCTGAGAAATTAACTGGACTTGTTAAAATTTCCCCAGAGTTACCTCAGTACTGGAAATAACTTTCTCCACACATGCAAAACCTGAACTGCGTTTAACTCTATAAATCGTATCCAAGACATGCGCCTCATCGTCATCTCTCGTGACCCTTCCGGTTCTGTTTTACACTGTTGAAAGCCCACGGCTTCCCTGACCAAATACTGCATTGCTTGTTTAAATAAACAAGATCATTTAAAGTTTCTCAAGCGCTCAGACTTTGACAAGACTTCTACAGCTTCATACACTGGGATTTGCCATTTTCTTGCCACCCTTCCCTTCCAATCATAACAGAACTTTTTCAGTTTTAAATAAATGCATTAAGCAGTATTTCAAATCTTCATGAACAAATTGGTTTATCTTCTCCCTTTAACTTTACCATAAAACAGTGGATGAAGGAAGGATATTTTACTTGCACAGGCTCTACAAAATAGATGCAAATGTGATAATTTGAGTTGACAGATCATGCAAGGCAGACTTTAAAGGTGGTTTCAGAAGCAGTAGAAACAGTACTGTTATAATCTAACTTTATAAATTTTATATGCAAATAAAAATTTAAAAATAAAGCAGACCTCAAGAGATTTTCATTAAAAGAAAACCCTTATGTACTTTCAAATAATACGATAAAAAAGTAGATCTGCTCTTGAAAAGTGTCCTGGAATCTCTGAGGAGAATTAATGAAATAACCGCAGAGTGAGTGTGTGTGTGATCAACTAGGAGGAGCGATTTTTATTGAAAAACTTAACATTACTTTTGTTAGCACATACTTGACTCCACTGGCTTATAAGCAATTCTGGTAAAAACAGAACAAAAACTTTCTTGTGAAAGTAAGAACTTTAAACAAAACCAAAGTTTTCTCAAACTTAAAATTTATCTTCTTCCATCTTTTATATTTGAAAAAATATCATTTGGATGAAAAAAATATCTCTTACAAACTCTCTTTTCAGGTCACCTTTGGTCATCTTTACATAATATATATTTATATAAGCTAGAAACAACAACATAAAAAGCAATTTAAAACCTCTGCACCTCCATGTATACCCCTCTTTCAAGGTATCATGAATATATTTAGCCAAAATTGCAAAGAAAAGAATGCTTGGGACCATAAAAATAAAACTAAACCCTGTTGCAAATGCCATTTTTCTTGCTCTTGAATACATAATGTTGATTCCTTGGTTTCAATTCCACACAGAAAGATGTAAAATAGCACTTTATTTCCAGATACAGCTCCAGGGCTGCATCCCAAACAAGCCCACCATCAACACGCTGCCTCAGAATGCGGCCGTCTGCTTCAAATAACGTCCCCACAGGACCAAACGCTCAGGGATGTACAACAAAGGTGACCAGAAAAATCTCACTGAATTGTGATATGAAGAGAAACTGGCAGATTGAATGCATGCATGGCATTCTCCTTGTGAAATCTGTTCATGTAAAACATTGCAGAATGAATTTCCTGAGAGAAGAGGAAGAGAGTCTGTTTTAAGCCTGCTGAATAGGTTAATACCATATACAACAGCAAATGGACAGTCTCCAACATCAGTGTGCTTGACAGAACTTTTGTACAGCTCCAATTTGAGTACCAAAATAAACACAATATGAATCGTAACACCTCCTTCTTCAGCATATCACTTTCAAAAGGACAGCAGGTTAACGAAGCCCTCTGCAACCCATTTAATTGTAGAGATTGACTGTCAATGATGCTGTATCCATACGTACTGTTGACTCATTATGCAGCTTGTTCTTTCCTTTAGCTAAGGCCCTGTGTGTCCCTTGAACCAAATACATCACCAGCATTTAGGATGTGAAGTAATATGGCAAGAAGCTGGTATATATTTTGACTGACCCTTAGCACAGACTTTATCAGAGCATTCACTAGTTAATCATAAAATTCCTGTAAAAATTCTGGTGGATGGCAATAACAAGAAATAAATCAATAACAATTCACATGGTGGGAAAAATTAAAAAGTAAAAAATCAAGAATATTTGAGATTAATACTGGATTGCAAATAGCACATAATTTTTTGTTAAAACAGAAAGTAAAAGAAAAACCCAAAAGAGCAATTCTGAATTATGCATTTTTAGTAATGACCTTGATAGCTCTGTCAGAATGGAATCTCAGTTTTTCAGTCCTGCCGTTTCTCTGGCTTGTCAAACACGCAGTTTCCTGATTCACTTACACTGAAACTGCCCTTCTCAGTGTGGGTTGCCACAGAAGTACTTAGCCCAGAAAACTGACTCAGCTTTAACACAAAACATCACTTCAGCCCAGAAAGCCAGCATGCCCCGGGAGAGAGGGCTCGTGGCTGCAAGCAGAGTGCATCCCGGACGGAGCTGGAAAATTCCAGAGATGTGTTTCACTGAGCTCTTCCCACAGCTATGGCCAGACAAAGAAAACTTAATTCAGCAGGAAGCTATAGAGAAATGCTTTAACTGAATTTTTCTACTCACTAGCATCAGGCAAGCAATCTTTACTTACATGTTAAGCCACATACATGGGCCGTTAGTCCAAATGCCTTTTCTTTCTAATACTTTTAACAGTTTTAACATTTTAAAACACTTATTTTAAGTCTGGTTTGGACAAGAATTCACACTGATCTTTAAAACTGTTTTTATAAGACTATGCTAAAATATCTTCCATGTATTGCTATCATGTGTCAAAGTTTTACTTAAAAGCAGGTATTAAGATAAATGAAACAGATCAAAAATGGGGCACGCCCAAGAACGTAAATGACTGTTAAATTCCGTGCGTGATAAGAGCCAATCCACACATTTTGACATCTCAAAGTACCACCATTTGACCTTGCAATGAGAAAGACACTAATATAATATGTAAATCTAAAGCAAGAAACTGCAGCAGAAAGCAAATAGAATTGGTCAGAATAGCCAGAAGACAAAGAAATGCAAATACTCCTGGCATTGAATTAGTGAGATAATGTCAGAAAACGAGCATCAGCTCAGCTAAAGTGACCAGAACCATAAGGTCAAAGGTATAAGCAGAGCTTGAAGACAGATCAAAATTTACAGCGCTCTGAATATAAAAATCCAATTGAACACTGACAAATTTAACCAAACTAGTAGTATTTGCTGAAAAGCCACTTTAAGGCAAAGAGCGCTGCAGTAACACCCTGCAGCAATGGTCTGAGGGCATTAAAGAGAGGCTTTGCGATTTCTCACTAGGTTACTTCTACACCCTCAAGTACTTCAAAGGACTTTTTCTTGTTCCGATTGCAGTTAAAAATGCTGATGGAAATAAACTAGTTGTAACCACAAGAAGCACTTAATATTTCTGAAATAGTATGTGAAAATACGTACTAGGCGTTTAAATGACAGAAAATTCAGCAAGTATTCAATGGTTCAAGTTTTTTCCCCGAAGTTACCTGAAATTCTTTCGCATTGTGCATGTGACCTGCACTGTCCTGTCTTCAGCATGCGTAACATAGCTTTGCACTGCTTAAAACCAGCTGTTGAACACTTCTCCACAGCATACAAATTGAACACACCAGGAAAGTTTTGGATCACGATCTGAAGCATCTTCATCTTTCAAAGAATCGAAGAAAAGAAAGATAATTTCTTTAAACTCTTACTAGAGACAGGTTGGGCATTAAGTGGTTTTGGCAGCTACACAGATTGAGCTGTATAAACCAGCTGCAAGCTGGAAACAATTGGTGCTGTGCAATACGGAAACAGGCAAGGACAGCAGACAATACGCAGCAAACATTAGTTCTGACTTGTCATTAGAGTAACAATGCAGTCTAGCTGCAGCATCACTTCATGTTTTAAATAGGACAGAGCATTTTCTCAAAAACAACATATTAAAGGGTGATACTGAAGTTTAGTATCACGCTTAATCTAAGAATTATACACTTGTGTTTATATAGGAACTCATACGTAAAGGGAGAACTTTGGATGCTTTAATTCTAAACTCTCTTGCCAGAGAAAAATGTTTATTTGAAACCTTCAGTTACAGAAAAACGAGACAAAGTTAAAATAGGGTAGTAAAGCACTATCAAAACAGTAACGTGAAAGGAGACACTTGATACCAGGCATAGCTGGAAACCCATACCTGATAAACAGTTCATCAGGAATACGCATCAGGAAAGCAGGAAATAGGCAACAGCAATAAGGGGGGAATCCTGATTAAAAAATAAGTACTGCTGCTGGACAGGAACAACGACAGGTTGGTGCAGACCATGGGGTCAAAGTGACATGGCTCAATTAGCTAAAGAAATTGTTCAGGGAGAGATGACCTCAATGAATGTTGTGCTTCAATAAAACAGCGGCCAAAGCTATAGAGAAATCTGTTAAATGCTCCTCTAGAAAATGCTTTTATTATATGTTATTTCAGAGTAAAAGTCCAAACTGGAAAAGATGAAGTAACAAGTTACTTTTTCAAACAGTTTACTCCTGAACACAAATTTAAGGATAGAGGAGCTGACTGTCATGGAGAAGTAAGAGCAATCCATCCGTGCAGGATAAATGATTAACTTACAGTAGGTATTAACCGGCCATAATAGACTTCATCTAAGAAGGGATGATGTGATTCACCTGATGACATTCAGAGTAACAGAGGTGAACTACAGATTAGGCAGAGTTGCCAAACATCAGAGATGTTGAAAAGAAGATCAGAAGGATCATAAATACCTCGAGAAAAGCCCCAGAGAGGACAGAAACCGTTTACAAGATGCCAGCAGCCCAGTAGATCAGACCAAGAAGTCCAGCTCATCCATTAGCCTGCTTCTGGCAGCAGCCCAGAGCATAAAGGCATCAACAGCACCCCTTTCTCCAAGACCTCTCCTGATCTCCAGCAATTTGCAGCTTAGAGACTTCCTGAGAAAGAAATGGCATCTTTGTACTTGGTAGTCTCACATGGAATTTTCCTTCATAAATTTATCCAATTACTTTTTGAACCCATTTACAATTTCGTATCCACAACATCCTGTGGAAGGACATTCCACAGCTTAACAGCTTTGTCTGAAGTACCTTTGTGCATTTGTTTTGAGCTGCCAGGTTCTTGTTGTGGGGGGAAGAAAACAAATAAGAAACTTGTTCCTTTGTATCACCTCTATTTAGGATTTCCTATGCCATTATGATTTGTGATTTCTTTTACAGGCCTCCCTCAACCTATTTTCCAGTTTTAAGTGTCCCTATGTATGTAAACATTTGGAGTGGATATCACTCCTTACCTCCAACTCTCTGCCCTGCATTCCTGTTTTGCATTCAAGTTAGACTGCATGTCCTATTCAGATGCTTTTGAGAAGAGGGTGAAAGCATTTCAGAGTAGTGAGAACAGAGAGACATGTTTAAAGGTAGAGAAATTTTTTTCGAAGAAAAACCACATGGAAAATAAATGAAGGTTCACTGTGATGCTATATATTTGTAAGCAACAGAACGGTTCAAGCATTATTAAAAGAAGATTTAAAATAGGGAAAAACATTTAAGATTTGTAGTAGAAACCAAATAATTTTTCTGTGTCTTCATGCTTTATAGAGCTGAAATAATTTCTGGTGTGCTCTGTCCCGTCGTCCCCGTCCCCCGTCCCCCCCCCCCGNAAAAAAAAAAGCATTTCACTGCATTTTGTAACTTTCTACACAGCCATGCTAGAGGCAGTACCCTAATAAGACTTTGTATTCTAGTTGCATCTGTATTTAGCAAGGAAAGAAAAGAAATAGTGCAGTGAAACAGATTGCAAATAAACGGACAGTGGGTGGTGGTAAAGGAGAGTGAAGAACGATTACTAGTTATACTTTTAGAGTTCTAAGTGTAATACCTGGAAATCACTTTTATTTTCCAGTATCAAAAGCCAAGTGGGATCTTTATTATTCTCTTCCAAAAGCACACGTCACAAAACAGTTGAGAATGCATTTTGATCTAGTACAGTGGTCAGTCTCTGAAAAAAGGTTCCCCTCACACTTGGGAACTATTGCCTGCACTGAAACACTCTGGAGCAACCCGTTACAGGCACAGTTGCTGTTCTCAGCTTATGACTACTTGATCATACACTAGTGCTACAGTAGGAAACAGCTTGTTGCAACTGTTCATTACTAAAAGAGCATTTAATGAATTCCAGCTGAGGTCAGGTAAGGTCACTACCTTACTACAAGTACGGTTCCCCTGGGGTTAGCATCTTGTATTAAGAAAATGCTTCAAAATATACCCATACACAGAGTTTTCCTCTCTTTTGTAAGGTTCTACACCAGGTCAAGTGTGAGTGCAAGAGTCTTGGTAGTTCTATGGATTGATATTGTTCATTTGCTGCTACAAAATGTGTTTTATTAACACTTTTGAGAAACTGCCCACTTCTAGCCTCCAGTATCTGAAATGTCAAAGTGTATATTAGTAAAAAAAGAAAATAGAAAGATCCCACAGGAGACACACGTGAAATGTATTCCATGCAGATATCTTAGAGTATATTTGTTCAGATCAAAAATGTGCTTATAAATGTTGTCAGTTGCATTAAAAATGTTGGTTTCCATTATTTAATAAAAACTACCTGCAGGTGTCATTCATGAGAATATTTTCATTTTTGTAGTCTGCCCAAGCAATCTCAAATTTCTGTTGCTAAGTTGCAGCAAGTATATTTCAGATTTTCCCAAGAGTAAGACAGAGGAGAGGAAAAAGACATTTTCTAGTGCTACTGTATCACAACTGAGCTTTCCTGCTTAGGAATTCACTGTATAATTGAATTTTGGTGGCTTTAAAATTTTTGCTATCTTCATAAAGTCCCTCTAATTTGGCAGAGTTATGAGGGTTTGAAAAAAAAAATCAATTTTTGCATTTTCAGTAGACTGTATGAAGTGTTTATAAAATCCAATATTTACTAAATACATTTCAGGACTCTAGGAACTAAGGAAAAAAGCAGGAGAAGACTGGAGGAAACACTAGGTTTTTCACATGACTATACTTGAAAATATGCACAGAAATGGGAGAAAACCCACTGCATACTAGGTAACACTTCTGGTGTTTTAAAACTTTTCAGCATATGACTTCATAAACGTAATACTGCTATGAACAGCTACAGTCCATTAGAAGTCAGTGGAAATAAAATGAGTGCTTTATGCTGGTACTCTGCAACATTTGCGGTGGGGAATTCCTCACATCTCTCCGCTGCCCACTCTGCATAAATGTAGCTAAGTCTGAGCTGCTGCTCTGCCACAATTTTCCCACTATAACCTGCCATCTATTATTCTTTCAAACCCCACCTGCAGGTCATTTTTCTATCAAATGAACTGGTTAAAATTCCTTCTCCTTTTTTTCTTTTAAACCTAGGGGAATTTCAAATAGTCCAGCACTAACCAAGAGGAATTTATTTTAACCATTTATTTAAAATACCAACAGCTTTGTATTGCTGCAGCTTAACAGCTCTGATTGGTTTCATGCAATCTCCCTTCACTTCATCTTTTTCAGACACATGCATTAGCTTGCTGGGTGCTGAGAAGTATGGCTAAAAGAGTAATTTCCATTATTTCCTTTTAGGCTTAGGCCTGTTTCCACACAGAATTTTGAGCATTACACAAAATTTATATAGACAGGAAAGCACATACCATTGTGAAAACAGCTACTTAAAAGGTAAAAATATTTAGAAATGTATACTAAGATAACCATAAATCCTCTTTCCCTTTACAATTCAAGAAGTTTGGAGATTTCCCTTATGTGAAGGAAAGAAACTGGTTATTCCCCAATCTTTGAAGACAGTTAACGAGAGTAAAAAAAATATCTGTGTAAGCATATTGAACTGAAGTTCTTTTTCCTCTACAAGCTATCACTCTGAATAAAAGCATCATACTTGTCAGCATTTTCCTCCATGCCAGAGGGCTGAGAGGGAACTTGACCTGGATAAGATTGTTTCCTAAGCTTCATTTTTAAAATGATCTAACAGGCCACTTGGTTTCATGCAGACTGACTAGTTTCACACAGACTGCCACACAAACTTTGCATTTAAAAATAAGCTGTTTGATACCTTTTTGGTGACTACCGTTTAAGAACATCTTTTGCAGAAAACCAACAGAATAAAAGAGAGCAGAAAATTGTTGGCTGTAACAGGACTTGCAAGTAATGAAGTTTAATATAGCTTACATCTAAATGTGCTATAGAAGGAAGGCAGAAGACAGAAGCCATGATAGCTATCGCAACATGCTCCCCAGAAAAATACAACCTTAGGATCACAGTGACAAAGCTACCTAACCAAAAGTGTCAGGTGTCTACCTCATTGTTCATCACAAACACTTATTATTTTGAGTTTCAGAAGTTACACTTAAACTAAAGGTTCATGCTTCACAGTAAAAATCAACTGCAGAAAGTATCAAGAACATGCATTAAGGTCCTTCTCCCTTTTAGGAAAAAGCCCTTAAGCTATTGTTTTGTAAGCTAAAGGGAAAGTATTTTTTCCTCTTTGAATTATGAGCTATGCACTAGCTTACAGTTGTGTTTCAGCTTGGCTATGCACCGTGTACTACTAAGGTTAAAAAAAACAGGGACAAACAAGAGGAAGACAAATTGGAATTATATTCTGATCATTTGAAATCAAAGCAGGGGCTCTTGAGCCAAGATCTGAGCACTAATAACCTAATAAATAATAAACTAATGATGCCCACTCCCACAGCACAGAACAGTAAAAGATGCCAAACAATGAAGAAAGCTGTGTCATTAATATTCTCTCATTTATTTTATAAAGATTTTAAACCTGAACCAGTTTCTTGCTCTGGTTTACCACATGGCCAGACATCATCTGCTGTGCAGCAGTGTGGGCACAGACCACTAAAGCCCAGAGTGCCCTGGAAGCGTTGCGTGCCAAGCAGCCCCCACCACCCGCACAGAGGGGGCACGCCATCGAACCTCCCCCCTTCCAGAGGGCAGACCTGGAACTCCAGAGTTGTCTTGCTCTCCCTTCACAGCAGATGACAGTACTTACAAGGAGCATGCTTATGCTAAAGCAGCCTACCAAACAGAGAATTGAATTCTCTGACACACAGAATGAAGGTAAAAGAAATGCTCTGTAATAACCACTTCTTCCTCTATCCTGTTATACAACAAAAACTCAAACTGAGCATCCTTGTTCTGGGTTTCACTGGTTCCCTGGACTTCAGAGAGTTTGCCAACATAACAGCATACATCTTGGCTTGCTTTCTCACTTCAGAAATGTTCACTGCAACCTTAATTAGGTTCCTCCTGAGCATAATATACTGATTACTTTTTCCTAATTTTTACCATTAATTATCATATAAAATCACTTAATTCCAGTAACTTTAGGACTGCTAACAGCATCTCAGCTTTGTTTCAGTGTTATAGGTGACAGCACAGGAAACAGCCTTTGCAAGTAAAGATACCTTACACATACACAGCATTAATGGTATAAGCAACGCTCCTTATCTGCATTACCTGCATCGAGAGTGAAGTTACACAACACTGTTGCACATGTAAGAGTGAGGATTCCCTTTCCCTGCCTTTGCAGTCAGCCATGCAGTTCTGCTTCCTCTTCTGTGCCCATCAACTCACTAACACAGCAAAAAACAATCTGCTTTGGCCAGGTTCATATTCTGCCGAGTTAGTGAGTTAAATCAGCTGACAAAGATCTGAGGTGGTAGCACTCACTAACATGGGTGGGGAGGAAGGGGAAGGGCAGAGTGCTCAGGAACTTCCTTAGCAGCAAGCTGCTAGATCGGATTATGTCCTTACAAAGAACTTCTTTTTGAGGATACTTTCTGAATTGCTATATCTATTTTAGCTCTATCACTATTATCCGCAAGCCATACAATAGCAGATGCATACCAACAACAGTGCAGTTGCAAGTTTGTCTCTAGCATTAGAGAAAAAGGAAAAATAAGTGGAAAAAGTGATAGTGAATGCTTGAACTGCAAGGAATCCTTCTGCTGCTCATTTACCCAGATAGACCCAAAGCAAGTCAATGGAGCAATGTGCTCATAAACGTGAGCATTGAAAATCTGCTGGCACAGTTCAGCAGGCTGAGCCCAGTATACAGGGGCTCAGCAAAGTTTAGCCACTGCCTGACACACCTGTATTTCACATATCCACTTCATCGGTGCTCCTGAAAGAGACTGCAACCTGCAAGCCTACCGGCTTACAGAAATGGCAACAGAAAAACTTGTTTCAGTGAAGAAAACTTCAGCAGTCAAGTAGTTTACCTAAGCCTCATCAGCATTGCTACTATGGGTATGCTTTATTTACTCAAGAATACTTTATTGATTTAATTTAAATTAGTAAGGAACTGACCAGGGCTAAATCAACAGAAGGATTTGAAAAAACACAAGAATGTGCACTAATAAGTGCCAATCATTTTTAATTAAACCTTCTCATGTTTTTGCTTGTTTGTTGGGGTTTTTTTCTTCCTGAATTTACATATCACTTATTTTTAGGTTGTGGCTCCATTATCATTTTTTGAGCAGAAGAACAAACTTAAACACCTCCTACCTTTTTTCCCCCAGCTGTTTGTTCCAATGCCAGCCTAATCACCCAAGACAACATTGCTCTATGCTGGCAGTTGGTCTTTTCTGGCACGATTTTCCTTCTCTGGTTGAATCACTTCCCTGCTTCGGTTCACCACACGGCTGCACAAACACATGTGCTGGCACAACACCGGAGGCAGCGCAGAAGTGGAAATGAATGACCAGGAAAGGATGGGAAGTCGGGCTTTACCGGGCTGCAGTGCCACTGTAGATAAAATCCCAGCTTTAATTTGCCTTCTGTTCTCCACATGAGATAAGCTAAAGAAACATGAAGAGATGGGAAAGAGTGATGTAAAACTAAAATCAAGGGAGTGATATGACAATGATGAGTAGGGAATGGACTCGGAGTAAAAGTAGTGAAGTTAATATTGAGGTGACAGTTTTTAAGCACCCCACACATCAGAAAAATTCTAAATGCCAAAGAAAATTTAAACACACTTCACTCTGGCAATGCAGATATACCATTTGATATTAAAATCTTCAGAATGGTGCCATGAAAAGTTGCCCGAACTACTGATTTACTATTCCACAGAATAGAAATATTTATAGACTTAGTTAAATTCAAGTGTGGCTGCATTATCCTCTCAAACATTCAAAAAAGTCTCTTTTGTGAGTAACGTCATTGCTGAACCATTAAAGAAGTATCAATTTGGTTAAATAGCAGAGTTTAAGAACCTGTCTTAATTTAGAATTAAAAACAGTTTTGGAAGAGAGGAATGGGTGTGGAACTCAGCATTTAATTTCTGAAGACAATATGCTTTCGTCTTTGCAAGTATATTCTCAAGGATGCCAAACTGCCTGCTTGATGAGTTACAGAAGAGCTAAGCAACATCCTGGCAGTTGTTACAACAAGCAACGAACATGTCATCTGATGCTGTTACATACCAGCAGGCGTCAAGTCCCATGAATGGAAGGTTTTTCCAAGTTTCCAACGACTGCTGTGGTCCACCAGGCAGGATGACTGGGACAGCTAGATGCCTGGAAGCCAAGCTCTAAGAAAAGCCTCCCCAGTCCTCAAAAGCCAGTTCAGAAGGTCAAGTTGGCTCAGAAGGCTCCATAGTGCCCTGCTTCTGAGAAAGTCTATGTGGCCGATTGCCACAGAGCTTTGCATGCTGATAAACAACGCATACGAGTTACTGGAGGTTTAGGAAAAGATCCAACAAGTGATCTAGGCAGAAATCCTTTACCATCTCATCTGAAGCTCAATGTTAAAATTACTCCAATGAGACATTCTGACATCATCAAAATCTTGTAGAAGCTTTGCAGAAGACTTCTGAGCTTCTCAATGATAAATATGGTTGACAAGGAAAACCAGAGAAAGACCAACCAATGTCTATTAGATACTTACTGCCACTTTGCTGCCTCTAAGCAGTATTTGTTTTCCTATGATTGTCATTAAACATAGCAAACAAGACAAGCAATTGCAAAAATAAAGATCTAACTCCATTTTACAGTAACTATTACTGTACTATGGTAACTCAGAAAGCTCATGTTTCAAACTGAAATGAAAATGTTGGGATATACTTCCACATTCAGCTAAAAAGCAGTTTGTTTCTCCAGATTCTGATTGATTCTAACTGTAGCTGTGTCAGTTATGACTGATTCCACATACCACTTTTTATTAGTACTACACACTCAGTTAAGCCATCAGCAATTTCAGTGACCTCTGAGCAGACCATTTACACTCCTCACTGTTTTAACCTGGCAGTTCCCTCTAGCCAGTGCAGGTGGACTGCAAGTCCAGTACAGCCAATGTTCTACTACAATTACTCCACTTTTTATTTGGCATTTAATACAAATGGTTCAATACATTGTATCCTCCTCCTTTTCCTTTTTCAGTCATTACATTGTGGATTTCCAAAGAAATATACACTTTGTGTTTTGTGATGTGCCTAGTATGTCACAGATGTTATGAGAAGTAAACAACAACTTATAAAACATTGAACAAACATCAACATTTAATTTAGCACATCATCTAAGTTATGTTGTTAAAAAAAGGGGTCATAAACTACAGAGTTTTATGCTAGCACTAAGTTTTGATGACTAAAGTGGTGCTTTTATTCTAACAAACTGAAAGTACAATGGGCATGTAGTAGCTGATTACATGCTGGAAAGTATAGTTATTCTGTTACCTAATCCACGGGATTTCAGCAGTTCTAACCATACAGTGGTGGAAGGTCCCATGCTTATGACTCACCCTACAATTTTTCTCTCTCCTATTGTTTTGCAAATTCTCTGCTTAATCTAAAATCCATTTCAACTAGAAATTTCCAGGATCAGCAGAAACTTGGAGATAATACATTCCAAATGATTGATGCTTCAAAAGGGCGTGTATCTACAATATCTTATATCAAACCTGGGCTGGCACAGACCTACCCTTGTCGCTGCCTTCTGAGCTTCTGTCCCTTCCTGTGCACATACAGGGATGCTCGTATGATCCCACGGTGAGCCAGTTCAAGGAGCCAATCGAGCTGGAAACCCTGCAAGTGCCACCATGAAGAGCCAGAGGAGTGGGCATGTGGCGGTGGGGCGGGAGCAATACAGGACACAGCACACAGTAAGACTGTGGCCATCCAGATTTAGATAGGCTTAAGTGGAGATACACCACCAGGAGGCATTAATCATCTTTAATGAGCTATGTGTTAAAGGAAATCAGCATTCTGAGGTTTGGGTTTCATTTTAAGGTATTGATTTATTTTCATAAGACATTTTAAATCTGTACATTAGCAGAGAAGTTATCCTACACATACTAGTAATATATTCTCTTAAAGGGATACATAATAATGAACTTTTGTCTCAACAGATCTCTAAGAGCAGATTCAGATTTTGAGAATTAGGAGTTCAGTCAGAATAATGCCTGCTTTCTCTGCTTTATGGCTGGCAATAATGCTTTGAAACTGGTTTTGACAACATCTAGGATACTACAGCAGCCATGCTGAAACCTAAGACTCTTCTGCTTCATTGCTTTAGCTTTGCTTAACAGCGCAGTTTTCTGTGGTAAAAGTGATAGAAATTTACAATACATTGATGAAGATATGCTAAATAAAACTGCACTGCTTTTACAGGAATACTATATCAGAGTTAGAATAAACATCTCGCAGGTCTAAGAACAGTGCAGGTCTAAGAGGAGTGCAAGACAAGATTCAGTCTACGTCCCAGTGATAACTTTTCATGCAGGGGCACCCCACGGCATGAGTCCAACCAAACACATCTTCAGAAATAAATGCACAAAATGGCAAATCTTTTAACATCACCTTTCTGTGCAAAGTATTTCTATCAGCCTACCACCCCTTTTCAGAGAGGGAAATTCCCACCATGCCATCAATAATAAATACATTCAGCTATCAGTTCACCTACTAATGAGTAGCTTTTAGCATACGGCTCCTATTCGGAGAAATCAGGTCTGGAAGATGAGAGCATAGTCCTTAATAATTTACAAGACTCATTAATCTTATCCCAAAGGACAAACAAACAGAATTTGATATCTACTCGGATTTCCAGACCACATCAAGATATAGCATTTCAGAAGCCATTAGGCTTTATAAGTCAATAAATATTCTTGAAATGTTCTTCTGTGGAATAACTTCTCACCAGAGGAATTATGCATCTGAAAAAGCCCATATTATTAGAGACAAAATATCAGGAACTTTAAGAAACTTGCACTGTTGAAAATTAAATCAAAAGGTTTGAAAATTATTCAATAGGGCAAATGCTAAAGATCTTTAAAATTTGCTATTTAAAAAAGACAATAAGTAGGTGTAATCTGGTTGTACATGGTATAAAATACCAGTACTCTACACACATTAAGTATGTCCAGAGATAGAATTCACATTGAACATCAAATACTGACCTGGACAGTACAATATAGAGACTGAGGAGAGAGGGAAAAAGATACCTTACAGATTCATCCTGGGACTAAACACTCAAGTTCTGTACTTGGACATAAGGGTGATCCATATTCCCACCAGGCATTAGTTACAAAGGGCAACACAGTGATTGGTAAGAGTATCTGGAGAAGAAGAATTATTATGCAACAATATTTGTTATGGCCAGAACTGCAATGTATGTCTAAAAACCAACAGAAATAACCCTAATACAAGTTGCTTAGTTTCCTTAGTGTCTCCTGCTATGAATATACACCTTGCTCCTATAAAACTACTTTTCACTCTGCACAAACACTAGTAATGAGGGTTTGCCTACAGACGGAAGTTATCTAATCAGATCTCTACTTGTATCTGATCCTAAACTTGTTTCTTCTTTCTTCTGTTTTGAAGTCTCCTAAATAAGATAACCTAAATGCTACAGTAGCTTGCTGCAACAGCCAGTCATGCTCTGTGGGAAAGGAGGGAGGTGCTGTGTTCTTCCACTGGCTTTAAGGCGTAGGAACAGGAGCTAGGGAGCTTTAGGTGCTCCACCTCATTTCTCACTCAGTTTAATCATATGCTAGAAATGCCAGAGGTTTTGGAGAGGGATTTTTTTCCAGACATAGTATATGAACTATTGTACCTTCCCTTCCTTATCTACGTAACTAGAGAAGTCTCCCTTCCACAAAATCAATGGGCAGAATTACTATATGATAAAGGATAAAAACGTTTAAAAACCAGACGTGCCTTTGAGCCCATGCCTGTTATATTCCTCCAAAAACCAGGACATAGAACACCATTTCACTGTAAATCATTCTGAAATGGCAGCAATTAAAGAACATGCCATTCCCTTTTTATAAAATAATCCCTTACTCGCATCAGTTTACATTACAAGCAGGGGACCACAGCACTACACTGCCTTTTCAAAGCTAAATGTATATGACACTTGTTCTTTCGTAAAGTTCTCTTACCACACTAACATTTACCTTCCACTTAAGGCTTTTAAACAGCATGTCATAACATAAGAAGTCTTGAGTGATCATTTGATATTTGATAACATTTTGGGGCTACAAGGAGAAAAAAATGTCACTTAAATATTACAGAAGAAACATGAAATAAAACAAGGAAGGGATAACCATAGATTGTTTAAAATAGTCACTACTGATACAGATTATCAAAAGAATAATGGTTATCTTCCTGTAAACAGGTAGTTTTTACTGAGGTTTTGCATTATATATTCTTTTAAAACATGACATAAAGATTAATGAATAGGTAGCGTCTTTTGAAATTTGCTTTTGCAATTAGAACATATCTGCTTAAACCTAATTAAACGCAGACCAAGTAGTTCCAGGCAGTTAAGAAAAACAGCTTAGAAGAAAGGTGATCTGAGGGGGCAAAATTATTATTTCAGCACATGGTCTGGGACATGTTGAAGATTAAATATTAGCAGCATATGTTCATGGAAGGAAAATAAAAAGATGTCCTGTTAAGAAATACAGTTCTTCCTTCTGGCTTTTATGAGGTTATATCAAGATCATTATGTATAAAAACTTTAATGCTTCAAAATAAACATTTGTATATTTTTTCAGTCCAATACAAGTGAATGCCTCAGCCTATAAATATCACTCTGACCCACACAATTCTGGCTAATTAAACACTATTCCTATTAAAAAAAATAAATTACTAACCTCCATTCCTGGTTGTCTTTAAACTAGCAGCTAGACTTATATTTGCTCATCCAAGCTGTCACTTCATAAGTGCCTCCTGCGCCCACATAGCTCTGGATGATTTACAGCATGTCAGAGGTTCACGGAACTGGAAGCGAGGTCTGCTAACATTACTCCGCACTGCTTAGCTGAGACAGTCACCCTGTTACTCCTCATGGACAGAGAAGCATACAATATTAGGGTGTACAGTGGATGAAGTATAAATACTGTAAGAAAAGCAAGTATTGCCAGATTAACAAACCTTAGTTTTGTGAACACTAAGAAATCTTTAAAGTTCCTTTTAATCCAAATTGTACACTGAAAACAGAAATAGTGGAATTTATCTGGACACGTATTCAGCTCACATCATATTTCAGTTTCAACATAAACCCTCTTTTTCCACAGAAAAATGCTTTTCTAATATCCAGAAGTAAAAGACTTTTTGAAAGACCATGCTGTCTCCAAAGAGGCCATTAAGATCAGTTTTCCATTTTAAACAGAAATTCCTATCTTCTCAAACAGCTCCAGCTCCTCCAAAATAACCAAACTATCCTGAACTTTCTAGCATACTTACCTGCCAAAAGAAACACACTATTCTAAAGGAGGAACAGTAGAAAACTGAGAAGTGTTATTTAATGGCAATGAAGTTTGAATGAGCAAAAAATATTGTTGCTTTCCGTGGAATTACAATTATCAAAGGGTTAGCCCAGAAATCCTTTTTTGTAATCAGGCTAAGACAACCCACCTTTACCCATTTTGTTTTTCCACAGATTATCTTCTGCAGGTTAGAGATGATCTGTACCAACACTTTAAGGATTCAGGATAGTGTTCACATGCACAAATAGGAATTTTCTAAATCAGCATTTCCCAAAGTTTTGGGATTTTTTTTTACCTCAAACTCTCAGTCCCCAGTAATTTTTATTTGCACATCTCATTATAAACTTTTGATTTAAAATCTTAAAGACAACACAGTCCCGTCAGACACTTCCTAACACACAGTAATGGGCCATATACACCAGCTGGCTTGTGCTGTATGTAGTCAGGAAATACTCCTACCATATATACTTACACAGAACAGAGTATAAGTATGCACCAGAGTATCTAATGTTTCACCTTCCCAGCTTGCATATTACTCAGAAGGGATTTGTGCTGTTATGAACCTTATTTTTCACATGTACTCCTCTCCTCATCTGAGACACTAAAAGTTTTAGAACAACTTTCTCATTCATAACAGGTCAGAACATTTTGACTACAGACCACACACAAAAATACCTGAGCTGTAAAATTCTGCATTCAAAGGCTACTGAAATGCTGCTGTATAAATTACAAAGGCCATGGTGCTTTCAGCCGTCCTCTATGAACTGTCAAGCTAAGAATGCTAGAAAGCCCCTCTTCCAGCACAACTGCAGTGGAAAACAGAGTTCAGTATGCACATTTAAGCTCTTGAAAGTTACAGCACAGTGACATTAATTTACAAGGTGCATAGAGAATACAGGAAATAAGTTATCTCTGAAGAATCCCATGCTTTCTTGTAGATAGGTAAGAAAGATTACACATACAAATTACTTTTTCAATTGCCTTTTGGACAGTATTTTAAATACTAACATTTCATTAGTTATTTCCTTCATTAAATTATTGACAATATTTTTGTTTCCAATACTGTGGAAATGGTTGTTTTGTAAATAAGGGAAGGTACATAGTCCCTGAGGGTCCTAAGTTACTTCATTGCTATAGTTTTTTCTAGTTTTAGTCCTTTATAACTCGTTCTTCAGCTCAAAGAGATTTTTCTCCCCCAGTCAAAAACTCACATAAAGTTGCAATGCTATACTTTTCTCAGTAGTTAGAGAAAGTGATCTGTGAGATACTGGACCTTTTATACTGGAATTTCGTACTGCATTTTGTGATACAATTTATGGCACAAAATCTTACAAAACTTTAACATTTTCTATTTTTCGTGATTTGCAGTTACTGTGTGCAGCAATAACATTACATATATACCATCTTTATCGAAAAAATATATCTGATGTCAAGTTCTCCATTTTAAACAACACATAATGTAAACTCTTCTGCAAATGCCAGTCTTATCTGTAGACACACACAAGCTCATCTTTGTACCACTACCTCTTTCTTCTGTTGAAGGAAGCATTGAAATCAAATAGGAAACGCTCTGAGGGACAATTGTTGAGGTGTTCCTGAGGGACAGCTACAGTTTCATGGCTTAATCACTCCGACTTTCTATTTTGTTAATAATGTAGCTGCATAAAAATGATCTGATATTACTTGTGCATTCATTTTAATGAGTCCCTGGAAAGAAATGCCTGGAGCCAAGCACGCTCAGATCTCTTGAGTAAGCCGGAAAATTTCTGCACAAAGATTAGAAACATCTTCAGTTTATATACAACAGTAATATCTTTTTGATCCTGAATTCCTGTTCTGCTCCAAAGAAAAAAAGAAAAAAGAAAGTTTAACAGAAAGTTTCTTAGTTAAATATGAAAATCATGCCTGAGCTAACAAAATCCTCCAACCCCAGCTTCCCCTTCCGAGTCTTAGTATATTAATCTCCTTTCCTTTTAGCTGCTCTAGTTCTTGCATAACAATGTCATTTCCTGAATTCAAAATCTCCACAAATAAACCTTAAAGCTGAATAATACTTTATTAAGCTCTATGAATATTCCCTTAAGCAGGACATCCTTTTAAATCTGGGGTATGCTGTCACAATTCAGCATCATTTTCTTAGCACTTTCAGAGTACGAATCAGCAGCACTGCAGTAATCAACAACCTAAAGATCTTCTGAAAGATACAACTACTACCCCCTCCAGAGGAGATTTTTAACGAGCTATCAATGCTTTGTTTAAATTCTCATCCTTCCATGCAGCAGACATTTATTTCTCTGTGGATATGTATTTGGGCAAGCTGACAGGGAAATCTTGTACAGGTATTTTTAAAGGAAGGAAAATCACACTGCTAGCATCCTCCGCCTTTCTGTACACCATGAAACCACATACCTTTCCTGAGTGTTCAAACTGTCAATGGTTAAACCTTAACATAAGTGGTTATTCCAGTAAAATATGAAAATTAAAAAAGTATTTGGTCTAGGAAAGATGCTCAGTGTTGATCTGCCTGCTAGGTAGTTCCTTTCATTACTAGTATTGCTAGTGAAAATGCTCACTAGAGGCTAGAAACAAAGGCATAATTACTGTGTTCAAGCTCCTACCTGAATGCAGGTTGGAGTTTCTGTGTGTTAGATGTTATCTAAATAATGTTCTACCAGAAGCGTGACTTGCAGGATGAGGAGGACAGCAGTTGATGGCAATGAAGATTGTAGATGGACACGGTCCAGAGGAGACTTTCAACAACAAGCGTATCCCAAGCAAGGGGGGGGAAAAAAAAATCATCTTAAAGAGCAACTACTATGGGGGAAAAATATATTAGACTTCAGAGGGAATAATTTATTTCACAATTAGGTTCATTAAAGCAAACTATTCAGTATTACAGTTTTATAATCTACTCAAGATCCATGACATCTTTTCTCAAAGAGGTTAGAGAATAAAAGCAATATTACTAAGAAAAGATTAATTACCTGTGGTACGTTTAACAGTTAAAAATTGCCTTTGTAGCAATCCCCAGTGAAAAACACCAAATGACATTCAACAGGACAAGACAGTGCTTTGCACATTGAAACTGTAAAAGTTCATTGCACAAGGAACAGTAAGGAAGGACTTAAACAAGAAACAAAAGGACACAATCTTTCAATGCCCCTAGTCTACCTTGGTGGAAATGTTTTCTTGATCAGCCACAATATGCATACTGGTCTGCCCCAAAACATACAACTTGCTTGATAGAGCAACTACTCTGTACCTTTATAATCTCAACTATTTAGCAGAGCAAGCAAATGCTGAGACTGGAATATGCCATGGCAAGATGAAATGCCAAGTAGTGCAAACAGCAGAACCAAAACCATACTGTGCCAATCCAGCCTGAGCAGGATTTCCTAAGGAAGGAGGAACAGAAACCAGTACAATTTTAAGAAGCTGATCTTGAAAATACACAAACCAGGAAACAGTCGTATAGCGCCTGGAGTTGTGCCGCTATGATCAGCACCTCATCACCTCCCTCCCCATGCTCTCTAAGTTAAGTCCTCTAAAATGAACCTGAAGAATCTAGAATGACAGATTAGATCTTAAGGTATAACTATCTAACTAAAAAAAAATATGGAAGTCTGAAAACAAAATTACAGCTTAATCCACCATATTTCAGCTCACCGTGTTATACTGACATCTCTAATTCCTAGTATCTTACAAGTCTTGACATCTGTATCAAGTTTTTAATCTGAAGCTAAAAACTGAGTGAAATTTATGTGGTACGAATACAGCAGTGTACAAAATATCATTGACTACAGAGACTTTTAGCTTGCGAAGGTATAAAACATGTTTACAGGGTTTTCTGCTCTGAAACGCCCAAACTTATTCAGTAATAAGTTTTCTTTCGAAATTATCTAGTGCTGCATACTCAAATGTGATTAAAGCAACAAGCTTTTGAATCTTTGTTTTTCTCTTTAAACAGTACACAAGCAGCTGAGTCTTTCGGAACCTATCAGTATGTTAACAAAACATTTCTTAAGGTGCAGATTTATGATCTGCATAAGAAGATAAAAATCTGCACTTTTAGACTAAGGGACTATCCCTCCACTTCTTTGGCTGTGTGTTCCCAACTTTAGCTGATGAAAGCGCTTGCGGGTTATGTAATCAGCTAGATAGATGTGGTTCCTAATCTGGCTGGAAATTAATCCCCCACACAAGAAAATTTCCAGCCAGATTAGGAACTTGGTTCAGCTGGTCACATCTGCACACGTGCTAATACCACCGAGACACCCCTTTCTTTGGCAGTACTGCCTCAGATCAGCTTAACACAATCAGAAACTGCATCTGCTGAACCACGGTTAAGTACCTCTGGGATGTTCACTTGTAAACAGCTTCATGCTTTTAATATTACTCCACTTCAGGATTACACATAAGAGGCAACTCTAATTTCCTAGCATGTCATTTCACATTTTTTGCAAGTTATTTCTGACCATAGAAACACATTTAGAGAAAACACTCTTCCAAATATTACCATAATTCTTAGTTAAAAACTTGAATTGGGAATGGTATTACAACACATCTTCAATACATTCTAAGACTTACTCCATTGTACTCATTTCCTATAAATCACATGTTCATATCTGCATTCTAAGAAAATGAAGTTTGTTGCTATGTGCCCTCCCTTAACAACTGCCAACCAAATAAAAGGAGAGTTAGGACCACAACTGCATCTGAAAATCTGCAAGTTTTGCAAAAAGTACCAGCTAGTAAAGGCAGAAAAAAACAAGGCAGTGTGCTGCTGAGGAAGACTTGGCAGAGTTCAGTAACTCTGATGGCCAGCCAAACAAGTCTTACATGTACAGCTCCAGCCCAGCCACAACCCTGCTGCCTCCCTCTTGGTAGAGGTGACCGAAAGGCTGTGTTGGGATGCACTGGATACGACAGAAGGGGATGGTGGTGGTGGGAACAGACTAGGACAGGGAAATTAAGAACAAAATGGAAAGTGTAGTGGAAATTAAGCGCTCTCCTCTACACAGAAATGGTTAAAAATAATCCTTGTTTGCAAAAAACTTGATTTTTGTCCCAAACAGAGGGGTAAAAACTTCTTGCAAAGAAATTACATATTCCACAGCATTTTTCAGTTTTCTGCTTGTACCAAGAAATACCACCATGCTAAAGTTAAAAAGTTTAGCAAAGTATATTTCAACTCTTTTGGAGGAAAAAAATATGTATAGTAGCTCAGGAAAATTAATGCATTTGTGTGAATAATTTGTCATAAACCTGACATTTTTCACTGCAAATCTTCTACCCACTTTTTCCAAACATGAACAAGTAGTATTGTGTTTCCACCCTAACACCAACTTTTCCAGTGACCTCAAGCACTTCCATTTCCCTCTAAGTCCCAAAAGGATAATCAACATCATAAAAGCTCCATCTGAACAGATATCAGATCCATTACTATGTAATCTATTGGATAACTGATCCATAACTATAAAATATTTATTTACATTTGGCACATGGATATCGAACACAATCTAGTTCATTAGGCAGTTTGGTCCAAGGACATGTTTCTTGCAAGAATTTTTCCAAGCTTTCGCAAGAAGTTGGGGTATGTTTTGAATCATGCCAGTTTATTTAGAATATAATCAATCTGTAGAAGAATAATTGTTTAATTTACAGATCACATATTCAATAAATTCTCACAGAATCACCTCATTAATCCCCCCTGCCCCGAGTAAAAGTCACAGGAAAGAGAATGCTTAATACTGTTTTAAATTGGTCACTTCAGTTTTGCCTTGTGTCTTTTCATCCTGAATAGAAAAATGGAAGTAATTTTCTTACTCTGGCAACAGCTCGTCTCTTGAAAAAACAGCTTTCAGTTTTGAAGATCGGATTTGAGTAGTTCTCTGAACAAAATCCAAAAATCAGCAGCTAGTACCTAGAGAAACTATTTTCTTTCAGGGAGAAATTTTGTACCTTCTTCCTTAGACTCTCACAAAAAGGATGCAGTCATAAGAGAGAATTTCAGGTTGGACATTTTTTTATGTGGCTCTGAGTTTGGACTGAGTCAATAGGACAACAAATTCACTAAGACTCCCATATTATTTAAGCTGAACTTGTGGGGAAAATGGAAAATGACACCTAATTTAGCACCTGGAGGGAGATGGTAACATTATCAATATATGGATATAGGACAATCTGTTTATTTTATGCAGATGTAACAACCCAGGGAGGAAAGAAAAAGAATTGAAAGTTACCAAAATACAGCAACTGCTGCAATACATTATGTCAACAGATATTTACTGTCATAGCCAAACTTATTTGTTAATATGTAGTGAATATATTGGGCACATCAGAATGAAATCACCAAATAATCCTGCCAAAATGTTTTTGAGACAATACTCCTTCTACAAGAACCTCACAGTAAGCAGACAGGTTTTTTTATTCTTTCATTAACAATGCAAAACCAGGAAAACTAACCATCAACTGCAACAAGATACAACCTCACTTGTGGAAAACAAACTGTTCCAAAAACTATAAAGACCATCAAAATTATCTGAAGGACAATGCAGCCTAGGAGGAAGACAGACTGGTTTTGAACAAAGAGATTACAGTTTGACAGGTTTCACTTTTGTTTATATGCAGGAGAAGAGTACAAGTGAGAAGGTACTCCAACAAGTTTAAAAAAAAATAAACAAGTATTTTCTGTCATATACCTAATTCCATGAAGATGAAACTCCTAAAATTTTGAATAGCATGGAACATTATTTTAAGCCCCCAAAAAACTAAACAAAAATTATTTTTCCAGAACTGTAACACCACTTGCAATATACTCAGAAGACAAATTCTGCTCATGTTTTCCAGCATTAAAAAGCAGATGTTTTTTCTTGCATTAACAACACTTGATTATAAAATAAATTTAGCCTCTGTGCAAAGAGAGTAGTGAACATAATAGCTCCCTTAAGGCACAGCTTTGAGGTATGAGGGATATTAGTTCAATTTCTTTTTCAAATGCTGTAGAGAAGGATGACAGAAAGAAACAGCTTCCAGTTGTCATGCTCCTAATCCGTCTAGTCTATAGATGGCTTCCATCCAGATTTCTCTAATAAGCTCTATTACAACACAACCCTTCACTGTCCTTACAATATGCATACTGCAGTCTGTGTGGTCTAGTTAGACTAGTTTAGGGAAGCGTTTTGGGTTTTGAATTATTTTTCTTTTTTTTAAACCTGGGATAGCAAGAGAAGGTCATTTCATTTAAAGAACCCACAGGAATCTCATAGTATTTCAAATATTTTCATTTGTGTGTTAAGACAGACATTTGTGCGGGATGTGGTGGGAAATTTTGGATTTGTGTATCAGTTTATTTTGGGCAGAGGAAGATTGCTAGTTTCCTACCAGTGTTTTTGCTAGATTGTTTTGCAAAACTGCCTATAGTATTAAATTAAATTAAGTAGTTAAATAGAAATATTTAACTTGTGGAGACTACGAAGCAGAAATAAGAGATCATTGCAATTGGTCAACAGTAAAAATTACCAAAAGGGGAAACAAGTCTGTGTTGTTTGGAGGTGGGAGAATAATGAATCAGCTCCGCTAATATATTTCAATAGAAGAGCTACATCTAGGGAAATAACTGCATTCAAGTATATACAGAAGGAGGAGGAAAAAGCAGGAAGAGGCATAAATAAAGGGCAGAGGAATGAACAGAAGACTGATTGGGTAACAAAACTCATGCAAAGCGGACCATCTCAAAGAGATCTGATCTATAGTGCTAGGAATTCTTCAAAGGACACATAACACTTACAACAGTACATGGGACTTAAAATTCAAAGCATGCTGTTTCATCAAGCCCAAGTCCTGAAAATAACTTTATTTTAACCACATTCTAGATTTTGTCACAAATGCCATGTTAAGCCTCTAAATGTTTCATTGCATTTTTAAACCACAAAGTACTATGTCTCCAACTTTTAAATTCAAATAAAAGCATCAGAAATGTACACAAATGATCTGAGAGTGTGGGTAAATAATATTTTCTTTTGTGACAAACTCAATTTGGAACGTTGTCATCTCCACACCCAGCTCTCCCAAAATCCTGCTGCACCATTCTGCAGATTTGCTGCTCCCTTGTGTCCACTGACACAAGCTGTTGCGAGAAGCCATAAGACAGGGTGTTTGCACCCTCTGCACTGGTTCCATCCCTACCCCTGACTCCCCATGCCAGGTACTAAGCCCAGAACATTTCCATGCCCTGGCTTCCAGCATAGCCCTATAAATCTGTTTTCAGCACAAATGAGGAGGCAACAAATTGTGATAAGCAGATAGAAACATCAAGATGGCTAAGGAGATAAAAAACCCCCATGTAACAACTCCTTACAGGAGATGCTGACAACCTTCTGCATTGACCACGGGCTGAACTGATTTGGGTAAACAATAACTCAGCTAAATAAGCATCACTCATCCCATTCCCAGTTTTTCTGGGATCCATTTCTTGACACAGCTGTACCAGCACATGTGCTGGCATAGCACAAAACCAAGAGATGAGGGGCAGGAGGAGCAGGGCAGCCTTTTAAGATGGCTTATGCAGTACTACTGCCTACACATTAACCAGAGACTAAAGGTGTGGATTCAAGCAACAATTAAAGGATTACATGGCTAGTGACAGCCAGAGCCAACAGTGCCACTGCCTTCTCTTCTGGCCCTCAAGTGTGTTCTGTTACCTTCTCACATGCTTCAGTCCTATGTTCATCTGACTCAGATGAGCTCTTTCAGGGACCGAAAGCAACATAAATCTTTAACAAAAGTTACGGTTGAGTAGAATTAACAGTTTACTGTTATTGACAGGGATATTGCATAGGTCCCTCCCCCTTACCACATTGCTGGTGCCAGTCTGACTTCCTCCTTTGTGCTGGTTCTGATGTTTCTGAGCCTCCTCACCGATCTAATTTGAATTGCAAACCTATTGCTAAAACCGTCTTTCTGCACTGGATGAATTTTCTGTTGCTTTAACAAGTTGAATCGAGTTCAATGTAGGGCTCACAGGTGCTGGTGACAGGGGAAGAAGCAGAAGCATGCAGCTGGGAAGAGGAGGGAAGATGGAAGGAAGAATTAGTCTATTATTTTTGGATTAATTTAGGTGCTGTTTCATGTTACAGCTGAGAGAAGGAAAGGAAATAAGATCTATAAAGAAAAAAATACTGCTGCAGGGTAATTAAGACCTAGGAGTAAACATGCCAAATGGTGTTTGCCACATGACAACAAACAAATGTGAATCAGAATGTGAATCAGTACTTGAGCAGAGGAAGGAATGTTTTCTCTACTATTCAGGAAGCACTTAAATTGTTTGGAAAAGGTGTGAGTCATTAACTCCCGCATGTACAAGTGAGACATCCAAAGCTA
The DNA here is from genome assembly GCA_013400195.1 of Aramus guarauna. Lineage (NCBI taxonomy): Eukaryota > Metazoa > Chordata > Aves > Gruiformes > Aramidae > Aramus > Aramus guarauna. Next base: position 432,816 of record VXBL01010268.1, read on the forward strand.
TAAATACCTGACATACTTCAAGGGCTCTTTGGAATGGAAGAATGGAAATCTATATGTACTTTTTCAAAATTACAGAAGCATGAAGCCATGCATCATTTCACAGATTTTGATTTGTTGTGTTGTGCTCTTCTGAATTGCATTATCCAAGCATGACAAGCTATAACCTTGAAAGGACTCGTTTTCTTACTTCTGATGCTTTGGATAGCTAAACAGCTATTTGGGATAAAAGATGAGATGTGCACAGGACTTGACGGTATGCTATTTTAATGCAACATTTTTCTGTGTCTGAATCTGTAGCTTATCATTAGCCATCAAGTAAAATTACCTTTCTGATGGCAACCAAGAATCTCGCTGGCAACAGTTACGTGTCAAAAACATCCCTCCTCCTCATTCTCTTTCATTTCATGTAGGAGCTCAGCATCAAGACAGTAAGAAAGTTTTACTGCAATCTTGCAACATCGATTTTTATGATTAGGATTCTTCAGACTATAACACATTCAAGGTTATCTTAATCTGTTTAGAACTCCTAACATAATTTATTCCTTTTAAAGACAAGTTAAAAGGCTGGTTGGACTTCAGAGGGGGCTTTCATTCTCCGGTGAAAACCACCACAGTACGCCAGAACACTAGTACATTAAGATTATCAAGCACTGTTGAAAGACTTGGTTTCTAACCTGGACTTAGCCAAATTTGGCTGCTTAAAGCCAAATATCAGTATAATAATAAAAGTATAGATCCCGTTCCTTCAGATATGCAGCTTTAACATTTTTCCCTTTGAAAGTCATCAAGTTGAGATGGTATTAAACTCCTACACAATCCTTCTAGAGAAAAGTATGTTTTCTCCACAAATGCCCTCTGCCTTGGATAACAGAGATTCTAAAAAATACTGATACATTATACATGATCATGCTGCAGGCACCTTCCAAAAGGGAATCATACAATACCCCAAGAGTTCTGGTTAACCCAGGTTCAGGGAGTAAATGCACATTACTCCACTGTGACTGACAAACTCCTGGGAAAAATGATTGCACAACAGGAACAAGGCAAAACAGGGTTTAAGAGCTTGGACTCACGTAAGACATTTATTTACCCCCTGACCCCAAATCTCAGAATAGAAATAAACAAGAGGAACACAAAAAAAATTTTGTGTAGGCACATGGAAAGTATGATATTTACAGTATCATAAATAGTTACACTTTTACATCACTAGTGATATCCTTCCTTAATTCAAACTCCTTCAAAAATTCCTATTAAAAAACCTCTTTAGAACTAGAATTGTTTTCCTTAACTTAATAAACAGACTTATGAAAAAAATACTTTTATGAAGAACTTATTTCCCCCCTACATCTATTTAAGTTATTTTGCCTTTACAGAGATTGACCAGGTATCATTACAAGCCAAGACTATACAAAACGATCTGTAAAACTTTTTGTTCCTTTGATGAAGAGGTTTTTTGCAATGTAAAAGCCTGACTGCCCAGACTATTATTGCATTTGAAACAGTGCAGCCTGCATTTAACTAGTGCTACATCGCACACAAATTCATTATTGTTGGGAAACCAGTAGAATATAAGGTGATATCCCTTTCCTTTGCTAGCAAGTTCCAAGCTTTGTTAAATTCTGTCACTTGGGGCAGGCTTTTAGCTGTTGCACACTTCATATTAACAGTCTTTTCAGAAAGTTAGCAACCTTGTATGTATTTGATAAAAACATGGCTGTTTTAAAAACCTAGAAGTCTCAAAGAAGTATCCACATTTATTGCTTCTGAGCAAGTAAATCAAGAAATGCTGATGAACTCAAACTTTCTGCATGCCAGAGCCACTCAGACTGCAACGTGGTAACGCAGAGAACCTCACAGCTACAGCTGGATTATCCTATTGATGTATTTGTACATAGTCACCAGAGTAATGCTAGCAATTTGTATAATAAAAGACATTTAAAGAACATTTAATTAGCTTGTACTACACCATTTATGAATCTTATCTCTTCTATCATCCCAGGAAGCAAAAGCAAACTGCTACTGTACTGAGACCTGACACAGTGCTTTTGTGTGTCTGAGGGACAGCAATGCTTAAATAGCTGTTGCTGTTAAGTCTCAAGCTAAATTTGCAGCACAGTTCATATAGTGGTTCTCTAACATCACAGCAATAAGAAAAACATTAGGGCGTCTCACTTTTAAGAAGTCTAAGGTTGTGGTAGGGCTTTTCACACTGGAATCACAAATCACTTAACACTGTGCAATTTAGAAAGAATCTAGAAGATGCAGGTTTTCCACAGCAGGGCCCCATCAGGCTGCTGAGCCAGCTAACAATCTTCCATGATCTCCCTGAACACACATTCTTGGACTAAAATGCACAAAGTGGAAAAAACTAAATATGCAGTGAAACAGACATACATGTAGAAACCCATCTAAATGTTTAAGAGAAGCATCTCTTAAGAAGTCTCATTCAAATGATGGCAACATACTGAAGTGATTCTTCTCAAAACAAACAACTGTAGAAACCTCCCACAGAAGTACATTTTGGGGCTTACGCAGTACAGGTATACTGTCAAACAGAGGAGGCACAGCCAGTTGCTGTTCACTCTGCCTAAACAACTTTTGTCTTAAAGAAGCGGGTTGATAGATTTCCCTACTGCATCCACATATTGTTTGCTCACCTTACCAGTCATTTAGAGAATGGAAAAAAATACATCATTCAAGAGTGGGCTGAAGGTATCAGCCAAGAAGTAAAAACTTGCTCATCAGATGGAGTGATTTATCAACCTACTGTCACTCGGTGAGAATACGGTGAATGACTGTGCAAGCTCATTTCAGTGCCAAGTAAAGCAAGTTCGATTTAAGATGTTTAAATCCCGAACAGTGATGTACACTAATCTGCTTCACTCTGTACTGAAATCAACTAAGAGGTACTGCAGCTCTGTTCTGCAGCTGGGATGCAGAGGCAGTACCTTGCAGTTGAAGGATGACTGACATGTAAGAGACAATATCCCCTTAATGGGTTCCAACTTGATCTAGAATGAATTTATCAGTCTGCACCAACAGAGAGCAGAACCAAGCAGAGGGAATCTGGCTGGCAGGTATAAGAGCTTCACAAATATCTAAACCAAAAATAAAAGTATAAATGTATTAAATATTCTGAAAAAATATTAACCAAGTTTTCTTTTTTGGACTAATTTTTAGAAATAGACACACAACGGTCAGTAATAGTCATCCACAAGAAAGATTTTGGGAACACATCAGTGCTTCAGGCTCTCAGCTTTGCCCCATCCCATTTTCTCTTTGATGTCAGTAAGTTATTAATCTTACTAGTTCAAGCTTTATCTTTTGATCAAACTTTTGTAACATACAATTTCGAAATCAGTTTCTTAGAGAGACAAGAGCTGTCAAATAGTAACCCATATCGGATCAACCCCAACAAAGTGGTAGCAGCTTAGGACAAGTCAGAGCCAAAGTTGGCATTTCAGAGCATACATGTAATTTTTTTTTTTTTTTTTTAAAAACCACAGTGTTGACATTACAAGAGAAGAAAAGAGAGCAAAGATTGTATCTTCTGAGCCCTTGATCAAATTACTTCATAATTCACCCACTAAACCTATCCCCTGGTTCTCATAAAAGACAGCAATCTGAGACAGAACCAGCTTGCGGATTTTAGAGCATTAAGGGAAAAGAGGGAACAAACTCATGAAGGGAAAAAAGGGAACAGACTACAACGTTGCAACTGAATCTCTGGTGGACATAGAAGCGTTCAGTGATATTTTAAATAACGAAGTAAATTTATGGAATTTTTCAGATATAAAATAGAGGGTCAACTTGAAATTATCCACAATTTATGGGCAAAACTGAGAGCACAGATCTATATAGTGCCTGTAGTATCCTATCGTTTCTCTCAGAGAACTTTTTCAAAGTAATTGTCAAAGATATTAGATTCCAGTATTTCAAAGATGGTATCTGGTAGTTCTTAATTTATCCTGGCCTCTCATCTTTGAAGCAATTCAGTTTCTGTCTCAGTGCCTAATTTCCATTTTACACATCCTATAATTGTGTTCGTCCTTTTGTCCTTTAAAGTTGACTTCTGAAAGATTCCCATCATTAACACATCTACAAAGAACAAACAACTTGCTCCCTTTCTGGGTCCTTTGGTTGAGATATAATTATTAAAATGAAAATTATATTTCCTTACATATTTTTAAAAGTTGGAAATTGCTTTAAATTGCTCTCTTACAGAAAGTTGTGGGCTTGGACATTTTTTTCCTTCTGGAAGGGACATACACTTTGCAGAGGTTTCAGAACCTTAACCTGTAAACTAAATTGGTGGATGAGTTACTGTTTACTTCTATCAAGTCCTGGCTAATTTTTTTATATTATTTAATAAATACTCCTCTCAGCCCAGAAACCTTATGCAGGGTTTCTAGAATCCCTTACTAGCATTTTTAAACATTTTACTTCACCCCACCTACTTTCTTTCTCCTTTCTTAAATACTCAGTGTTCTCTTATTTTCTTAATGGGTAATGCACGATCTTTTCCTTCTTAGAATATGGACATGCTAACAGTTTTTAATCTGTAAAACTAAAAGCTCTCAAGTCCTCACCAAGACTGAAAAAACATGAAAAATAACTCACAACATTGAGCTACGCTTATTTCATGATACAGACTCTTTTCTGTATAAGAAAGTATAAATAGTGTCCACAGCTGTGCAATTTATCCTTAGCCATTAAATGTCTCCACAATCTTACAATTTCTAAAAGTGTCTGCATTGCCTACAAATGAGCTGCATTAATATAAACAGCACATGAACAGCCAGAGCGCCCAATAAAACAAGAGGCCTAAGAAAAGAACTTAAACTTGTGTCACCTTCAGATTTAAAAAATAAGAGCTCATAACTATTTCACAGTTGATCAATTTGCCAAGAACACTTTCCAATGTTTCGATCCCACAATCTTGAATTCCTGATTTATACTCCTTGAGAAAAATGAGAGCTTGTTTGAAAAGCATACAGCCAACCATCTCCTCTGTACTCTGTCTTGTCAGCATGCTTATGTACTGAAATATTTTGCATCTTGCTGAAAGTTTAAGAGAATTGCCTAGTTTGACCAAAAGACCCAACACCCTCCTAACAGAAGAGATGATGAAATAACCTGACAGATTAAAGCAAAGCTAGGCACAGAAACAACTGAACTTGGGTTCATTGTCTCAAGTCCTACCTAAACAAACAAGTCCATCATATAGACGATACTATTAAAAAAAACAACACACTATTTCCAGCACTTTGCAGAGGAATAAGCGAGACTAAAATAAGACATTGTATCTTATCTCCATTTTAAGAATGAGCAAGTTTCTTAACCTCTTTGTCTCAGTTTCCAAGGCTACAAGTGAGGCATGACAAAGGCAGGAAGACAACCCAGATATTTTTTGGCTCACAGTTGTTGGTTTTTTTCTTTTTGCTGTTCAGCCGTCTTACGTTCCTAAACTGTAGGCTTTAGTTATTTAAGCATACATATTTTCCAAGTGCAGCTTGGGTTTTTTGGTGATTCTAATCAGCTTTCCTTTTTTACAAATCTGGCCAGTTGTTTGGTGATTAAAGTTGATCACTTCTGGCTTATATGCACTTGGAAATAATCAAGGAAACAATACGCGGACCAGTAGTAACCGAGGAAAGGACACACTCCTATAAAGTAAACCAAACTATTTTTAAAGCCATGTAAATGATGTGAGAGAAGACAGGAAACCACATTTAAAGGGTAAATCAAACTCATTGTTTTGTAAAATTTCTGGAAAAGCTCTCAAAAATGGCCTTTTCTACTTTTCTCCCCAGAATTTCTTTGTTCACTGCAAAAGGAAAAACAAAGCAACAGGAAAATGAAGTGATGTCCCTCCTCCGCAGACAAGTAAGTCTCCTCCCCCTTCCGAAGGGGATCACAGTTTGCCTGCTTTGGCAGCCACTGTAGTATTTAAAATAGAAATGAATCCCAAAATATGATTTGGCAAACAACCACTGAAATATTCAGTAAGTTGTTTTCTCTCTTTTCCACTTCCTTTTTACCATTCTAATAATATCTAGAGAAGCTTTCAAACACCTCAAAGATTAAACTCCCACATAGCTAACATCCAAAGAGCCCCATGAACTTTAACACACATGCAACACATGAATCAGACAGACCTATCTTTGTAAGGAGAGTGCTCCTTGTATGGCCAGTTCCCAGACTGCTGTGACATTTCAAACAGCTGTTCTTATTCTTACATACAGCTTGAGCTTCAAGGGGGGCACCCTATATGCCTTCCTAGACCCAAAAGCATCAGTTGATTTCTGCCAGTTGATTTGTCATTAGTGAAAGCCAACACAATCAAATTTTGTATCCAGTTCCATCATTTTTAAGCATACTTAGGCAGGACTAAGACTTCCACAACACAGTGAGTTTTCACCTACAACGAGATGAATCCTACAATCCAGAACACACGATTTTATGGGTATTTTAGAAAGAACATGCAATGCTGTGTCAAAAACAAATATGAGGGCAAAAGATGGTAGCTGAATCAGAAAGATAGGAACCCTTCTCAGGCATATCCAAATACACTGCCAGACTGAAGCATGCTAGCTGGAGTCAGTATGCAAGAAATTCCTCCCAAAAGAATTGTTTGTGAAAAAAATATTTAATATGAGACATGACTTGGCACAGGGTGGGAACAATAAGCCAGTTGTCACAGATGCTTGAAGCAACAACAGAAAGCACATTTTACTAGCACAGGTAAGAAGCTAAATGTGAGGAAAACACTACAACTCAGCTTTAAACAAAAGTTTTCAACAAGAGGAGCAGATCATGTGGCAGGCATAACCACTATTTCATTTCACTTAAATCTTTAAAGCCACTAACTTCTCACTAAATAGGAAGCTTTGTATATAAATTAATCCATCTTATACATTCACAGAATAAAAGCAGTTAAGTATTTCTGAACCCACTAAATGTGAGTTTTAACATGCAACTAGCCAGCTAAACTGCTTCAAATAGTAGTTTCAATGTCTTCAATATATATACGCGATATTATCACATTACCAAAACATTCCTGCTCAGTATCTTGCAACATACCTCCAGAAAATTTCAGAACCAAAATTTTCTTATTCAAAGAGCAGAGAAGCTTTCCAAGTGTTTTTAACCTACATTTTGTGTTGTGTGTTTTAAGTTTTAGAATTTTTATAATCCAATCCTGAGGTCTGACAGTCATTTCCACTTTGCCATCAATGAAACTGTTCAAAGGCATCATCAGGAGGACTCAGAGATTGATTTCACAGATCATTGGTCCAGGCAGTGTTTGTAAACTGCTGACCCAAAACCACGGAGAATTGCTAGGGCCTTGTGGATCGAAGAGAGACTTATGACTTGCTAGATAATTTAAACTGATTTGAAACCCAAAGTTAGCCTGTCAGTTTTTCCTAAAAAAAAAAACACCAAACTTTTAAAAGAGTTCATTCTAAATGAGTCATATTAGCCCACACAAGCAAATCAGCACATTGTTCTGATTTCCCCTCCCTCAAAATACATCGTGTTCTCTCAGTACAATACTGCTGCACAAATATTTCAGGACTTGCCAAAAGCTACCACCAAGCTCTAATTACAGCAGTCTTATTCTGTATATTCTTAAATCAAACAAAAACTTAATCAGCCTGCTAAAAAACAGCCAGTACTTCAAAATCTCCAATGCAGATTAAGAAATAAATCTCTGCAATAAAGTATTAGCCCGATCAGCCCGCTTCAGAACCTCAGTGCAGAAAGAGCCTAATTTTCCTGCTGTAAGATAAGACTGTGGTGCATATATGAAAACTGCTATGCAAAAGAAATTACAAAAAAGCATCAATTTTACCAAGTTATTTTAATGTAGATCATTGCTACTAAATGTTTCAGACAACTTAATGGTATTTTCACTTTACCTTTTTGGCAGCTGTTTCCAACTGATTCAGCTCCAGGAATGAGAACATTTGCATTGTCAAACTTTTTGCCACAGCTGGCATTCTGTTGAGAACATTATGCCCCATTTTAGATTTCAGTGTATTTTACAGAAGAGTTAAAAAAAATTACGGGTGCATGACATTCTGCCAATCATTCTCATCAAGCTTTAGTCATGATCCGACAATACCAAAAGATTTGAATGCGTTTTACTGTTTTGCAGACAGCCTGTTTGATCCCTCATCACAAATGATGGAAAAAATGATCTTGAGGTCAAGGATGAAATTTGTAAAAGATGAGGCTTCCTTACTTAAAAAGTATTTATTCAGTCTCTGACTTGGAGTTTAAAGGCAGGATCCTCCATGCTCTAAAAATAGCAAAAACCTGTTTAGTCTAGGTGCTCTGCTCCTACCTAAAAATTAAGATTTCCAATTAAAACAATCTGAAAACTAAGCAACAAACCAAACCATCTCAGTTTCCAAGTTTTTCCTGTTACCAAACAATAGAGAAATTAATTCCAAAAATTGCTCCCAAATCACATGCTAACTTTAAGTATTCAGTCATGAGAAATGTACTCATCAGGATGCTTGACTGCAAGCTTCTGATATGCTGTGTAGCTCTTCCAACTCAGAGAAATATTTAACTAACAAAACCTACAGTTGCTCTGAACAGACCATAACACATGACCTGGCCTGTGCTTTGACAGCAAGTTATACAAGAAAGATGACAATACAACATAGTTACAAAAACAAAATATAACAGTGGCAGGATAAGCCTCTAGAAATACACTTTGTGATATAAAGCCATAAATCTTCACCATTTGAACTAGAGATGTAAAGCTCTCAGAAGCAGTAGCCTAACTCAGCCTAATTGCTGAGGTCAAAAGACATACCCATACTGTATTATGGCAACTAAATAAATATTTACCATAGCTGTTTTTGAAAGGCTGGGTTAGCAAAGTGAGTAAAAATATGAGTGTGTTCTGGGTCCTCTTTTAAACACTGGAATAACTGACTTGAGGACAGCTTTTAGTTCTTTTATTTGTTAAATTAGTGAATTGTGGAGTTTTGGGGTTTGAATGGAGATGATTGAAAAAGCCATTTCACTCTACAGCCTATCTGCTTCCAACGCACAGACAGCTGGGATGCTCATTAAATGTTTCCTCAACCAGCACCTCCAAGGAAAAAAATTTCAGCAAACCAAAGTCAGACCAAATTTCTGGAAAGAGAGGGGAACTGCAGTCACACTCCCCAGACAGTGAAACACTAGGTTTGCATGCTGAGGAGTTTTTATATCACCATTAGCTTCCACTGAACTACTCTGCAGATGAAAAATGGACTCTTCCTGAGATATAACTGGAGATTTAACGCTACTTCCTAAAACAGCATTAACAGCTGCTTCAACACAAATATGTAAGATATACATACACACATCCAGACAAATTTGAGCTCAGATACACAGTTGTCAGTACGAAAAGAATAAAAAAGTCTCCTCTGAGTGAAAGTTTGCAGAACACCTTTCTTCCAAATAACACTAATAAGTTGATTGTGAGATATAAGTTGTTTCTTAATGTGTGGATTTCAGAGCAATGCAGTGTAGAATGATATCTGTCCAAAAATCTTCATGGGCAAAGATATTTACCATCAGACAGTCCTCTTGAACTATCAATAGAAATTACACACCTTAGCTTTCACAACTACTACAACGGATCTGTTAGTAACTGTTTTCTATAGAACTGTAAATACATGCATACATGTCAGATATGAATTAGCAGAACTTGGTGCATGGAAGTGCCAAGTTGACTAGCATGCAGAACCAAACAACAAAATAAGCCACAGCTCCTAAAATTGTTTCTTCAGTTCAAGGACAACTCCCTCCCACCCCCCCCAAAAGGCATATTCTCTTTTCTAAGTTATCATCTTTCTGCCAGATTCCAAAGCAGACCCTTCAGCCCCAAGTGTGCTTTGTCCACTAGCCTCTACCTATAAAGCAAAAGAAGAAATAAAGCTGAGAAAATGAGTAATTTGAACAAAAGTTCCAAAAACTAACAGCTTCCACAGCTTGTGCCAATATTTTCTCAGGAAGTTGTAGTTTTATACAGGGCAAATTGCAATGATTTTGAGTTCTAAAAATACTAAAGAAAATATTTCCTACTCGACTGCACATTTAAGCCTCCCTTATGAACGGGGCNCTAGCAGACAGAAAAATATCTCAGGTTTTACAGGGCTACAAGCAGCAGATACTTTACTAAAACCAAAGTAAAAACCTGAGGTCATGCTTAGAACTTTAAAAACATAAATATTATGCAATAAAAAGCACAGAGCTTAAGAGAGTTGCTCATCTGAAAAATATGCAAAAAACCTTTCATTTAGTCCAACACAACTTAAAGAGGCAGGATTATATTCCCTCTATTTTCACATTGTACACAGCTTTTCCAAAAGGAAATGCTTATCACAGGTCCTTGCATTTCCTGTGAAACAACGCAGACACGTTAGGGTTGCACCAATTAGCTAAGCAGCATTTAGAAAGATAGTTATCTCAAAAACGAGAGAAGTCTTCACTTTTCTCTCGTGGAAAAAACAAAGGCAGCGAACTTGTATTTCAATATATTTTTTCCTTTTACTAAAGGCACCACTCAATTTCAAGAGTCAGATCCCTTTTGCTCTCTGCATATTTTCTGGTTTTTAATGACACAGTCATGTACGCCCAGCAATATGAAAGTGATGAGTTAATGTGACATATAGAGCGTGTTCCTTATCAGCCTGAGAAAGGCACCTTGTGCCGATATCATTGTCCATTCTCCTTGTACTTTTGAAGCTCTCAGAATACAACTGAGGTTTAGCTCATCTCCCAAACTAATGAACACAGTTTCTTTTCTGTGGTGCGACAACTCTCCCTTCTAAACTAGATCATAAAACCACTGCCAGGCAAAACCCAAGCATATTCAAGAAAAACTGGTAGAGGTACAGATTGATGACTGCAAAAGTAGTTAGGAGACAGTAAGTCCCATACTGATTAGTCCTAGAAGGATACAAGAGTTGCCCAGGCTTTCAACTGTCCACTGGAAATAATTTTTCAGAACTCTTAGGCAGATTATGCAGGCAGAACAAATATTTTACTGTGCATCACCCAATGAATATACATCTATCTAATATACATTTATCTTGCCTGCAGAAAAATTACCCATGAAACTTCTGGGAGAGCTGATGGAAATAGAGTGATGGAAAAGAAACCTTGAACCACATGGCAAAAATCAACTAAGTTAAAAGTAGCTGGGGTCTACAGATTTAAAATAGCTAAGTTACAGACATTTCCTAAACTGGCAGGAGAAAGCCAAGTAAAAATTGCAAGAAGCCCTCTATTGCCTCATGTTCACAAAAAGGAAGGAAATAGTTTTTAAGCGATGATCAAAGCTGTCTCCATATCACTCGAAATACAAGTTTGAATGGACAAGCATCTCACTCATTACAAGCAAGAGAAGTCCAAGAAGCTATATCCATCTGATGGAGAAAGACTGACACGAGACTGTGCTGACGAATGCTCCTTTATACACTATAAACATAGCAATACTATGGTTTTTGGAAAAGCAGAGTATACATTTGTTTAGAAACTGATACTGATTTTCAGTTATTTCACTTGTTCAATATTTTTTTTTCCACAGCTCAGCTATTTGCATCCAGCACAATCACTGCAACTATGAACCAACACTGGCTTCTTATTTTTCCAATACATTTTCAACCTTTTCTTGGTGATTGTTATTTGATGGAAAAAGTACACCAACTCTTTTAGCCAGTACAATACAAAAAAACCCAACAAACCAATTTCAGGGACTACTGACTGAACTTACAACCACCCTCTCAGTAAGCAGCACTCACTACTGAAGTCAGCATTATTCATTATACGGATTCATAATCCTTTCTGCCTTCTACAGATTTCATTTTGTTTGTATGTTTAACAACTTTATGTAGGCACCCAATGTCAGCTTTCTATATAGACAGATAGTGACTTAATATGCAAAAAACTGCAGGTACTCAACTCTAGGGAAAAAAACAATTATGTAACATTTGAAATCTTAAGAAATCTAATTCCCCCTTATATTTAAATGCTGTTGTTTTGGTGTTTCATCTGTTTGCTGTTATTTCCCCTATGAATTATTAGCGTATGCATGAACCTTCCATCAAGTGCCCTGGCAGTTGTGTAGGAATTTTTTAGAAAATACTATTACACAGCCTTTTCCATAATCTCCTCTGTAGGGAGTTGAGCAGAACCCCTGATAACCTGTGCCGGTTATCTTTTCCAACATGTTTCTATACAGCACTGTTTCTCAGTGCAAATTTGGCTTCAAAAGGTCTGTCCGTTACTATCTCCATTGTTCAGGAATAGCTCTGTTGATTTACACCGATAAACAAAAGATAGTGTACAACCATAAGCAATGAAGCCAATCTGCAAAGGACAGAGTAGGAAAAACCCTGCAATGTTATCACCATTATGCACTACAAAGAAAAATTACATGCTTGTAAAAAAAAAAGGGGGGGGGGAAGGGGGAACTAGGCTTTTCTTTGTTAATACACCACATCTTGCTATTTACAATATTAGGCAATCTAGTATGATTTGCAATACTGTATTTAAAGAATGTATTTACTGAATACCATACTGATGCTGAGTGGCAATACCAATCAGAAAGCAACCTGATTCAACTGCTGTCTTTGAAAGCAACTGCAGAAACAAGCACAACAATCAAACACTTCTCACATTCCAACAAGCAGAAAAACAGAGATAATTACACAGAACACAGGAGAACTCACCATGACTAAAGCTCCAGTGCGGCTGTGGAATCTTGGTCTAACCGCTTTGCAATCTCACCTTAAACCTGCAAAGCTGTCGCAGGAGGTTTTTCATGGCAACTGTTACTAACAGTATCTCTCTATCAACTGCTAAAAACAGGTACTTTTTATACCAGAGTGCAACATTCCTTCTGATGTACCAGTTTCTGAACAACTCTCCTAAAAGAACCACCTTTGGAAGGGATTTGCTCCCACTCTAAGAAGATAAGTGGGTTAACTTGTAAGGAACCATGAATCAGCACCCTACCTGCCAACAGGTTCATGGAGCAAGATGACAATTATGATACCACAGCCAGAACCAATATAGGTCACAGGGTAAGTGAAATGTACTTTAAGCTCAGCTTGTACTTACATTTTCTCTAACAGGGGTACTGCCTTTGCTGTACAAGAAATACTTACTAGGCAAAATTCATAGGCACAAAAGCACTTCAAGCTTCAGCAAGCTTTGTCCTAACACGCCTTCATTTTCTGCACTTCCCAAGCAATCTTTTCGAGCCAGAGATAGTGACCTTCAAATATGTCTGCCTCATTTTAAGAAGGCCTGCCATAGTATTTTTTACATTGCAGTGTTACAGTTGAAACATACATTACTGACAGCTTCATTAGCAGGAGAGCAGGTTGAGACTTTCTAAAACTGATATTGCAGCCCTTTAAACAACCAAATTTTTAAAAAACCCCACATTATGAAAACACAATTTTACAGATATAAAGCTCTAAAATAGTCAACATTTATGCCTTGGATGTATATTCAACACCAAGTTCAGTGAGTTGTTCCACTGACTACAACAGACAGCAAACTGTTGCACAGTCAAAGCATACGTAACTGATCATATAGGGTTTTCATGTGCCCCACATTCACTACATCTTTACTTTGAGCTGTCTCCCTGTTTCTAAAACCCAAGAATGTCTACAGTTTACAGTACAAAAGTCATTAAATAAACTATCTTCTCCAAAGATCATTCCAAACAGTAGGAGTCACACTCCTTAACCATGTAGTTACAGATTTAAAGTCTGAGACTTAAGAGTATTGTGCAACCTGTTTTTAAGCAAAACTACCCAATCTAGACAAGAGAGGCAGAGAAAGACAATTAGCAAGGCTTAAAGCAAATGGAAAAACAATTACAGAATATGACTTAGTCCTCCATGGAAAACTCCTATACTATTTATTCTCTCTGAGTTTGTATACATTTGCATTAAACTTAAAAGATTATTAAAGCAACATTGATGTAATTCTGAGCCCTTATAGACAGAATCAGTGATTTTAATGGGGTTCCAAACAGGCTCGGGGTTACTCTGCAGATGACTATTAGGGGCTAATACAAGGTAGAGAGAAAGGCAAAACTTGCCTGGGAAAAAAAAGGTGCTACAAGTTACCCAAGGACAGTTTCAACTTGAGAGCTACAGGATTTTTAGGCGTCTCTATCACCTTCAGACATGCACATTTCTGAATTTACTGGCCAATTTGGGGGGAGATTATGTATTTTAAAACTGTTCTTCCTTCCTCTTGCCATATTAAAAAGCTCACAGAAAAGAGAGCAATAAGTGTAAAAGCAAGACAATGACACTCACTAAGAGGCTATTTGGCAGCCGAGACAACAGCAAGAGCAACTGTGATATGTACAGAGACTTGTAGTAAGAGGGAATATACACGAAGTCAATGCAGAAGGATGTCTATATTTGTTCATATTTATAGCATACATTTAAGTGTCTTTTAAATGTGTATGAAGGTTTTTCTGACAGTAAGAGCCTCAGAGCTGGAAGACTGGATATAAATATGTACATGCAGAATTTACAACTTTTGTATTCTGTCTTCCTCCTTTGGTGAGCTTTGTGGAGAGGCCTGTGTAAATACAAGCATCTATCCAAGAAAGAACATTTTAGGATTCAGACTGGCACTTATTTAATGATTTTACAAACACATTTCAGGTCAAACTCTGAACGTATCACTAAATAGTTTCCTATAGAACTGCTATCAAATAATATAATAATCCAAATCTGCTTAAAAGCCAGTAAGATTGTATCCGGCAAATTTTGTGCAAGTAGCAATGTCTTCTGAAATAGCACTAACTTTGTCAAGTCAGTGATCTTACTTTTTCGCATCACACTGAACTGGTGTCTCAGACAAGATGTTACGAAAACAAGTGTTACTAGAAGCTTACAGTGTTTAGCCTGGCACAATGTTTATCCATTTGTTTACTGTGACTTCAAAAACTTGACTAAGAATGTCTCCGGCAGTCAATAGTGACTGCATTAAGATGGCTAAGCATTTTTCAGCATTTGTGTTTAAGCGCACAAAGTTTTTTACTTAAGACTAAGTAAAATGTGGGCCAAAGCCTACAAATAGAAGGATTTAAAACATGTCTTTCACAGAGCGCATTTTATAATTTTTTGTACTTTAAAAGGTTGCAATATTTTTCCCCCATGTTGAGCATTTTATGTGGAAATTAAACATCCCCTACTTTAAAAGCTGGCAACTAGGAAAAAGACTCCTAAGCAGGAAGAACCATGAATTCTGAAGACATTTTGAGGTACAGTGAGTAAACGAATCTCCTTCTCGTGCTCATACACCCCATATTTACACATCTTTTAAATGTAAATATAACTATTTGGTGATCAAAGTGCAGATGTTCAATAAACATAATTGTAATCTTTGTTACTTCTACTATAATTCAAGCAAAAGCATCTCAGTTAAGTCCAGGCCCATACACAACAGGCATGAGTAGCGAGCCTACAAAGGGATCTACTATTTGGGGATTTCTCCAAGTACTTACACAAAAAGTCAGGATTACAATTTTCCCCCAATTCAAACACTTTAAAAAAATCACCACACAGTTACAGATTGATTACAAAATACTTCTCCAAGCAGTGTGCTTTAAAACTGATTTTGCACTCATCTTCCATAGCAATACACATTTACAGGGTGGAGAGAAACGGTGAACTAGGCTCCAGAGGGATTCTGGAATTCTGTTGTTCTTGGTGTCATCTGAACAAACCTCAAAACATTTCTGGTAAAGCTGTTTTGGAACTCAGTAGTTAACATGGTAACTTTTGTAATAGCCGATGGAGTCCCTTAAGAAAATAAATTTAAAGACAGTGATCTCAGAGCTACACCCACCACGCAGTTTTCCTCTGTCCACATTTTCAACAATCAGGCAATCTCAAATCAACTCAGTCCACTTGAAGAGATATGGGGAAAGAAATTGCTTTAGTGACTCAGCCACTTATCTATCTTCGGAAAAAGGAAGACTGAAAATTTCTCACATGGTTGATAATTTCTGCTTATGATTTGGAAAACCCAAAAGAAAACACACAGCCTAAAATACTAAACCATAATTTATTGAAACTGCAGCTCAAATATTGGAAAACTAATTAGAATTGTTACCAAGTAAAACCAAGTCATTTATCCTTGTCACTAACACTTCAGAAATACTAAAGCTCTCATACGCTTCTCAGTTTTTACTTGTTCCACTTCACTCTGTTTTAAAATAGTGAAAGTCAACCAGCATGTCCTATTCCAGTTTATAGTCTGTATTTTTCCACTCTAAATTTAAAACTGTATGGTAATGGAAATTCTACATTATTGTGCTGATACACATGAAACAATGAAAGTATTTCGGCCTCAGGCAATGTAAATCTCAGTGCAATGGTTAGTCCTTAAACAATGGTCATGTGTGGGAGCATAGAAGGGTGGGAGAACTGGTAATACCAATAAAAACTCTACAGACAAGGTCTCTGTACCAGCCTATCACAGGTAATTCAATCACAGAACACAGCACCATCCTCCATCAACCCTTTCTGCTATTAGCATGCAGAGTCCGAAGCCTCTTTCTGCAGACTGGGGCCACACACATTCTCCTCCAATATCCATCTTACTTTACCTATAGAGTGGTTTTTGCCTCACTGGTGATTTTTGGCTGCCACTAACAGCCAGTAAACTCTAGATATGGCTTGCAAATAACTTGACATTATTACTTTGAACTTTGCTTCAACTAATAAGCCCAAACACGTTTTACAGATTAGGATTTTTTTATAAAAAATAGGTTAAAAACACCTGGAGTTATCCCACAGTAATAGCAGAAATATAAGAAAGTTTTATTTTCAGTTTCCCTGTGCCAGGTGTTTTCTTTACGATCTCTTTTCACATCACACATACTACCAATGCTCACGTTCCCAGAACTTTTCACAAGCACAATACTAACTCGACATTATACCCATGTCATTTGCGTTTCTATATTCTGCCCATACCCGAATGTCAGCTATGACACACTGACTACACGGGAGGGAGCAGCTCGGCAGGATTCCTTGGGAGCTGCAGCAGCACAGGAAGTGGGAACAGTTTGGAAGCTGGCAGGAGACAGACCTCATCTCTGATCTGCACCTACAAATCCCCTGTTTAGACATTTTGGGCTCTCTTTTAGAGGGCTGAAGAAAAGAGGGCCCAACAGCTCCATACAAAAAAAGAGAAGGGACTATTGAGTTAACATCCCCTGAAATCCGATCTCATCAGAAAGCAACTGGAACAAGAAAAGCAGTTGCAAGGAGTAAAGCTGCAGATCCCTTCAGAGAAAAGGGGAAAGAAAACATGGGCAACTAGCAGGGATGGGAGGGTCTAATTCTAAAGTGGGATGAGGGGCAGCTCAAGCAAAAAGGGAAACCTAAGAGCAAAGACTAAACAGGAAAAAGGAAAAGGAAAGTAGAGACAGAGGAGTGTCTACAGACAAGGTAGAGAAAAACATGTTACAACTTGTTAACTTACAGTAAGCTTTTCACATACATATTTTTCCTAGCATGATACAGAAGGATAACAGTAATTACCAATGTCCATGACCCTAACCAAAACCTTCCAACAGTTACATTAATTTTTTACTATCCTGTTTAGGCAAGAAAACATGTAGGACCCATTTAGCTAAATATCATCCCCACCCTTATTTTTCTTTACATGATTGATTCCAACCAATTCCTTTATTTGGAAAGTAAATAGAAAAGAATATATAGTTCAGCAAATACATTTGCAACTAGGTTTTCTAAAGAGATGAAAAGTCAGAAACACAAATTATCTAAGAAGTTGAAATGGTATTTTGCCTCTTCATGCTCTCTTTTGCTGAAGCAGTCCTAAGACTTACAGATACATAGGGAATGCTGCTGTTTCAAAATAATTGTATATTACATTAATGTATGTTCTAAAATAGAAGGAAATACAAATGCTGCATCTACAAGTGAAGCTCGTTTCCTTATCAGTGGCTCATTTCCACGCACATGCAGCTGGGTGAAAGTGCCTATTGGCAGCAAGGCCAGGCAGAAAAGCCCGCCAGCTCCTCACATTGTAGCTGGTACCTCCTGCCCAGGCTCAGGAATCACACCCTATCTGCCACTGTTCAGGTGAGGAAGAGTCATTTGAGTCAAACAGAACACTCCAACAAACTGAGGAAGTCTGAGAGTTATTTACATGAGATATCCTAACAATAAGGTAAATCCATCATGAAATGAATATGTACCATTAATCATGGAAAGTTACTCATGGAAAAACTGGTAATTCACTTCTTGCATACTTCTACATTTTAGAGAACAAAATGAGGTTTTCCTGAAAACACACTGGAGGAGTAGCTCTGCCAAGAAGATGCTTCATCTGGATAAATCATCTTAGCTACTTGACAGACAAAATCTTTTAAGCCAGTTTGAAACTAGATTAAGAGCTCTAACTAGTCAAAATGACCAAATAAAACATCCACAAGTATTTCCTGCTCTGCTACACCACTGGAATCAAAGTGTCTAGAGCAGGTTGTAAGTCAGCCAAAAGTCACAGAGATTTAAATGCATCTAATTTGTGACAAAGGTAGTTGTTCAGCAGACAATCTCACACAAGTTTAAGTGAACTTTCTAACTATAGAACCTAATTACTGGAATTCCATAAAACCTTGGCTCTTACAACTGTGCCTTCTTTCCTTCCTGTCCATATATCTTGTGTATTTTTCCCCCCCAAACATCTGAGAATAAAGTGCTTTAGCAGACATTGAACAGCCTTTAAGCCACAACAAGGAGAAAAACTTTGGAGCTCCTTATGAAGTGATTAAAAAAGAAAAAAAAAGCCAAGCTCTACAAAATAAACCAGCAAAAACCTAAAGTAAACAGAACTGATGTTCTCTGAGAAGGGACCTCTATTAAATTTGAGGTCAGGGATCCACCAGGCAACACTCCTCCTCCTTCTCGTGCTCACTTAAGAGCAGCTTGGCCATTCTATGATAGATATCAGCTACTTGATAAGTAACTAACCACCACAATGCATTTACAGCATTTCACTTGCTGTCCCAATGCAAATCCCAGCCTTTCCAGTCTAGTCTCAACTTCACCCCCGATCAAAAAGGCAAACAGACCAACTCACCTAGAAGTCCAAAACAACCTCTAATAAAAAAAGGAAGCACTTGAAAGCCTGAAACAAGGATGGAATGTAGCTACACACGTATACGCTAACACGTAAAGCCTTTTATGTGAGGAATACACAGTAATAACAGACTAAGGACAGAGTGCCGACAGGGACAGCACCCACCTGGCACCTACAGCAGCTTTATCGTCGTAAAATTCCTAGAAGGTGTCAGCTCCGAAGCCGGGCAGCGCCTCCCGGCAGGCTCAAGCACAACGTATTTAGCGCAGGATCACGTCGCAAAACTTCCAACCGAGATACAAGGCAGAAGAAAGCGCCCTTTGCCGCAGCGGGCCCCGGGGGCTGTCGGTGGCGACCCGGGGGCCCAGCGCCGTGGCCGGGGGCGAGGGCGTCGCACAGCCCCGCGGGGGCCCCGCGGGGGCCCCGAGGCGGCTGCCGGCGCCAGCCGGACCCTCCGGGTGCGGCAACGATCATCACCGC
>VXBL01010268.1:452522-587799 GCA_013400195.1 Aramus guarauna
CGAGCAGGGCACGAGCCGGCGCGAGGCCGCCGCTGCCCCCCAAGCTCCCCTCACAGCGAGACGGACCGTCACTCCCCTCCCGCTCCCGGACTCGGACCGGCCCCTCACCTGGCAGGGGCTCACCCAGCCCCGCGACGCCTCTCGCGGGCAAGCAACGAGGGGGAGACGGCGGCCACCACGCCGAGGAAGATTCGTCCAGACGGGCTCCCGCGGCCGCCGGGCCCCGGAGAGGAACCGACTCCCGGGACGGGGCTCCGACCGCCGCGCCCGCGCGCAACAACTAACTCCGGGCGCCGCCGGCCACGGCCCGGGCCCGCCCCCGCGCGCGCACCGCCCCCCGCGCGCGCACCAGAGGAGGGAGAACCCCTCCGCCGCCCGCCCCTGGCGCAGCGAGGCCGGCCATTGGCTGAGGAGCAGCGAGGGGGTGTGGAGCCACCACGGGTGGCGCGAGGCCCGCTCGCGGGTGGAGGAGCAGCCGCGGGGTAGGCAGGGCTGGCGCGAGAAGACTACAACTCGCGACGTGCCTCGCGCTCGCGTGCCGCCCGGCCCTTTAAAGACACCTCGTGCAGCTGCGCGCGCAGAAATAGTGTGCTTCCGCCTACGGCGAGAAAGTAGTCCCGGTGCGTGTTGTTTGAATTTCTGCTCCTTGCTGTGGTGCTGAGTGAAGGAGGGAGGGTGGCGGCAGCGGGAGCTCCCGGCCTGGGTGAGGACTCTTGTCCTGGCTGGCGGCTCTCCCGAGGGGCTTCTCTGAGAGGGCCGCGCGGAGGTAGGAGGCGGAGAGCTCCCATCGGCCGCGGGAGCGGTGATGCGGCTGTGTGTGTGTGTATGAAGGAGGCGGCAGCGGCTGCGCGGGCTGAGGGGAGTGAGCTTCGCTGGGCGACCCCTCGGCCTTGCGGGAGGGCCGTCCTCCGGCAGGTCAGTCGGGAGGCCGCGGGCCTTTCTCCTTCTCCCCCTTTCCTAGTCCTGGGCGAGGGAAGGGGGTCGGCGGGCGCCCCGCTCCCGCCGCGGTGGAGTGGTGAAGTGGGGAGCGGCCCCCCCTTCGCGGTGCTGCCGGCGGCTTTGGACCGTCCTTCCCGGTGGCCAGGCCTGGCTGGCGTTGCTGGCGGCCTCCCGCCGTCCCTGTGCCCCGAGCTCGTCGCCTGCTTGCTGTGGCCTGCCGGTGAGGGGCCGGGGGGGTCGCGTTGGGTGAGCGGGAAGAGCTGGGTGATGGTGTAGGTACCTGGCTTTCTGTCTTCTCGCTTACAGCCCTCATCTCTACCCTCGGCTTCTGCAGAGTGGTTAGAGGTAATAATATTTGATGGGTCCTTAATTCTATTTATTTGTTGTTTTATTACGTCCACTTATTGTTTCCTTGTCAAGCAGGTCATTTATACTCTCGTTTTCTGATGCTTTTCCCCACTAATAACTTTACGCATTCCTGAAGAACTTAAGTTTAATCCTTGAGATGGCAAAAAAAAAAAAAGCCCCAAGCCGAGAATTGAAAACACTGGAGCCACGTGCCTTGCGAGGCGCCATTCATTCAAGCTCTCTGAAATACCGGTACTAGAGTGAAGCTGGCCTGGTCCTCCCTTCCTGGAGCAAAGTTAGCTGATTAGTACTGGCATGGTGTTGGACCTTTGGCGAAAGCTAGCAGTAGATATAGAGCTGGCTGTTGGAGATTGTCAAAGGAAAGAACCCCCAAATTATCTTGTGAGTGAGAAAGATTTGGGTAATTTGGTGTTAACTTAGTGGTATCTGGGAAATGAGGGAAGGCAGAACAAATATAAAACCTCTTTTTTTACCTGGTAGAAAAAAGGAAAGTCCTGTTAGCAGATAGAGTTTCTGCTTTCTAGAGAAGTGGCCTCCAGGTTTTTTTGGCCATGTGTGCCTATCAGTAAAAAAGAATTTTTAGCATGCACCTCCAATATATGTATATTTATTGACTTATCAGTTATATACAGGTGCTACTGTACTGAGACATACATTATAAGATATACTCAAAAGTAGAAATGAAGGAAGTATAAGAGAAAGATGAAATAAATGTTATTTTAAAGTATTGTTTATTATTGTTAGAAAAAAATGTTTTCTTCCCACTCCTCAGTGGATTGTCTTGCATGTGTGACCAACTTCAGTGACCACTGTTCTAGAGCACTTAGGTTTCAAAATTTGGTTAGGGCTAGTCTCTTCTAAGCAAATAGAAGCTGGCTGTCATGTCAGTGCTAATGCCACTGCAGGGGAAACTTTTTCATTGGTTTACAGTTACTGCCTTTTTCAGCTGGTAAAGTCTTATTAGATCTTTGAAAACATCATTCTTTTCTGTGGAAAGTAAGTTGTGTAGGTGGACTAAGCTTGGCTAAGGCCACGTAGTGACAGAGCTGGGCACAAGAATTTGGGGGAACCATGCTCTAACAAGTTTATATATGTTATTCTCAAGTGATCATTCTTAATTTCATAAGAAACCAGCTGTTAAAAACAAAGAATTTATTCTTTTTTTAAGTGCAGGCTGTATGTGTAGGGACTTAAAGTCTCTGGTATTTGAAGGTGTTGGTGAAATGCTGTTTTATCTTTTTGTTTTCTTGCACACCTATGTTATATGCTTGTTAGAAGGGATGAGATACTCAGCATTTCTAGAACTATACCAGTTGCGGCAAATACTGCAACTTTAGAGTCCAGGAGTTGAGGGAAAGTAATTAAAATCTTTTCTGTCCTTAGAAATCTGGCATGTCTCAAAACAGAAGTTGAGGTTACTAATTCTAAGGAGTTCTAAGCTTAGAAATGGTGCTTAAAGCAAAGTATACAGGTTAGTCTTAAATTTTTTAAGTGATCTTTTATATAGGATACTAGCAGTATTCAAAATAGAAACGAAGATTGTGTGATCTAACCCCATTGTCTTGGTTGCAAATTGAATATTTTTTGCCTTTGTTTGCTCGTGGGGAGGCACATAGAGGGTAATGTGACAGGTGCACTTTTTAAGGCTCAGAAAGGGAGAAGAGAATCATGTTTCTTACAGGGGAGATTTTTTCGCACCTGAGAATAGGGTTCAACTCTTCTATATACCTGACTGTTAGGAGATAACTACAACAAAATCTAGTATTTTGCAATAAAGCAACCAGGAGGAGGATTCTTATTGTCTTCCATCCTCTGTTCTTGCAGGGCATCTTCCCTCAACAAGCCCAGGCTTTCTGTGTCTGATGGCCGGGGACTGCACAGAGGACTGAGAAGACGTGCTGATTTCCCCGGTGCTCCTAGACTTCTGAATGACAGCAACAACTGTGAGTTGTGTTTTTGCTTTGTACCCACATCACAAAGTTATTCTTAGTATCAGAGCACAGGAATTGAGAAAAATTGTAAACTAATGTGTTCAAATTAACTTTGTAAGCTTTCTTTCTTAGTGCATCTGTTCACAATGTATTTAAATAAAGGGTCACTTAGTATCAAGGTGTGACCAATTATCAAGGTGTGACCAATTATTGAGGTATACCTCCTCACCTGCCAAAGCAAGCTCAGCCTTCTGTAGTAAGTTCTTCTCTTTGATTAAGTAGGATTTGCTTTAGGGCTAGGTGTCTGAGATTTTTTTCAACCTTACCACCTACTGGGCCAAAGGTTGCAGGCAAATTTAGAGCATGTTTTACTAAAACAACCTGATACAGATTTCTGAATTCCTGCTGTACCTGCTGCCCTCCCCAAGCTGTGGTTGAAAAACTTAAGAACTCTCACTGACTGTTACTGAAGTGTGCACAGAGCTGTGCTAAATTTTTTTAGTATTGTGGCATGTGCTGTGAGAAACTGTTAGATGTTAGAGCACAGGTGAAGAGGCTGCACTTATAATAATGGGAATATTCTTCTGATAATGATCTGTGAGAGAGAAGGATAACTCAAGGGAACATGCATGTACTATTTTGAGGACAGTAGGTGAATGAAGAAAGGCTGCCTTTTTTCTTTTCACTAGTTGTTCATGTACCCTAATAAAATGCCCTTTCTGTCTATAATTTGATTGGCTTTGGAGAGCTCTCAAAACTAGGTTGCTTTCTGCATTCCTTTAAGCTTTTAAATTTTGTTTACTTCCATGATTTCCTTTAGAAAGTGAGGGGGATTATTTCTTGTGTTCACGGGAACTGTTAAACTTCAGTTATTTTTAGGACATGAAGAGTGGTGGATAAAACCACTGTGACACAAAGTGTTCACTAGGTATGGATTTACTAAGAACAGTTTGTTGTTTTCCCCAGCGGGTTTATTCATGAAAGCAGTTAAGGCTAGTTGGTGTCTCTGTGAAATAGACAATGCAAGTAGTAACTAAAACTTATCAATGTAGGTCAGCTTCCATTGGCAAGATCTGCAGTGTTGGCTGTGTTGTATTATTGTCTGGCTGCAGAATTGGTTTGTTCCTTTACCAATGGTGTAGTTGCTCCAGTGGTGTCAGTAGTGCAGCCATTAGCTCAGATGACAGCCATGAGTTGTTACTATGTGTAGTCTAATACTAGTCTTTGAGATTTGAGGGCAAAACTGGATCTGAGTTGTACATGCACTGCCAGTGTTACTCCCACTGGGACAGGTCAGGTGGTAAGCAACTTGAAACAGACTAGCCTTGTAATAATCTCTTCTGTAATGGAGTTTTGGGGTTGTCAAAGCTTTTTGTATGCAAGATTTTGATCCCAGAAACAAATGATGCTGCTTTCCTCTGCAGGAGACTAGCGCAATAGCTGACTTTGACTGATTTCAGTCTTTTGGACCATACGTCCTATGTGGCATACGATGAATAACAAAGTAAACCTTGTACTTCACTGTTTCTGAAATTCTTATGACTTGGATTATTTGTACTGTTTCTTCAGGTAAAAGGGAATCTAAGACTTTGGAATGTGTCTTTTGGGTATTATGGCTGGGATAAGTAATGAGGTGAGCAGCCTGTAGTTCAAAAAATTGTGGTAGCATGAAAATGGGAAGACTTGTTTTAGTCAAAAGACCGAGTGGCGTAATGTTTTGTTATTGATGATAACTGTATGAAGCACATAAACAAGAGAATGAGGATAGTGAAAGTGTCAGTTATTAATTGAATTCAAGAGACTTAAGACTAATGGAATTTATTTCTGAATGCTTTTTCCATTTTTTTTCCTTTCCACTAACTAGTGTGGAACACAGAGCATTTCTTGGCAATTTAGTGAATCACTAGGGGAAAGTCTACTTTTGCTTTATTGTTGTGTTCAAATTTGAAAAGATAAATTCATAGCTTTAATTATACAGTGGTGTCTGAGGGATTATTTGCAGCCAAAAGAAACTCTTAACAAAGTGTTCTTAATTGCCTTTCAAAATATTGGTCATCTATAGAACTTGCTAGGACTTAAAGTGGTGGTATGTGTGATTTGTGCTTTCTGCTTGGGGGTGTAATTCTGAAGGAGCTTGAGCCAGTGAATCTTCACTGCTGTTGCCCTCTGATGCTAGTGCTCATGCATGTTTTGTGGCAAACTGTTTCAAAAAGCTTATGAAAGGAAAACTTTTTTTATCTAGCTGGTAAATTATTTCAAGGACTTGGACAAATTGAAAACCATGCAGTTTGTATGAATGCCAGTGCATGCATGGGGGAGGTGAGTGTGGCTGGTTGTAAAGAAGACTGGGAGTAATAAGATGGTGAAGTGGTAGGGCCCATGGTTTAACTGTAGCATAAAACTATGATGTACAAACTCAAGAGGGTGCTCAACCTTAGCTGCTCTGGATCCATACTGATACAATAAACAGCTGCTGCAAGGCCAGTTCTGTTCTGTTCCTTTTCTTTATATTGATGCTTATCTGATGATGGAGCAGTTCAAGGAATGTTACTGTAAGGAGAGGGCATTGCTTTGCTTCCACTTTATCCCCCTGAACCAGCCTACTGCATTTGTGTGTACCACTTCAGCTCAAGAGGAACAGGCATGGGGTTTGTGGGAGGAATAGCTCAGTCCCCATCACTAGCTGTGTTGTTAAGTTAAACTGTACTGGGTAATTAGCTACTCAGATGGTTCAACTCTTACCTTGTTTGTCCTCTGGATGTTGTAGATGTCCCAGCAAGTGCAGGGAATGAGAGAGATTTGGAATTGTTTTAAAACCAAGCTTAATGGATGACTAAGGAATATTTTTTTATTATTATCATAGTGGGAGCTAAATATATGCATAGGCCTGCAGTATGGTGGTTGCTTGCTTTAATCGGATGGGTTCTCAGACAGTGTTAACCAAATGGTGGTTAAAGCAGGTCTGAATTAGCTGTGTCTGTTCTGAAGTTCCTTTTATTTCAGGTAAGTGGTATGACATGAATTAGTGGTTTTTGTGAATTTTTGTTTTTGTTACTTAAGAAACAATTTGTTTCTCTTGGAATTCCCTTGGGTGTTGTTTCAAAGCCTTGAATGTAAGATGGTGTGTTGTTTTCTGACTTCGGAGTACTGTTTGCTGAGAACAAGTAATTGGCAGAATATCAGTAATGCAAATTAACTTTTTTTGAAGAATGGATTATCTTTGTCATTTGTGTAGGAATAGGCTAAGTAATAATGTCAGCTTAGGACTCTGGAGCCATAATTATTTGTTGATCAAAGGTTGAATTTCTGATGTAATGGAGTTTAGTATCCCGCACTAGCACTCAAAATATGCTGTGCCTACCAATATATGGAAAGAGAAAGTGTCAGTCTCCATGGTTGGAAAAGCAGTGGAGAGCTGTGGCAAAACAAGTTCTGGTAATAGTATGAGAGTATATGACAGAGAAAACAGATCAACACCAAGCAAAGTACTAGAAACAGTAAACTGAATCTTCTTTCGCACTTTTAAATTGGGTTTGCTAACATCACATTTCTGCTGAGAAGACTGGTGGGTTAAGGGGAATGTTCCCAGTACAGGATAAGTGGCACGCGAAGGTAAGCAAAGAAGGCTTGGTGTACGTTTTAGTTTTAAGGTGGTTTTTTTAACTGGCATTCTGAACCTTTCCCTTGGTACAGTGCTCCTCTCTTGTCCCACTTCTCCACAGCTTGCTTTAAGAATAGGCATAATCTTCCTTGTTTGCGTTTTCACTTACCTATCTCATTGACCATGACATATTGTGATACCCAAAGGATGAAAAATTTAAGACTTATTATAGAAAGATACTCCATTTAAAGCTACCGTATCTTCAAATACACAAGCATCTTGTTGAAATATCTCATTAATCACAAATCACATAGGATTTCTAGAGCAGATGAACAAGTCTTCAGAGTCTCTGAAAATTGTTAACTATATAGGCATATGAAAATGCTCTTATTTATCCTTCAAGATGCATTTCTTAATGAGCAGGCTTTACATTAGTTCTTGCTGCTTGGATGTGAATGTTTGTGATTCTCTCAACAAAGGAGGGGTCTAAAAGAGGAGGTAGAGGTTTGTCATTCAAAACAGAGTACCAAAGCAGTGATAAACCAGGGGAAATTTGGAAAACTTAGTGGAGGAAGTGCAGCATTAGAAGATACAGTGTGCTTATTGTTTATGTTGGACTTTAAACTTTACCAATGCAAATTCAAACAATAACCATCACAGGAAAAATATGTTCTTCATATGTGCCCGGTTAGCAGTGTAGTTATGTAAAAAAAAAAAAAAAAACAAACCCAAGACATGGCACAGCTAGTTTTTTCCATCCTGACATCTAGTCAGTTAATATCATAGGTAACCACACTAAGGTCGTCTTTTAAAGCAGATTTCTGGCTTGAGCGGGGTGCATTTGCTGCAGTATGCTTTAGCTGGTATTGCACATGACTCATGCTACTGATGAAGTGAAATTGAGATAACCAATATTTGACTAAGTCCTCACTGTTTCAATATGTGGGAAGCATGACAGAATAGACTTGAACTACTCTTCTACTGAGTTTAATTAAGATAAGAAATTATATTTGCTTCAATTCAAAGAAGGTATGACAAGCCAGTGTAATAAGTATCCCTTGTTAGAACAAATGAATTGGAATTTGTGGAATTCAAGTTCTGTTTCCAGACTTATGGGAAACAATCTCAGCTGTCATCAGGAGAGTAAATGTTTAGCTTTAGATTGGAAAGAAAAAAAAAACCAACCTGAAAATGTCAAGTCAGCTTATGAGATAATTCCATTTTTTTCTGGTAATCATATTTCCTCCCACTGATGACTATTTTGGGGCCCTCAGTTACTGGAATAGTTTCAAGCATTCTTCAGTTCTGACACCACTAGAATTCTAGTGAGCAAGCTGCATCTCTGGCTATAGGGTTATAGAAATGTAAGTTGCTAACTCTTGGCTGTGCTACTTGCATCCTTTTTTTCTTCTGACAGCTGCAATACTTGTTAGATCCTTTGCTGAGCCATTTCACCCTTTAATCTGGCATCAACTGATTTGATAAATGAACTGAAAGCTATTCCATTTCTTTAGCGTGCTGAATGATGTGACTTGTCCAGTGAGCAGAGGTGCCAGGCTGAAGATGATGCTGTATGAGTAGTTAGTAGTTGAATAGGCTTAGGCTGCTGTAGAACTCCACTGTAGCCTTAGGCAGTGGAGAGCTATTGTCTGCACCTTCTAGCACTTGGCTTGTCTTCATGCGGGCAGATGACCTTTCTGAATGCTTCTCTTGATGTCATGTGAAAAATATGACTACTAGCAGAATGAGTCTGAAAAGTTATCTTTGGTGGTTGGGCGTGGCTCATGTAGCTTAATATGACTGTTTACCATGCGTGGAAGTGGGAGTTTCCATGCACGTTCTTTTTTTTAATAAGCTCTGGTATTTATTTGAGCCCTCTGAGTCCTTTTAACTATGTGGTGGAAGATACCCAGGGGGGTACCAAAGGGAAGAATTAGGGAGTTAGAGCAGCTCCAGTAAAATCTAGTAAGCTGTGGAGATTGCTGTAACCAGGTGAGAAAGGAGAAGGGAATAAGACCTTCCCCTCTCTGCAGCAGCAAGCTACTACCCTAATTTATCCCTAAACCTAGGTTTTATCAAAATATGCAAGGCTTGAGAAAGAGGCCTGAAAATTGTTTTTAGCTAATCCCAACTTACGCCACCACATTTTGCCAGTTTCCTATTCTGCTTCATCAGTTTAGTACACAAATCATTGTGTGACATTATCAGGATTCTGTAAACTGTTCGCTAACACCAAACGCTTAATCGAAATGTGGAAGCACAAATCATATATTTTTTAAGCTCTGAGTATAGGAAAAAGAAAGGCAGAAAAAAGCTTTTCAATCTTATTAGTTTGATTTGTTTTTTTAAATGTCAATTTAAAGTCACTAATAGTGCCTCATTCATCCTGCGTTCTGAAATTTGATGTCTTTGAGCAAAATGGCATCTTCTTGTTTACTAGGGGAGAGATAATATGACAACTGCTTTAGTTGTGGTTTACTAACCTGGTTTAGCTTTTTGTTTTTAAAGACTGTACTTGAGCAAACCAGACTTTATATTTGGTCACATTTAAACTAGTATACCTCAGGACAGGTACAGGCTAGGGAAGGCCTTATTGGAAGCACTGACATGAAGAGGTGTTGGAGGTGACTGGATAGTCCAGCTGTGAACATTATCATTTAGTGAAGCTCTGAGCAGCTAATCATTAGGTACAAGAACAAAAGAGCCTAACAGGCAAGGTAGTAATACATGTCTTCTGCAGCTGGCACTGCAACAGCTACTTCGGGAATTCAGAAAGGGTTGTTAGCGCACCGGAGAAAGGTCAAAGTCTGAAAATGAGTTAAAGGCATATTTTCAGTCCTAAAAATGAATGCAGGCACTGCATTTGTTTAACTTCTTGATAGGACACATTTATCAAATCACAACTTAATCAGAATTTATTGATACAGATTCTTAGCTTATAGGATCTAGCCTGTGAAAGCGTAACAAAATCTAAATGACTGCTGCAATAGAAAGCTGTACAGTTTTACTGGGCGCATAACTGTGGTGTGGGACAGCTGATGCAATGATGCTTCTCTCGCTGTCCCTCTTTGAAATAAGACTGGGTAACCATTATGTAGGTTTGAATTTCTTTGTTTCTTTTTAACGGATAATAGGTAGCCGATTCTAAATGGGTCAGTCTGGGTGATCACAGTCCTCCCCTCTAGCCTGTGTATATGGGTATGCTGCAGCTTTACATACAGGAAATAAGCTTTTTCAGTTCTAGCCCAAGAAATGTGCAAGAAAGGTACAAAAATCTTGCAAGTATTTGTATTAGACTAACCAAAGTGGTCTTTGTCTTGACATAAGATTTGATTTGCTGGTTCATCTGTTTGCTTTTGGATATGAAAAAGATACAGAATTAATAACTGCATGTTAAATTTAGACTGTGAGACTTTATGTGAATTGTTTTGAATTAGTAGCGATATGAAAATCATCCTAACATCGAAGATATTTTTCCTTAAGAAACCTTTTCTGTTAATGCTGTCTTAACCTTATCAAACTTAAAATTCATTACAAGTATGAAAAAATGTGAACTCCATTGTAGATGGCTTACTTGCATTTTCTCTATAGGAAAGTGCTTTAAATGTTTGGGGTTTTTTAGGTATTTTACTTTCATAATTTTATTGCCAATTGTAAAAACATACATTCTGTCCCAATGCCATTTCAACAAAGGTTTTCTCAAGGGAATTACAGAGAAAACATTTATCAGAAGTGTTTGCAAAGCATACAGAAAATAATAGATTACCAGAAACTTTCTGTTGTGTTCCTAAAGTTTGTTCTTGCTGTTACATGAAGAATATTGTATGTATTGATATGCAAATAAGCACACACAAAGGGTTTAAATTTTTATAGTGAGGAAGAGTGGGAAGACAGGCAACTTCAAATGCACAGTGAAGGCTAGAAACAAAAAAAAAGTAAATTCCTATCTTCAGCTTTTGTCTCAGTATCTTTATATTACAGACTTCTGGGAATTATGTTTAAAAAAAATGTTTTTTCTTCATTGATGCCCAATTCTTTATTCTCAAGTCTGAGGTCATTAATGTTTGTCAGGGAAGTGTCTATAATTGACTTTTTACTGTGTTTATAATTGACATTTAAATAATGTTGTATACATATAGGAACTTACTGGTCTATAGCTCTCTTGGATGGTTGGTTTTTTTTCCTTCCAGCTTATGTGAATTTGTATCAGTGACTAATAGAAGACTCTGGACAGTGATGAGTCAGGATAATGGTAATGCATCCTTGAAGTAATATATTAACTGAAAGCTATCAGGAAGAAGGTACACTAGTCTGTCATATGCAGAAAACAACTTGTCAGTTTACAATAGGAAATGTATCTGTCATACCTCCATTTTTGAGACTGGTGTTTCTGGTGCTGAACTTGCTCAATAGCATCTCACTACTGTGGATGTATTTGTATACTATTGTAATTTAAAATACAGAAATTTGAACAATCAGAGGTTTTTGTAGATCAGAGAAATAAGTTTTCTGGTATGTACTGTGCCTTTCTACGTTTTTTTTTTTTAGGGCTTAAAAGATAAATGAAATACAAAGTAATCACCCCAAAGAAGCTAGACAGTACCTCAGCAAAAGCTGATGGGGAATTAGAATGGTGGTTGATATTTGAAGGAATAGACAAGAAATCACAAATCGGTGAAATAGTTGACAAATGAGTTGCTTTTTGGGTGTTGAACATATAGAAGGGAGGGATTGCAAATGTATTGTGTTAAATACTGCAGTGACAAACAACGATTTGAAACTGCCTTTGAGAAATTCAGGGAGTAGGGGAGGCTTATGTAAACCCATGAGGAGTACGTGCTGTGTGGGGAGAAAGGTAATGGACTTGAAAGAAATTGTATCTATGAGAGGATGCAGAGAGGTTGATAAGATCTAATTTTTAAAGCCATAGTTAGAAATTAAGGTGTCAGGTGCCAGTTCTCATAGTAAAAATGAGTTTGTGTCTGTAAGTGATGCTGTCTCAGCAATCACTAGCTGAAACTAATGTGCCTCTAGCCTTCATTTTAGAATTAAATGACCACTTTGAGGTTGCAGTATGGTCAAGCAGCTGATTCTTGAAGGAATCAAGACACCTGAATATTCCCTGTTTTGGTTTTTTTTTTTTGTCCAGTGAGTTCTCTGGCAATTTTTTTCACTTGTTTCTGCCTCTGATTTTTGTGACCTTTCTCTCATTCAGCTAGACCTGCTTTCAAACATAATAGCTCCCAGTCTCACTCGTGGCAGCAGTGACTCTTAAGTCTGAATTGCCATACTTGTAGTAAGGAGGAAATACTTGGTTATTTAGGTAGGGCTTGCATATTGCTGTGAAGATGGCTGCATGCCGTTAGTGCCATGAGTGTTAGTTTGTGAACCTTAATCTAGTTTTGGCAAAGAATGTCTCTTCAATTTTTGATATAGTGGAGACTCCATTTCTTTTCAGATTTAAACCCCTATTGTCATGCAAATAATAGTATATCCTCTGTGAGGCTAGAAGTTAGAACTTATCTTTTGCTTATACACAATTAAGAGCTTGATGTTACAGTATCTTCTTAGTCCCTCAGTTGTCTGTCCCTATAATCTTGTGAAAGTGTATGCAGTTCATTATGCTGTGTCCTCCACTTGAAGGACAGAATATATTGAACAAGTGGAGTAATTAGTGGAGTGGCAAGCACAGCAGCCCGGAGCTAAGCTTTTCATTTGAAGAAAAGAAAAAGCCTACTTAAAAGTACTACTCAACTAAACCTATTTGAAGTCACTGAAAGTTGGGTTCTGTGTAGTGAGCCTAAAATGTAACTCCTTTCTGAAATGGCACCTCGCTTTTTTTTTACAGTTTGTTGAAATGGTTTGAATTGGGGTAAATACTGCTTGTTGTACTCGGTTGAGAGTAAATCTGAGCTTTAATACAAAGTGTGAGGGAATCTTTGTGTAGAGGTAGTATAATATTGGAAGTCCAACTCTAGCTTCAGTCATTGGAGAGAAAATCCTGGATTGCCTGCTCAGCTTGCTTGCAATGGATTTTTCTAGTTAGTAGATGAATAAAGTGAAAAGTTTTCTCTCTGCCACCAGAAAAGAGATGGAGAATTGTCTCTTTATTCTTCTGTCCCTCCAGCTTTGACAGGATTGGGAAAGGTGCTGTATGATATTCCTGTTCCCTGTTCTTGTGGCCATTGTGTCGAATTTTTTTGACTGCTTTTATGTCCTATCTTCTATTCGTCACTGTCCTGAGAATAAACAGTGCTTATTTCTTCAACTGTTGGTAGCCTTCCTAACAAGAAAACCCCAGTGGTGAGGGTGTTTGCTAGTTTACTTCTGTGTTGACCAGAAGCTTTGAGCCAGATGGTCTACCATGGTAGTGTCTGCCATAGAGATGACCTTCACTTTGGTTTTGAGTAGGTGTTGGGACCAGATGACCTCCAGCAGTCCCTTCTAGTCTAAAGCAGTCTGTGAGTCATTAAATATAAAGGATACAAGAGATGTGTTTCTTGGTTTATGGAAGTGGGATTAATTCAGTATAGCGGAAAATGTGGCCTTTTCTCACCTTGTTTCATTTTTCTTCCTCCACAATTGAGCAGGAACAGCCAACAGAGAAAGTGTGGTGACTAGACACATGCCTTGCTGGGTGGACTTTAGGCAGCAAAGCTGCTTAGAATCTGCAGGGTTTTTCTATGGTTGGAAGATATTTACGTATAAAATGTATGATTATCAGGTTATGTTAGGAAACGTTACTGAGAAAGGCATTTTAAATAGGAATACAATCAAGTTGCTAGTGATTAAGACATGGATACTTGACTAGAGGAAAACTTTAGTGTGAAGTGGATGAATGTTTCTGCTTCTTAACTGAACTGTTAACTGTAAATGAAACATACATCAGTTGTCCAAAAAAAAAATACCATTCTTATAAGCTGAAATTTCAATCTATCTTTCCTAATCAGCTTGATTACTTGGTATAGTTTCAAATGATAGGCTTCTCCTTTTATTTGTCTCCAAGACCTAGGCATATTATGCTGCAGACGGGAGATACTAAGTAGTGTCTGGTGCAGTAGTGCTCTATCGTGTCTCAGGACTCTTTACACTTTGCAACCTGTTGGAGATTTACTCATTACTGTTACTTATCAGGAAGCAATAGGAGGGGTGACTAGCCTGTTTTGAGAGCTACGTGCTTATTGCTGAAGATCAGTGTGTGCTACTTATGGCAGCCAGGTAAGATTTACTTCCTAAAGGGTTACTTAAGGGTTTACTTTGGAGTGGATAGTTTATCATGAAAAACAAAGTTTAGTTCAGATGTGGACTGAACTTGCAGGATTCTTCTTAGTGAGCTTACCATGGAGCTTTGGAATGCCATGGGCATATTTTGTCTGCAGTTATACATAGATGACCCTTTCTAGAGGTCAGGAAACAGTTCCAGGGTGGGAATTAGCTGTCTTGGGAGACTGTTAAAGACCAGGAAAGCCAAGCTTCCATTACTGTAATAAATGTTTTATCTCAGGAAGTCCATAAGCTCACATATAATTGTTAAAGTTTTCATAAAAGCTGACTACTTTCTGCTTTCAAAAGCGTAGTGCTTAAAAAAGCAATGTCATGCTTTTTTGACTTTGTTCTTGGAGGTGTGGAGAGGAGCAAAATACAGATAAGTGTTTTTTCAGAGGAGCCTTTTTTAAATGAAAAGGGAGTACTGGTGAGGGAAGAGACTGTTGTCTAGCTGAAAAGGCCCTGAGTTAACTTTCAGGCTTAAATGTGGTAATGGATCCTCAGGTAGACTCACTTCTAACAGGCTGCAAATGTAACCAAGAAAAGTAAGTTTCCTGAATTTGCAGCACTGTGCCTGCACTTCTGTTGTAAAATGTTTTAGGCTCCACAAATCAAAAAAGAGAGTATTGCCTAAAGTCATGTTTCCCACTGGTTTGCTTTTTCTGATCAAGACAATGAACTTTGGATTATGAGGTTATACTGAGGTGACATCTGTTGTAGCCCTTCTGAAAATACAAATACTTTTCCATTTTCCCACTATTTAATGCTGTGTAAACCAGAGTGTTACTGACCTTTTGTCAAGGATCACGCAGATGTTCTTATTTCTCTTTGCAGAAAGAATTGCATAATGTGTATTCTAGTCAGATTCTCACAACTACTTCTAGATGTCTGAAACCAAGCAATGACTAACAGTTAGTTGAGATGTCTGAGATAAAAGGTTTAGGATTGTTAGCATTTTAAAGACTGTTTCTGAAGTTTAGCTGTATTCTTAGCTCTTAGAGATTTCCTATATGACCTTCTTTAAACCAACTATGCCTCTTTACCCATATATAGGGGTGTTGTGATAATATTTATGCTTTAGCTCAGAGGAACCATATTTACTTAAATATATATAGAAGTGAAATCAGCAAAAGAAAATGTAAAAGCAGTATAAATCTTTGCTGTTTGCTAAATATGGTAAATACTCAAACCTGAATGCCAAATATCTTTCAGAATATTTCTAACTAAAGATGAACTAGGAATCCTTTCAAATGTAAGTGGTTGAGACTTTGTATGTTACATGTGAGACCTCCATCCTCATGTCTGTTCAGTCTTCAGCCTATTTGGGAAGATTTACATTCTGTTTTAGGACTAAATTTATTGTGTACATAGATCAACTTTATTTTGCAGACCTTCTGCACACTTCCCATCTGCAGTTCCTTCTTTCCAGCACCTGAGGAGCAGCTGTGGAGGAGGGAAGTTGGAATTACTATAGGTCTTAGCCATACTTTTCCCAGATTCTTGTTTGCTGTTTGGCTCCAAGGTCTAGGCAGTGACGCTCTGCTCTTAGTTACTGTTTTCCCTTGGCTTCTTTTGACTTCTTGCCTGTGATGTGACAGAATTGGAACTAGATGATCTTTAAGGTTCCTTCCAACCCAAACCATTCTATGATTCTATGATAAGCACAAAGAAGAGATTGCAGCTTCAGTAAGATGGTGGAAAGAAGTTAGCCACTGTCCTCACAGCAATTTTTTCGGGCTGCTCAAAGTTGCTTTGGGATCAGATGATAAATTGCAAATGTTTATCTGTTGTTTTGAGCACTCAGCCTAGGATATTTTGGCATGCTGCTGGCATGGCTTCTTTCTTTTCTTCTTCAGCTGCAAAATTAAGTATTTTCATAATGTATGCCACAGGGATTCTAGAAATGTGCTCTCTACCTGCCTCCTCCCATACCTCACACATCTCTGGATGTCTGATTTATTGCTTAAAACTGGAGACCATTCAGAGTATTCCTTGTGCCTTTGTTGGTTTTTACTTCGTTTTCCATTGATGATGCTAAATAACATAATTCCTTGTTGTGTTTGGAGGATGAAGATAAATAAAACTTTATTCTAACTTGTTTACATTCTACTGTTGATTTAAGTTAATTCTTTTATGGAGCCATGGAAGAATGTGGATTCATGTATGATTTCAAAATATCTGTGTGTTTTCCCCTTTTGGTGGTGAAAGGGGAATCCTGGTACGAGCCTAGTAAGAGCATACAGTTTCAGTCTTTTTCCAATTTCCCTAATTTTTTTTTTCATGTTTGGGTGCAGTCTTTCCCTGTAGTGTTTCTCTTTACACATTTAATCTGTGGCCTCAGACAACTTTAAAATCTTGTTAGCACTGGTCAGAGAAGCTGCCTGCTTTGCAAGGAGATAGGATGCTTTGGCAGGATTGTGCTGTCATTTCTATTTCTGCTTCTTTTCATGAATCCAGACAAAGTTTTGTAAGCAGTGTCCACTGATATCTCAATACTTGCTTGGACCTTGCATCTGTTCTTTCGTGCTTGTTTTACTTATTTGTTTTCTGTTTGAGATCTATAGGGTTTTTTTTGGTCCTTTGATGCCAATGACATGATGTGTGCAAAACAATCCCAAATTAAATAACGTTTGAAGAGCCTTGGCTGAAAAGGGATTTTGGTGTGCTTCATGCAATATACATCAAAGTTTTTAATTTCTGAAACATACTAATCTATTACCAGAGAGCTTTAAGAACAGACTAGAAACAAACAGTCCAATCCATATCTCTGCTATTCTTGCTATTAGAAAGAATTTGCTAGTATCAGTTCTGTTGATCTTCTAAAAGGGAAAGAAGTAGCAGATCAAAGTGAATCTTTATATATCTGTTATTTTGCACAACTAAGGCTATCTAAAAATTGTGATTTATTCTAAGTGTCAGGTTTGGGGTTGCTCAAACTCATTTGTTTTATGTTGGAATAGTGCAAGGCAACAGCTAGAAAAAGGGAGCAAAAATGTATGGAAGCTGGCATGTCATGTTT
Organism: Aramus guarauna; assembly: GCA_013400195.1. Lineage (NCBI taxonomy): Eukaryota > Metazoa > Chordata > Aves > Gruiformes > Aramidae > Aramus > Aramus guarauna. Next base: position 469,648 of record VXBL01010268.1, read on the forward strand.
TTTCTTAAGATGAGTCTTTTCAGAAAAACAGCCAGAATTTGCCTGTTTTGTGTGAGAATCACTGGCTCTTCCCACACTTTATTTCCTCTAACCTTTGTCCCTGTACCCGTATCAGTGCATTTAAAATATCCAGTTCCATGCTGTCTTTGTGGCTCTTGAGGTCAGAGTAGATGCTTTTGTGTTGGGTCATGAAGCCTGTGGTGAGTCATTCTTTTAAGTATATACTCAATCCCTTTTTCAGTATATTCTCACATCCAAAGTATTCAACCCCATTTTCTGGAAAATGGTCAGTAAAGACTTGTTTGGGTGAGTATGTGCATGAGAAATTCCAATCTGTATTCCTCTGTGGCAACCAACAGTTTCCTCTCCTAGAACTTAAGTGAGCTAGGAGTGTAGGCTATACTTCCCTGACAACTTTTGTGATGAGTAAGGCTTTGAGAGAGCAAAAGTGCTAAAATAGCTTTAAAACAACTTTTCGATCTCAGCAGGTGTAGCCACTCTTCAATTATTCTCAAATATGTAACTTTTCATTTCACTGGCCAGTCACAATCAGGATTCCTTGATGTTCAGAGTTATCTTTAGTTCAGAATACTTGTTTGGGATTTTAAATCAAAGTAGTCCTCGAGCATTAATTAATACTGTTTCTTGTTTCACTTGTGTGATGCCGGTAAATGTTAGAGCTGGGCAAACACCATTAAAAACTTCAGTCTGTTCATTTACATTTTTTAATAAACTGCTTTGCTCGTGGCACTTTTATGCTTGCATTCTACAAACAGTGAAATGATTGAGTCTTACTGACATAAATGATCAGAGGAACTGAATTTTTGAAGGAAAGTAACCATTTACTTACTGGTGGGGAAGCTTGCAGAATCTGGTAAAGTCTTTGAATTATAATCACTGTGGTTTCAGAGAAGGGTCTGTGCTCAAGGCGTGATTTGTTTGTCCATTACCCAGTTGGTGGTTGTGGTTTTTTTACAGCGTATCTCTTTTGCCTTGTTAATGTAAAAGTAGCTGTTGGAAAACTTAGTCCTGTGAAATATGAGGTCCTCAGATCCTAGAGAAATTTTCAAATGACAGAGCAGGTGAAGAGGTAAACTAAATTGCTGATAGTAACTGGAAATTCAGTGTAGGTTTTATGGATGAACTACAAAAGCCAGTGCCATTTCTGGTAGTCAAATACTGGATTTACTTTGGGTAGAGTGACCTATAAAAATCATCAAGATTTATTTTGATACTTTTGTGATCTGAATGGTTTATATTTTCTCATGTGAGATCTATAACATGAGGATTAAATAAATTTTGCAGAGTTGTATATGCTAGTATTATTTTTAAATGGCAAGTGATACTATCATTAAGAAAGCTAATTCAGAAGAAAAGAAACTATCTTAATCTGTAGATGCTTAATACCTACAATGAAGGGCTGGATGACAAAGCCTTCCCTCTAGGTATATGTACCACAGTTACTAATTTTAGCTATCTAGGGGTGGAGAGCACAACTCATTGTATAGTCGTCTCATTGTGGGGTTTTGGTTTCCCTTGAGAGATCTAAAAAGCTTGTTTATTGCTGATGCAAAATTTCTTTCATGTATTTGAAAGGAGAGAGAATTCAGCGTGGAGCTGTTGTTGCTTTTGTTTCCAGAGTTGAGTGTATACCTTTGCTGTAAGGGCTTAAATTCCAGAAAACAGGATGATTTTACGTATATGAAATGTCTTGTATATGCCTCTTCCCAATGCATTTATATAAATAAGAGTCGAATATAGAATTGAATACTTGTGTCTTTTAAAAACACATTTTTCCAGATGTTTGGCAGCTCTTATTAAGGTTTGACTGTTAATAGCTTTGTTACTGTTTGCCACAAAGATCCAGATTAACTAAGCATAAAACTAAGCTTTACTTTTTTTTCCCTTCTTTTCTTAAGCTGCTTGGAAATGCAGTGGAACTCTGGAATTTTTTCCTGCAAGTCTTTATTTTGGTCTCTAGTGTTTCTTTTGTTTTCACTGGCAAGAAGTAAAAATAAAAGCAGTTGGCTGTTCTCGGGTATATACTTTCTGATCTGACCTTCATCCCATTAGGTTCAGCTTGCAATTTTCCTGAAGTCACAAAGAGCTTTGTCAAATGAGTTGCCTGTAGGGAAAAAGTCAAATCTGATTTTTGCAGTCAAGTATGTTGGATAATATGCTTCTGCTCCAGTTTGGTGGAAGAAAATGCTGCTGTCGAGAGAGAATCTGAACTTCCTCTGACAGCTCCAAAAGCATTGTGGTTTTAACTGGAGATGTACTTGCTTCAGTTTTCTGATGTTCTGGCTACGTTGGGATGGACAGAGGAAGTGATGATCCTATGAGCTTTTCTGTCAAGATACCATCTGATACCATTTAAATTATTTACATTATGAAGTGCTTGGATTCTGATGCTTAGATAAGGAATACTGTGATTCTCCTGTGACATAGCAGAAGATTATTTTTTTTAATCTGCTATTCTCTGAATGGTAAGGTTTGGAGCTATTTATTCTGTCAAAGAAGGATGAGAGACTTCAGGAATAGGAAGTATGGGAGAAAAATCCTCTGCTCAGCAGTAACGTTTCTAAAACTAGAGCTGGCAGTGAGGTAATTGGAACTCCTGCAGTGTTTTATAATCAGGCTCTAAGTTAGTCTTCTGATGCTGACTTCATATTTAAATATGCTTAACTGCAATAAATATATATTTATAACCTTACCTTTTAATTTGATGACTAAATAGTAATTCTTTATTATTTGCTTAAGATCATCTGATATGATGTAGCCATTGAAAAGACAACATTGCTAAGGACTCTTTTTCACCCTTTTCCAGTGTTCAGGGCCATCTTAAGGCTCCACGAGGCCTTTGAATGAGTAAGAAGTCAGTTGTGTTTGGCAGTGACTTACTGCGTGACCAGACCTGTGCAGGTGCTGTAGAGTCCAGCCTCATTTCACCTATGTTGTGAATCACTTCATGCAAGCAAAGCAAGTTACATTTTGTGGAAGTAATGAATAGTTTGGACTGTGTACAGTAATTTCTTTGATTTGGGTCTGGAAGAGACTGTTTCTTCATCTGGGGTGAGCCATGAGAAGACAGCAGTGCACAGTGTTAGAGGAGAAGGGCTGCTTGTAATTTGCATTGTTTTAACAGTCTGGCCATGAGCATGTTCTATTCTGACTCTAGTTTCCCTCTTTGGAAATTAAGAATGCAGGCGTGCTACACTGGCGTGGTCCGTTCGGTAAAATTGTCTGCACATTTTAAATGGCACCTTTTGCTGTTTGAGTAGAATGATCTGATTCTTTGAAGAAAAGGTTGACTGTGACAAACTTTACCCTTCATTTATTGTGTGCATGAAAGGCTCTTACAAAAACTTAGGCTTTAGATTGTGCATCACCCACGTGTTTAGGTCTGCTGCCCTATAATAGCATCATTAACAATGTAGCCATAGCAATGAAGTTATGGGAAAATCAGTCACTCTGTTTAGCCCCTATCATGGATTTGTTCTCACCTGTGACTTTACCTTATTTTAACTTTTCCTTTCTACTGTACAGATGTGACTAGAAATTAGATCATATGGTAGCTTTCAGTCTACCCAAAATACAAGTCAGCTACTTCATCTTTCCTACTAGATTAACATTACAATTATATGACATGGCCTACAAAAGTTAGTGTGAGAAGAAATTAAGATTATTTAAACTATGCTTCTGTTTTTGAAAGGTATTTGATTCCCTACTGTTTGATTCTTCCCTGTGTATTGATGTATGTAGTAGCACTTAAATCCTTCTGCTGTAGAAGTTCTTTCATTTCCCAAGTAATTCTGTCAAACCATGTTGATACACTGTAGTATTAAGTATGATCTCTCACTGCATGCAAGTGTCCAGCTAGAAAATTTTCATTGAAAGTTACAGAATACTGTTGTAGATTTTTCTGGACCATGAAGCCTTTGTTTTTCCTGAGAGATGAGAGAAAGTAGGTAAAGAAAAAGATAAATTAAGCCAGATTTTTGATGGCTTAGAATAATGTTGAATCTACTCTAGGCTCATAAAGAGGTTTAATGTTTGTATAGGTGACTAATGGATCTTTGGAAATCTTATCAATGTTTAAACATTGATAGCATGGAACGGTAGGAAACTTGTTCTTCACTGGTATTTTTCTTAGTCTCGTCTTGGAATTTTGCACGCATAATGGAGCTTTGTTCTCTGGAGCTCAAGCTTGCACTCTTCTTCCTTGATCCTTGTACTCTTATTTGCTTTTGGTTTTTTATCTTTTTTAAATATCGATTGGTAGTGCACCCCAAACCAGACATCCAAAACCTCTTCCAGCCTCTGTAGGTGAGGCTGTTCCACAACTGACCACTGTTATGCTGAATGTAGGAAATACAAGGAAAAAAAAAAATCTCAAATTCCTGTAGAGTCTGCACTTGGGAATAAAATCAGTGTACAGGAGAGCCTGGGGTGTTTGGAATTAAGCTGATACAGGTAGAAATACTTTCACCTTATCTGTAGTGGAGTGGGAGGTGCATGTCCACTGCTGGCATTCTCAGAACAGTGTTTCTGGTTGAGCAGTATTGTGCTTAAAATGGAAGCAGAATCTCTATGGAAACTCCAAGTGGTGGTAAGATTGAGCATTACAGTTCTGGTTTGGCTGTAGTCTTTGCTCCACCCTACAAAAGTTGTAAAGGAAATATAATTGAGTATATGCTAGCTCTTCCAGGACTGATCTATCCCAAAATAAATCAGGGTTCTTCAACCACTTTATCAAATGCTGTTGTTAATAAATAATCACTCTTTCTGTATTCCTGCTTAGGTGGTTGCTTCCTTCAGCCAATGCAACTAGTAGTGTACAGTGAACTCAAGCGCTGCTCTAGTTTGAATTAGTTTTATTTGGAGGTGGTGCTTACTTGCATTGAATTGCAGTGCTTGTAAAGGTTTAGAGTTTAACATCAGTTTTATTTTTGCATTTGGGTAGACATAGTTAAAAAATTAAAAAAGCATCTATGTATTAGCCCTTTAAACAGTGTGCATTGCTTCTTGTGCCTTGAATTTAGTAAAATTTGTCTAACTAGGTGCTTTAGCCAGAGTTTAAATTGACAAAGCTGTACAAATATTCATAACAAGTCTAGATGGGACTTGCCGACTATCGTTTTCAAGTTCTGTGAATTCTGTAAAGGCTCAAGTTTGAGAAGCAGCTTTTCCCTTCCTTCTCCACTACTGTTCTTTTCCTTGGGTTTTTGTTTTGTCCATTTTGTTACATCCTTGAAATGAACATGTAGCTCTGCAGAGGGGGTTGAAACTAATGTATAGTGGCTTTAGAGTAAAGGCATGGGACAGTTATCCACAAGAAATGTGACTGGAAGACTTGCATAGGTTCCCATCTGTTCTTAGTTTTTGGAGACTGACTTGTTTTCTTGCTTGCTGGAATAGATTGGAAGCCATTGCAAATTCACTGATGTTAAATTTTCTTTAGGACATGGCTTGTTATCAGCTGAAAGAGTTAGTATCTAAAGCATATGGGTTAAATAAAAAAAGTATGCATTCTCCCAGCTTCCTTTGTGTTCTGTTTATATGTTGTTAAGGTTGATGTCCAGCTGCCTGCCCACAGTTTGAAAGTGAGCTTAGACTCTGTTGCTGCTGACTAGGTCCAGATGTGAACAGACATATTGGGCTCCTGGTGGGAAGGTCAGAGTGGGCATGAGGGACAGAAGCACTTGGTAATGTTATGTTCAGATGCAGAGGATATGTATTCTTTTAAGGCATGTGTGGGAGTGCTAAGTGCCAGTAGATTGCCATGGTGAGGCTGAAAAGAGGTTCTTGACTCCAAGAAGGCTGTCAGAGGTGCCTGGACAACAAAGCAAACTATTTTATTTTTTCAGATCTGCATAAAGCTTTTTTTTGTGTATATATATATATTTTTTTTTTGCAAGGTTTTAGTCTAATTGCTTAAGCTTCCTTTTTTGAAGATAATAATTTAGGACTCTTCCTTTGACTGAAAAAGCTAAACAATTGTGTAACATAAAACAAATCTTCATTAGTCTCTTACTCGACAACTGCATGAAGCGATTTATGTTGTGTATTAGTAGCTGTGCTTAAACAGCTTTCTGGGCATCAGAGAAGAGCTCATTTTTCAAGTTAGTTGAATATTCAGATTTTCTTGTAATACATGAAACCCAGCCTTGATGTAGATTCTTTTCTACATGTGAGGAAGTATTGTTTGCACTTCCTTCTTTAAGAATTACAATCCAATATGTTCCACCAGAGTATCTTGCCACTTTCCCTAAAAGTATTGTATTATTTGAGTTTCCTTCCTTTTTATGCCAGATGCTAGAATTTGAAAGAAAGCATAATGTAGAGTTCTGGTTCAGAGAACTGCAGATGTTGCTTGGAAGGGACATCTGGAGGTCATCTGAGTCCAGCCTCCCACTCAAAGCAGGACTATTGCCAACACTAGTTTAGGTCAGTCACAGCTTTGTGTAACTGAGCATTTAAAATCTGCAAGGATTGACTCCACCTCCACTTCTTTGGTAACCTGTTCAAGTGCTGCGCTGCCCTCCTGGTGAATTTTTTTTTTTTCCTAGCATCCAATCTGAACTTGCAAAGCCAATGTAACTACGGAGAGTTTGGTTCTGTTGTATCTGCTACTTTGTTCAGGTAGCTTTAGGCAACCTGTTAAATTTGCCCTTAGCCTCCTCTGCCACACTGAGCAAGTCCAGATTCCTCAACGTCCCTTATCAGGTCAGGCATTCCAGGCCCCTGACCATCTTGGCAGCCCTTTCCTGGACAGTCTCCAGCTTTGCCACACCTCTCTTGAGGCTGAGGCCTCGAAACTATACTCAGTTCATGGTTTATAATGGTAGAGCAGGAATTAGATTTCTTCATTCCTGGTTGAGTCTTTCCTGTACGTGAGTAGAGGATGTTTCTCTGCTAGATGTCAAAGTCTGTACCACAGAGAAGCGGTCTGCTTGGCTTTATCTTCTAGATAAAGAATCAGAGTGATAGGATTCTTAAGGATGATTGAAGGTTCTCAGCAGTTGGAAAGGCAGAAGAGAAAAGGGTGAGTGCCATCTGAAAAATGAGAGAAGGTAACTGCTTTTCTTTCTTGCACTTCCCTTTTGTATAGGAAGAATAGTCTTGTTTGGAAACTTAAATGAACTTGGTGGTGGAAATTAGATTGACATAATGTCTGTTTCATGGAGGCCTTCAATTGATCTACTGTGAGCATTAACTGAACACTTGCTTAAGTGGACGGATTGGAGACTTACCAGAGACTCATTTATCAACTAACATCTGTAGTAGCTTATGAAGGTATAGAGCTGTTGCTAAAGGGAGTAGATACTTGTGCGTCTTCAAAGTGAGCTCACAATCTCAAAACAGAATGTCAGATGTATGATTATACTCTTGCTTCCTGAGAATAGCCTTTTGAGTCCTTTGACCAATTTTAACCAAATATAGCAGTGGAATAAATGTGTCTCACTTCCAAAGTCTGAGTAGGAGCACAGTGCTCATCTGTTTGGGTGGCCTGCTGTATTCACTGGTTTGGGACAAGTTTTGCACCATATCAGATGTAGTACTTAGAACAGGGATCTGCAAGTGATACAAGATGTGAGAAACGCTGTCATTACTTTTGTAGAAAACCTTTACCTGTGGAAGTGGGGTGGGGTGTGGGAAAACACAGAGCAGGATTTTGTGTCTTGGATGACTTTGATTTCAGTGCTGAGTGGAAAGCATACTGATCCAGGAGAAAGCAGCGCAAGCTTATAACTCACATCAGTCTCTCCAAGCTTAAAGCCCAAGTAACCTGTGAGGGTGCACAGTTGAGGATGAACAAGAAGGTGGATTGGAAGAATGGGATTTATGCACCTATGTGCTGAGTATAATGAATGAAAATTTGTCTGAAGGGATAAAATAGAATTCTACAGTGTGATTTCCAGCAACACTGTGGTATTGGCACAGGGCTCAGTTGAGGGAAACTGAATTGAAGCATCACTTAGATCTTTCTTCCCTGACCTTAAGCACAGCTGCCTATAGGATCTGTCCTGAGGCCAACCAGCTATGACTGGCCAGTTGGCTTATGGGGTAAAAGCATATCTGTGGTATGTTGTGATGTTTAAACTGAAGTGCTGCTAAAGGGAAACAATGTGATAATTAACGTTTTTGCCTCTTTAAAATTTTTTTTTCATCAGAGATATGGAGAACTTGGTGGCTGGCTCCACTTTTCCTCCGGGTTTTACAGATGAAGATGGACCTAAGGAAGGTAGTGAAATTACTGTAACTGGGTAAGCAACTACTTCTTTTTAACCTTCAGCTGATAGGTATTATCTCTAAAGTAGCCAGAGAAACTGTTTCAGTGGGAAGAGGGCATTCTAAGTAATGAAAACCCAAAATAAACCCAACAAAAATAAATCCCACAACACTCCTTTGGACTTGATCACAGGACTCTAATATTTAGGAGAAACCAGGGCTCTTCTGAACTGATGGGAATGATCACAAACTTTAACATCTCTTTTTGCTTCCCTAGGATTTTAGTCTTTTAAGACAGATTTATACAGCATGATGGGGGCAGAGAGGGGGAGTGTGTATCTATTGGCTACAGTGGTCCTTGCTAAATAAGTTATTTCTATTAAAGATATACTGTTCATCACTGATCTCTGAAAATCACTGAGAAACCAGTGTCTTTCATTTTTTTGTCAGACTGGCTCTGCTTTTACAGACTGAAACAATGGCTTCTTTTAAATTCACACTGACAAAAGAAGTTGTCTTTTAGGAATACACAAGATTTTTGCAGTGTTTTGATATTTGAAGTTTCTATTTTGTAAAGCATGAAGCAATACAATTCAGACTTCGCAGGCAGGTAAAACCTTGTAAAAATGAATATGGACGCGTTTGCTTCAAGCAGGTCTGAATTTGGATTTCCATATGTGGGACTTCAAACTTGCTGGTGCCAAATGGGGCACATGTTAAAATTAGGTTTGTGTTTAAGAGATATTAATGTCTTGTATGAACTTTCATCAGCTTTCACTGCAAATGGCTACATCCCACTGAAATTTTTCCTGTATGTGTAGCTTAGAAAGCTTCCCTGCTAAGGGGCAATGGATAGGAAAGCTGAAATGTTCTTCAACCTGTAACAGGGATTGCAAGAAATGGTATTGTTCCATTTTCATTTTGACATGTACCAAATGTAATTAACTTATATGAGCGTGTATGCTTTGTTCCCTTTCTCCCTCTCTAATTGTTAGTAATATGAACTCAATCTGATATCTGAAAGTCAGGCATGGATCTCTCCAGCCCCTGTGTCTTTACCGGTAATTATGCCCCAATTGCTGATTATAGTGAGCAATGAAAATATGCTGTTCTCTCTAAAGGCATATTTTCCTGTAGGCATTCAACTAATAATTCTGTTAACATATCTCAGTTTTCTATAGCTGTAGTCTACATTAACAGGAACAATTATTTTGAATATTTCAAATGTTTGGCATGCAAGTAAGCAGCTGTAGATCTGAATAAATGAACAAAGTAGACTTGAAGCATAGGCTGCTGTTGTAGTAATGTTCATGGATGTAACTGAGCAAGGCCAATTGATCTTTATCCTGGCTCAGGAAGGAATTAGAATCCCAAAACGTTGGGATTACTTTGCCCATTGAGTGCAGTAGTGAGAATGACTGTGGAATTGTTGTCCCAAAAATTGGGCTCATCTCTGTCTATCTTCAGAAATATTTCTGCATACTTGCCTTTTTTTTTCTTCCTCCAAACAGCTTGCCCTTTCTTGGAGTAAGGTTGATTGATACAGCTCTTGCAGCAAAACTAAATAGTGGACATTCAGGAGCCTGTTGGGAGCTAGTCATGTTTGTTCTTTAAATACCCACATATATCAACTGGAGATTATGTTGAATGAAGTTCAGTCCAAAATCATACACAACCGCAAACCTTAAGTGTATTTGTGGAGAAATATATTAAATGCATCAAGGTGTATATGGATTGAAGATAAGACCATGTCAAATTCTATATAGTATTTTTGAAGTGTAAATTCATGCTTTCTGATCCAAACATTTACTTGCTTGACAGTTGTTTGTATAATCAAAAGCTTCACTGGGAATGAAACAAAATAACACTTTAAAAATCACTTAAAAAAAACCAAAACCCTGTCTTTGAAAGTCCATAGTAACTATGGTAGTTATAGCAGTTGCTTGAATGGAACAGCCAGGTCTTCAAAAATGACTCTTTAAAATGTTTTTTTTATTATTTTCTTGCTAGCATAAGAACTGAATATATTTGCAACATTTTTGCATGTTTTAGAAGATTAGGGAGGATGTGATTTGGCAATGATAATTACATTTTTTTTTTTCTTTTGCTATTATGTACTTTTTCAGATTAGCTCATTCGGAGAGTTCATTCAGTGGTGGAACTTCACAGTCTGTGAATAACCCAGATTTGGTAGAAGATTTGTCCCAGGTTCAGCAGCTGCAAAATGAGTCCTCTAATACTGCTGAAAACACTGAGCAGAAGCCTGAGGAGGAGGTGAGATGAAATAATAGTGACTTCTCAGTGAAGCAAAAGCATGGAGTTTTGTCATTATAGTTTCTTACTCAGTTTTTTTTTATAGGATCACAAATTTTCATCCATTTGCCATTTTCATCTTTTGATTCTCTCCTAATTTTTTCCTGTGTTGCACAACTGCACACAGATAGCCAAGGAAAGCTGGCAGTCATAATGTGCAGAGAACAGCATGTGTGTCTCTAGCTTAGCCAGCAGACTCTGTGGACTCGTACCGCATTCAGTCTTTTTCTGAAGACTGATTGTTCAACTGCCACAGCTTATTTTATCTCTTGTGAGTCAGGAAAGTGAGACCATTGTACTCTTCTGGGAGTAACTAATATCTTTGAAAGTGTTATGCTTCTTTAGACTATGCCCTGTCTACTATCCCACATGGATTTTTGGTGACTAAATTGTGAAGGAACTGAAGTTTGATGTGAAAGTGGTTTGGGGTTTCTTTGACAGATGCATTTGATATTCCTCCTTGTAGTTTGTCTTCAGCTCTGAGGTCCTTGTTTAAGGAAGCAGTAAAATTCCAGAAAGGAAACTAAAGCTAACACGACGTCAGGAACATGTTGATTTGGGGAGAGTTTAGAAGTATGGAAATTGTTGTATGTACAGTGTTGTCCAGACATCGCTATGGTAGTAGTATGAAGCCAAGAGGATGAGCGGTAATTATGTCATTCCTGTGAGCTCAGTGTGCCACAGGCAAATCTTGCAACGTTCCCTCCTTTGGAGTTTGTTCATCTCTCCATTGGAGGTGATTAGTGGGAAAGAAAGCCTATAGAATAGATTACAATAGAAAAATCTTTCACACACGTTTTGGGCACGTAATGCATGAAGGTGAAAGATTTGGAAGGGGCAAAATAACTAGTTAACATTTGTTAACTAACACACAGAATCTCTCCAAGCATGATATTGAAGCAAATGACAGGGGAAGAGGGTATGTGAGGGTAAGAATAATTAAAAAAAAAAAAAAAATTCCAAACAAAGAACTAACAAAAAAACCCCAACTTTGAAGCTGCATTAGCTAGGATCATAATTTCATGGGTTATCAATCCTTGTGGCTTTACAACCAGAAGTTGATGCGAATATTATTTTATTGTCTCTGTGGACCAGGAGATACTGCAAACAACTTTTCACAATGAGACTTCTTTGGCTTTGCTTAGAGGAAGGTCAGGATTGCTTTAAAGTGAGGTTTGAAACTTACATCCATGGAGAGGATGTATTGCAGCAACATGGCTCCTGATGAAAATGTTTGAGATGTGAATATTTATTCCTTCCAGAGGCGGTAATTCTTTTCCCTCAATCTGAATTTTTTTCCATTTTCATTTTGCAGCAGCAAAGAACTAAACGAGGAGGCTGGGCCAAAGGGAGAAAGAGGAAGAAACCCCTTAGGGACACCAATGCCCCCAAATCCCCCCTCACAGGGTATGTGCGATTCATGAATGAGCGTAGGGAGCAACTTCGAGCGAAGAGGCCTGAAGTCCCTTTCCCAGAGATCACCAGGATGCTGGGCAATGAATGGAGTAAACTGCCTCCTGAGGAGAAACGGGTACCATTAAACTCCCTTTTCCTTGTTGGATTATGTTTACTGTTAAACGGGAATATTGTTGTTTAGTGAGGAAGTTAACATAGGCTTTTGATTAAAGTTTTGTTTAGGAATATAGTTCAAAATAAGGGGCGCAGGTCCTCCGGAGTTCAAATAATGCACCCTGCTAGGACTGTAGCATCTCATCTGGGTGGGACTTGAGGACAACTGTATCCTTTAGTGCAAGAATATATTCAGAACAGGGGAGAGTGCTCTAGTGAGACATCTCACAGTTTATGTGATTCATCTGGATGTGAGTCTGTATGTAACTCAGGTACAGCTGAGACCTACCTGTTTCCAAGTCCAAAGCCATTGGATGGATGGGGCAGGCATTTGTTCACTGTGGCTGAGAAGAATGTGGATTTCAGAGCTGCGTGAAGGATTTTGGAGTTCTCTTTATTTCACAAACTCATCAATGTATTTAAACATCTGGTGTGTTAGAGTAAGAAAAGCAGACCTGAATAAACTTTTAGACAATGTTTTAAAGTGTTGCTAGTCCTAGAAAGAAAACTGAGATCTGTATGATGGACAGGACAGTGAGAGTTACATATTCTAGTATCTACACACGTTACCTCAGGAAAAGGGTCTTTTTTCCACCTTTCGGTCAGAATATGATGCCTTCTAATTGAGATTACCGTGGCCTTCTGCACTGTCTGATACATGAGTGAAGACCAAGGCAATGTTGAGTCTGGTTTTGAAGTGGACCTTGTTATTGCTAATGGGTGTCTTACCATCCACACCCGATTCCCAATTGGTGATTACAGCAAAGCAGTAGTTAAATCACAGTGCAACTTGATGCTATCATAGGAATTTATTGGGACATTTAAGGTTTTGAAAATACTTTATGGACAAACTAAAACTTAAGATTGGATGGATGGATGAAAAATGCGGTGATGCAAAAACCAGTTCCTTTTGTTGTTTTTTTTTAATAAACTTGTAGAATACAAATTATACAGAGATATTTTATAATGGTGCATAGACATAGTAATTAACCATAATGGAAAACGTGTGTAAAAGCAAAGCAGTTGATTTGACATCAGCTCTGTAGGTGAGAATGATGTTGCTCTCTGGGAGAGGGTAGAAAGCGAATAAGATGTTCTGCCTCTGTACCCCCTGCCCATAACATATTCTTACCACGTGCAAGACAGATTTTTAACCTAGGAAAAAGGAGATTGACTTCAAATCTCTATTCTATGTGCTGCTTCTTAAATCCCCAGGGAATCTGCCCATTTTTTTGAGTAAAGGTGTGAGTCTCTAACCTATAGTGGGTCAGGGAAGGACTGCTGAGCACTTCCTTCCCTTCAGTTTCTCCTGCTCTTTTTTTATTAAGGTGGTGAAGGTCACTGCTGCCTCAGAACCCGTGTCTCTAATATGACAGCCCAGAATTCTTACTGAAGCTGAGTAAGCTTGGTTTTGGTTAGCTAACAACTATGAAGTCATTCTCCTGAAGCAAGCAGTGGAGTCATAGGATATTACCGCTGTGCGGGTTAGCTTGGAAGGCGTGTCTGATATTCTGCTCTCCTGGCTGATCTCCAGCAATTAGCAAGCTAGCTGTCTGATATAAATGTTGAAGGGAAAGTCTCACATCGCCCCTGTTTCAGCCCTGTAGTCTTGCTGCTTCCCTTTGTATTTGGTGAGCATAGGGACAGGTCAGTTGAGCTGATTGGACTGCCTAAATAGTGAGTCTTCCCCAGAAAAAGACCATTACTATAGACATAAAGCAAACACCCTAATGATTGTTCTTCTTATTCCCCTGTATGGGGAGATGTCTAATGAGATGTATAGATCCGTGCTAGAAAACCTAAGACATCTACTTACAGGTAGCGAGTGCAGCAGGACTGATTCTTACTGATTCAAAACAATCTATCCAAAGTAGAAGTTCAGGAGGAAAAGCTTGTGGTGTTTTTTAACTCAGTTACTGCACTCTTTTTAGCAGCATATTGCTGGAGATGGAAAAGAAGAAATAATGTGTTACGGAAGAATAGTGTCCAAAAGCAATGCAAACACAGCTTCCCCAAATTTGCACACCAATCCAGAACATTAACCCTCAGCCAGGTCAAAACAATGTTGAAAATGCATGGAATTTGTAACCATTGTGTGTATTGTTGTGATGACTTAATGAAAATAAAAGGCATACCATGTGACTAAGTTTCACTCTGATTTAATACTTACTTCCAGTGAATTTTAAGCTCATTGGGGGAAAAAAATAGGGAAGGCAACTTTTCTTGGAAGGATCCCATTAACAAGTGTTGTGACCACTCCTTAAATGGTTCTCATTTCATCAGTTCCCTTGAAGAATTCTCCAGTTAAGCTTATTCCATTATGCAGATGTGTGAAATATCTTCAGGCTAGAAAATAAATGATTTCTTGTAACCTAAATGCAGATAGCTTGAATTGATACAACCTTCTAGGCTCTTATCTTTATGCTACTCTTTTCCAAAGCCATGGTGTTTTGTTCACCTCTTCAGACATGTGAACTAGGTGTTGTAGAATGGCAGTGCTTTTCGTCTGCGGGGCATGAAAACAAGAGTGTATTGGAACCCCACTGTTACAGATCTGAACCTTAAAGCCCGATCTGTTAAGGTGTTCTTGTTTGGCAGCTTTTAGTCCTGGCCACAGAAAGGTGATTCTTAAGTATTTAGCCTATAATGTGTAGGTAATGTTCAGCTGAGTAGCTTAGTAGCAGGTTACCTCTAGGTCTAACAAAAAAAGAGTTAACAGCATAGTGATTTGAATTAAAAAAAAGGAAAAAAAAGGAAAAAAAAGAAAAAAAAAAAAGGAAAAAAGGGAGATAAAGTAGGAGTAATGTTATCCAGAAATCTTATGTCTCTGCATCTCACATACATTCTCATTGTTTCTTCACTCCTTTCCTGTTTGCATAGGTGAAATGGATCAGCACTTCATCTGACAAGTTGTTTTTCTTCCCTTCCCCCTGAAGGGGAGGAAACTCCCTGAAACTCTTGGGCTTTTTTGTTTCAGCGATACCTTGATGAAGCAGATAGAGATAAGGAGCGTTATATGCGGGAGCTGGAGCAGTATCAGAAGACTGAAGCCTACAAAGTCTTTAGCAGGAAAGCACAGGACAGACAAAAAGGCAAATCACACAGACAAGGTATTGAATGGGACAAAAATATTTGTCTAGCTAGAGCAACAGAAGATTCCCAGCTAGTCATGTAGCCTGACTCTTATTTAAAGCCTTTGATTTAAAACCTTGTTAAAAAGCGAATGTGTTCTTTCTATGGCATATGCATCAACTGTGTGTAAAGTGATTAAAATTATGTAGATTTCACTATATCTAGATTGTATTGAAGGATGTGCATTAAAAGTATCAAAGTTAGACACAGCTTCTGTATGACCTATTAGGAAAGCTGCAGAAGTTGTCTGTAACTGTTGCGTAATTATGATTGTGTAACTGCTTTAATTGTTTGGTTCTTGCTTTCTCAAATCTTGTGTATTTTGGGGGATTTCTTGTTTGTTTTTTCTTTTTCAGATGGAGCAAGACAGCCAGCCCATGATCATGAGGTAAACCTCTTCATTCTACCCTTATGTCAGAGGGTAGATTTTTAGATGGCGAAAGTTTCTAGTGAAGTCAGTAAAAACCAGTTCATGCCAGTTGAAGACCCTAATTAGGGTTTTAGAGTATGAATTCTTCCCTTTCCTATGCAGTTTTTGATCAAAAGTTAGAAAAAAATTGTTCACGGTAGTATGATGAAAACTAAATTGGGTAAGTCTTGGGCATGTACAAATGATCTAAGATAAGATAAAGTAGGAGTGTTCAATACACTTAAAACATAGATCTAATTTGTAATGTTAAATAAATGAATGGGTACAAATCAGTATAATTGAGCCTTTAAGTATCTGGTGTGTTAGAGGCTCAACTTGCAAAATTCTTACCTTGACAATTTTCAAGCAGAGAATTTTAGTTATTGTAAGTTTTACCTCGATGGTTACTTACCAAATAAACAGCTTGAGACCTAGGTAAACTTTCTAAGCTAGCACCTTTAGTTTGCTGTTTTGAGGTGCAGACTTTCTGCAGCAACACAAATGTGGCTTCCTTGAGAACAAAACGGGTAATCAAATCATTGGGAGATCTCTGGCTTAAACCTCCTCCTAAACCTCCCCCCTTTGCATATGTAAATATTGGAAAAGAGTAATAATGTCTGGAGATAAGATGCCTATGCTTTAGTTGATGAGACATACTAAAAACCTTGTGCATCCTGCCTGACTATGGCATCTCTCCCTTTGAAATGCTGAAACTTTCTCCAGTTGTATTACCTAGGGCCACAGAGTTTCTTTCATGGTTACCAATAAATTGTAAACAAAAAGCAATGAAAAATCTTGTTTATACACAGCCTCTTCACTTGTAAGCAATAGGCCCTTCTGAAAGATGTATTTTTCTTTGAGGTTTTTTTGCCTTGGGAAAGCAATCAAGTTACTTTTTAATGTGTTCATTACAATAGTGACAAGGCTGTACACTGCTTGGAGGCAACTACTGGTCTTGTCTACTCTAAGAAAAATAAGTTTCACTTCCAGGAAAAGGCTTTGGTAGCATGTTTTTGATATGCCTTTTTATTAACTCTTAAAGGAAGTACTTGCAGTAAGATTAACCTTTAGAAGCACATGGTCCTCGGAATTTCTGATTCTATAATCACTGAATCTGTTTTTTATTGTACAAAACCAGATTACTGAAGGCTTCAAGTTCTATGTTGACTGTGACATTTGCATAACCTTTGAATTATACAGGTGTCAAGCTACAAGTTCATAGTCTTACCTCTTTCCTCCTTCTCACTCAAGCTATAATTACTGATATCTCATGTCATAAATGCAGTTAAGAGTCCTCCATACCCTGTGGGGCCTTTAAGCTTCATCACACAGTTATTGCGTAGTTGAACTAGCAATATGTTAGGCAGGCATCCTCTTCTGAAAGCCTGTGTCTTTGCTTAGCGTTTTTCACCTTTGTTATAAAATTCCACATGCTTATCACCTGACATGCTTTCACATCTTTTCTGCAAGGGAGTCAAATATTATAATAAGCCCATACAGACAAAGAACACACAGAGGAGATTTAGATTGATTTCAGAATTATATACTCAAGTTGTTACTAGAAGCAAGACTGAAGTGTTTGTTGTCTTCTGTTATCCACATTGACTATTCTTATTATGTATGTGATTAGGAGGTATGATCTGATTAAATTATTTCTTGAGAGAATATAAGAACATAAGGAAAGAAACCTTTCCTTCTCCTCTCACTCCATGTATATGTTCATGATTTAGTTTCTGTGAATCAATGTTGAATTAATTTTAAATATTGTATATATAGACATGACCTCCAAAAAGTATAGCAATGATCAATTAAAATACTAATTATAATAAAAAATAACGGAAGGATGAGGCCTGGGAAGGTGAGAGGAAACTTTTAATAGATGGATATAGTGATGAAAAGCATGGAGACACTGTCTCAACGAGCTCATCTATGGGCATGAAATGGAACATTTTCCTTCCTCCAAATCCTATTTTTATAAATATGATGTATAGCAATATACACTAGAACTATTAATTGTCATCAGCAGTGACCAAACCATTGTTAATTGTTCTCTGTTGTTCTGTTATTGCTTCTTTCCTCGAGCTGTTTGATTCAGAGTAGGTCTAGCTTCATGCAGTCAGTTACACATTTTACTGGCAAGATTACAAAGATTTATACACATGTGTCAGGGAGATTAGGCATTGCCTGGTAGTATCTACAACTGTTGAAGACAGGGTAATGGCTGCTGTAGTACTAGCACACAAGAAGAAAGCCATCTGCTCTGAGAAAGTGTGTGTGGTTTTTTTGTTTTGTTTTTTAAATGAAGTAGTATATTTATTATATCAGTTCCTTACACTGTCTGCACCTGTCCATACAAGGAAGAATGAGCTGGACCCCCCCCCAAAATCTCACCTTTCTCTTTATTGTACTTCACCATGTCTCTGAGAACTTCAAGTCTGATTTGTTCTGGAACCTCCAAAGATCAGCCTCAGTTTTAGTAACCGGATGAGAATGGTATTATTTGTTGACACATTGAAAGCATCTCAACCTTCTTTAAGGCAATTGATAGAAACAATAATTTTGGCTCTCTTTTGATTTGAGGGATGACAAAATGATATGCAACCTGAACAGAGTGGGCCTTTTCAATAGGAGGTAATAAAAACCTTATGATTTTAATCCTGAGTGAACCTCAGAGTGGCTTAAGTACTTCAGAGCTCTCAAGAGGATCTTTTATGTGCTGGGTAATGTATTCTGTAATGGAAGAGCACTGATGGCTTTCATTATCACTCTTCTGTTTAGTAGAATTTCTTGGTTGCCTTCAGAAGCTGAACAGCTTCATCTAATTGCTTTAATATTTTTTTGGTTTTACCTGAAGAGCCTGTACCCTAGGGCTACAAATAGAATACCCTCTCCTTCACAGTACCCTCGCCTTCACCATCTATTCTCAAGGAGCCAGCGATGATCCAAGCCAGTGCCTCTTTGCATGCAGGTAGCAATAGTAAGTGTAAATTAGAACATCTAAGATGGATGTCCTATATGTGTTTTAACCAAGCTTCATAACTAGCAACATTTCTTAGTGCACATTAATGTTGAGATCCTGGATTTTGGGGTGAAATTACTTCCTAGCCATCTAGGGAGTGTTCAGACAAAATGGATGCATTATGCACGCTTCTGTGCATGACTTCTCATTTCTAAATACATAGTCTTGAGACTTTTTCCCTAAAGTTGCAAGCACAAAACTTCAGTGAAGAGTATGTGTGATCATAGTGACACCCTATGGTATCTCACAGAGCTGGGAAGGTTTGTTTCCCCTCCCTCTAGTCTCTCCTGTTTCTAGTGCATCTTCACTTGATTCAGGCCAAGTGAGCTTTGAGGTCTCACTCAGCGAATATGGAGCTTCCCAGCTCTAATGGAGCTTCCCAGCTCTAATTCTACCAGACAGTAAAACTCAGCTTATCTTTTACTTTAAAAACAATCAATTGACAGTCTCCTCAGGTAAAGACAGAGTATCCGAAGGTCCATTTAGTCCTGTCTATCTTGGTTGACTGCCAAATGGCATTTAGCTCACCCCTTCTGAGCACTTTGTGACAGAAACCAATATGATACTGAGCTCAGGTGCCAGAATTCCCTTATCACCTGCTAAACACTTGGGTTTTCTGCTGGGTACCAAATCATGTTTAACACCACATTATTGTGGAGGATGGTACACTATCAACCAAGGTGTTGGAGAGATTTGAAAAGCTTTTGCTCTCCACAGAGGTTCTCTCATGCTTAATATTAAATAACAGGTTGACCGTAACTGCTGCAGTTTATCAAACCACTTCTGCATTGGTGTTGTCAATAGCAATGCAGGTTTTAAAGCAAACATTAATTCCAGTTGATTTTTGACATGTAGAAATGGTGACTGAAGTGTATTATGGTAGGTTTTTTCCTTGAGTCAAATTAAGTTTTTTAGGTTTTTTTGACTAAATTATAGAGTTTTTCTTGCTTTAAAAGTTGTGTGTTGTTTTTTTTAAAGAAAACCCTTTATAGTTACAAACCATAAATTGACATCATATCTTCTGCACATGAAATGGTCTCTTAGATTTTAATAGCCTCAAGTTTGCGTAGTTGAATTAACCAACTTTATCAGAAATTAAGTGAAGAGCTGTGAAAGTTGACAGGAAACTCCTTGACTGCAGGCTTTATCTTAACATTACAAGCTTCTACTGTGTTTTAAAGTCAAAAAATCTTGCAGTGTTTTGACTTTGCAGTATGCAGGAGACAACAGTCCAGTTCCTTGAAACTCTCTTCACATTAATGCATTCCTGCTGTAACCAGGGTGAACAACTGCTTTCTAAAAGCAAAATACGTCTACACATTCACCTCTGTCCTTCCAAGATACTACATATTCTGTAAGCAGGTTTTCCAAACAGGTTTTCCCCATAGGTTCTTGCAAATCATGTTTATACACTTTCTTTTCATTAGTGGCAGCATCCATCTAAATCTTTCAAAACAGCTATGGCTTGCTTGAAGTGCTGTGCAGCTCCCATTTCTTTTGGAGCCAAAATGCACATCTCTTGCAGTTTGGAACAGACATTTGGAAATTGGTACACTGTGGAAAAAATAACTTATTTTTCCTTTACCTGTTCTTTTTCCTGACTATTTTCTTTTTTGCTTTGGTAGTGAAGGACAAAGAACTGTGAAACTTCGCATGCATTTTGCTCGCTCTTATCTCCTGTTTGTTCATATTCCTGTATAGGCTATTTCAGAATGTGTCAGTTGGTTGATGGTGGAATGCTTTTTTGTGGAAAATGTAAATGAATTTAGATAGTTTTAAAAATGGAATGATTCTGACGTGTAATGTCATCAGGGCGAAAGGTATATTTTGGTACGTTACATGGTATTTCTTGATAATGGTATTTGGCCATTATCAAAAAAGCTGAGACCTGCCCTTTGGCCTTTCTTGGTAGGAGTTAGAAGTGTCTTCCACCCAGCTAGCTCTTTATTTGCCTCAGTTTTTGGTGTCCCTTCTCTTTCTATTTTCTGGATCAAAACCAGTTCATGAATTCCTGAAAACAAACAGTACTTAGCTATGTATTACCCTTTCTTTTGTAGAAGGAAGCAGATACAAAGGAGAGATCTGTTTTTGATATTCCCATCTTCACAGAAGAGTTCCTGAATCACAGTAAAGGTAAATTAAACTGTTGCAGGACCACCTTTTTGCTTTTCCAAAGTTTTTGCCAGGTGCTGTCCAGCTGCAGAGCCCTTGTGCTCCCTCATCTCAGCTCAAGTAATGACTTGGGTATAGTTGGTCAGTGTTTCTGATATTACCTTACCTCTATATGAACATAGTGGTTGCAGAAGTGTTTTTTCCTGGCTTTGTCTTCCAAAACTATCCTTTTCGGAGAATGCTTCTGATGTTTAAGCTCCACTTGCTGTTATTCCAACCATTCCAAGCTGGATCTGAGGTTCTATGGGATTAAGAAATACTGAACGTAGAGCATGAAGATGATTCGGACTAGTTAGCAAGTGGTTTTTGGTTTCGTTTTTTTTTTTTTTTCCCTGGATATGTGGGAGAGTCCACTGATAGATTTTGTTACTCTATTTGGTTTTCATAGCTGCATGTCCCAAGAGTTTAGGATTTTTTGCCAGATTTCCTGGAGACTTTGTTGACAAACTTCAGATTCAGATACTTTTCCTGATGGTTAATAGAAATGTATTTTTGTAGCTGGTATCTTGTCTGTAGGCCTCTTAACACTGCTGCTAAGCTATGTCATACTGAATGCATTGAAATCAGTCTTGCAGTCTTCCTTCCTAATCAATTCCCCCATTCACTTACATTCTTATGCTTTGAATGTCTTCTGATTTGTCTATCTCTCTAGAAATTAAGTCCATTTAAGTGCTATTGTAGGCACTATTGGTGCTCCATGATATGATGCTTTTTCATCTATAAACTAAAACTGCACTGTTTGTAGTCATCAGCTGAGCACTCTAGAACATTGTGCTTCATTGCCTACCAATCATAGATGTGTTTTTTATAGCTTTTTGACTACATGGGAATGGGTTGATATTCACAGCACGTGAAGCTGAGCTGCGGCAGCTGCGTAAATCCAACATGGAGTTTGAGGAGAGGAATGCTGCTCTGCAGAAACACGTTGAGAGTATGCGTACTGCGGTGGAGAAATTGGAGGTGGATGTGATACAGGAGCGTAGCCGCAACACAGTGCTGCAGCAGCATCTAGAGACTTTACGCCAAGCACTCACAACTAGCTTTGCTGGAGTCCCGCTACCAGGTAAGACTTTTTTCTTTGTGATTGTCTGACATGTTAAATTTAACTTCTAGTGCTTGTATGATGTTGTGAATTTACAACATGTGGCGTGCTGTTGTAATTCTATGATCTTGGCTGTTTCAGAGCTTTTGTTGTATTAGATAACGAAATCTTAAAATGCATGCAGGGGCAGGTTCAGTGTCAGTGCTTCATTTCAACATGGCTTTTTTCCTTACTACTCTTACCCTTCCTAATAAAGTGAGACACGTATTCAATCCTTGCTCTCCTTCACTTGTTTTGTGAAAATGTTATTAAATACAGAAGACAGGACCTTCAAGTCCCTAGATTGAAAGAAAAGCTGCACTTGTATTGTCAGATGCCAGGGAATGCGCTTAGATACTAAGAATGCCCAGCCGAAGGAGTTTGTTATCAACTATGAGACCCAAATCCAAGTAAACTGTGCTTCATTAGTCCTGATATCCTTGGAACTACTCACTTGGTAGAGTTAGGAGTACATTGCTCTGCAGAATGTCACAAAAGGTGGTGCATGGCCACAGTCACCTCCTGTAGCAGTTTGCATGTTGGCACAAATTGCCCTTAGCATGGTCTTAACTTTCTGGAATTGCTGTGGTCATCTGAGTATTCTGTGGCTCATTTTACTATGTTAACTATAGGTAGCGGGGAAACACCCACAATGGAAACTATTGATTCCTACATGAATAGGCTGCACAGTATTATTATGGCTAACCCACAGGAGAACGAGAACCTCATAGCCACAGTCCGAGATGTGGTAAACAGACTTGAACGCTAGTGACTGGGTAAGTGCTTGCTCTTAGGCTGCTTTTGTTTGCTATCTCCTCTGTGCCTCTGACACTGAGTCTTGTGCTGATCACCGTATTGTACAATCAAAAAGTTTTCCTCCTCAAAGCCACAGGAACAGGTTGATTTCATGAAAGTCAAATGGGGTTGAAAATATCCAACAGCATTAAAGAGTTGTGAAGTTTTCCTTAGCTCCAAGATCTTTTATATAAAGACATAAATAGCTGTCCTATTATTCATTGTATTTGTGTAAGGTAAATAAGACTACTGACAGAATGGTGTCAAAAAAGGAAGAAAAATTATTTAATTTGAGTAACAGCGTGACTAATTCAGAAGGTTCCTTTTGAGTGAAGTAAATCTGAGAAGTTCTGCATTAATTATAGAATCTGATGGTCACCAGAGAAATTTTACTTGTCTCAAGAGGTTTCAAGTGTACTCATCTCTGTTATAAACTGAAACTACCCTACAACTACCCACTCTGTAGTATCTGCAGTCAAGCTTTTCCAGTTATGAAGGTTTACATGAAAATGAAGCACTGAATTTGTGGTTCAGGCTATGTGTAGCATTTGCTGAGACTTTAATGATCATGTGGCTTATGCATAGATTATTACTGAGCTCATGATTCTGTATTTTTTGCTTCTGTTTAACAGCTTAGAAAACCTAGGAACTGAGCAGAAAAATTAACAAATACCAGTCTTTCTGCATTGCTTTGCATTTCCCACACCACTTACTCCCCTGTGATGCATGTCACTAGACAGCCATTAGGAGTTTGCCTACTTCTATTTTAACTGTGTACCTACCTGGATTCTTTAGGCATTTATTATGTAGAGATCTACTGTACATGTCTTGAATAGTGTTTAGAAATGCAAATAAAGCTGCTGTTGTGCCATCTGCAAATACGAAGACAGGGCTTTTCATCCTTTCTGATTCTGACCTTTTGTGATGCTGTGTAGAACAGTTAATTACATGTTCCCCATTATAGTGTGGCTTAAGCTAAAAGATCATTGTCCTTCCAGAGGGTAGCCAGATGGAACGGACTATAGTTCCAAGAGATGACTGAGCTCCCAGCAGAATAAAGAAGTGCCTTTACTGCTACTATTTATGAAGGGAACAGCTTGTCAGTCCAGGTCTGGGATTTTTCAGTAGCTCATCAACCTCCTAATTTTCATATACTGTTTACAATTAGCACTCTTAAGCTCAGAAAGAGAATCAGGGGATGGGGAGGTTTTACAGAATGTCTAAGAGGGAAAGCAGTTTGTCATCAATCAGTTATTAGAAGGGCATGCCAGGCCTTGAAACAGATGTTTGTCCGCAAGCACCTTGCCAGAAAAATCATATCTCAAGGCTACTAAAATCTAGACTTTGGTTCTCATGTGAGGTGGATTCTTATTTCCTAAATGATGGATGCTTTCTCTATTCCTAAAAATGCAAGTATCTTTTTCTTGGATAAACTGGATTCAACTGTAATTGGTTTGGAAAAAGTAATTCTTGCCTTAGAATTTCTCCTTTTACTTTATAGTTGAAAAATAGGATTCGATTCCTTTCTTGCCCCACCCCTTCCCTCCAAACCAGTGGGAGACAATTAAAAATGTGATTAATAATCGCCTAGTTTTCATTATATAAATGCATGCATGTGACTGGATATGATGATCAAGTCATTCATAGGGCTATTAATTACACTGGTGTTGAGTTGGCAATGATTACATTTTTGACAAAATCTTGGAAAGGAAGAAGGTTGGGCTTTATTGGATGCAAACCTAGAAAAAAGTAGGACTTCCGTAGAAAAGAGGGAAGCTTAGGACAGAAAGACTTAGCTGGTGTCCAATAAAAACTGTATTAGCAGACTCCCATTGTCATTGTCCCTTTAACATACATATTAAGTATATTGTCCTTGATGTAGTCTCTGTCAACCAAATAGTCTGAGTTTGACACACATTACAAATCAATTGAACAGAAGAATCTATATATTATGATACACTTGAAAAACACTGTACTTCACAGACCTAAGGCCGTTTTTGGTGGCTTGGTACATTGTATTTAGTGACTATTTGACTGTCCTAGTGAATATTTTTGTTTTTCTGTACTGCATGGTAATGAGAAGTTCTTTGTGCAAACAGTATATGGGGGCAGAAGAGGAAGTTTTTCATTACTTACCGTTCTCTTCTTTGGATGGAAAGAGGAATTCAGTTGCAGTTCTGTCTCTCTAGGCTTCTTTGCTATACTTCTTAATGTTGTGTTTTCAGATAAACCATCCAAAAATTAATGTCACGGTGCCTATTTAACCCTGGCAGATTGTAGTCTTCTAACACTTATTTTTCTGTTTCATCTGCAGGTTTCCTGACCCAGGGATGCTTTACAAAATTGTTTTGGCCAGTGTGGAATAAGAAGCCATGAGGGAAAGACTAGGGGTGGGAGGCAGAATTGCAGGTTTGTCCTGGTCCCTGCCTTTGTGGTTTGTCAGTGAGACAAACAGATCAATGCATTAAAAGGTCTTAAGAAGCCACGGACGCCACCCACTAAACATTTGGAACTGCCCTCTGCGTAAACACTTAAGAGCATGCAACTTTTGTGCAATCTTCAGTTTCTTTTTAATTTTGCTGGGCGTGAGGGTGCGTACGTTCTGTGGACTGGCTGGCTATGGAGATGAAATCTTGCAGTTTGTGAAATGGTCAGCCTACGTGTTGTAGTAATAACTTTGATGTGTTGTATTGCCTACCGTCTTCTAGTGTCTTTTCTTTTGTTTTTATGTTTATCTTGTGGGATTACCTTCCTCCACTTTAGTTTTCTTCTTTTGATCTTGTTATTGGATACTTGCAGTACTGGATAGCAGCGCTTATGTTCTCTACTATAACAGGCAGTCTTCCTTGGTGCACTGTCTTGTCATACCCTACCTGCTATGTTTATATAAAGCTTTTCTTAAGCAGAATCCTGGCTTTTTGTGTTAGCCTGCAACTTCTTCAATGTGAGTTTGCTCCCTGCTAGACACTGGCTGTGGTTGGTGCTTTGTGACTTGATTCTACTGAGACAGGCTTCCTCTTTCCCCTTTCTCTTCAAGCACCTCTCTTGCACGTAACATCCTGCTCTTCTGTGAAGGTCTCCTGTTATCCCTTGAAAATGTTTGGAGCATTTTACTTCCACAAAGGTCAGTAGTAATCAAGATGGAAAGTGAAACATTAGTTCTTAGTTAGCAGGGAAAATGGGAATCTCCATTTTAGACTAAAAATACAAAGCTTGCCCTTCCTCTGATATATTACTCAGTCTAATGTTACTGCCTTGATTTTGAGAGAATGATCTCATGGTGAGAGCGGTATTCTATAATAAGAGAAATGAGCAGAGGGATTGCAATTTTTTTTCTGCCCTCCTGAAATCAGTGCTGGGAAGCAATATGCCTGGAAGCAGCACATGTATTTTTGCATGAATTACTAGAGCAGAGAAGGTTATTAGCAACTAATCCACATAGCAGCCCACAGAATTCTACATTACAGCCCATAAATGTTTTCACTTTTTGTAGCATTAAAGTACAGCCTGTGGAGCCTATAGCATTCGACATATTATGTTCCAGTGTGACCTACATGGCCTTTCCCTTACATCGAGTAGAACGCTGCATGCTAGAGTCTGTAATCTTGCTGAGCTACGCTGCACCTCCTGTCAATGATGAAGGCACCTACTGTCTGCACTAACTTACACAAATCATTTGCTGCCCTTTGGTTCCTGTCAAATTGTTAATTCAGACTTTGAGCACTTGTTGGGTATCTCTGGGCTTTTATGGTAGTGGTTGAAACGCTCTTTCTTCCGAGTGACAATCTCCTCGCTCCTCCTTCAGAAATCTTTGATTACCCTGTTACAAATTGGAGATTGCTTTTCATTACTGGAGTGCATTGCAGTCAGCAACACTTTTAATGTATCTGTAACGCGAGTATTTGAAGATTAAAAAGCAGTTTCTTCTTTTCTCACGCTGTACATATGGACTTCATGCTTGCCTGAAGCCATCTCCAGGTCAACACCTTGTATGTCAGGTCTCCGCTTACTCATGGGCTTATTGCTGTAGCCGAGCATCAAGGATTTCCAAGTAAATTCAAGTCTTCCTTCAGGAAGGAAACTCCTTTCTCTTGTCTTCAGTCTCATTTTCAAGACTTCACAAAAAGGAACCTCAATTTGCGGCATTGACCTCCATTTTCCTTAGCATGGATGAGACCAGCTGATGTTGGCATGAATGCTTTAGTGGATTCTACAACAAATATTGTGTGACAGGTTAATAATGTCTCCAGAAGAAGCACAGATACCTTCATCTCCTGTGTGTATCTTGTTTTTTAGAATTGGTGATATTTGACTTTTATTGAAGTGGCCAAAATGCACTGCATAGCCAAAAATTGATTTACAAAATTCTAAAGTTCAGTCTGTGGCATCTTACCTAATACTTGGAGTTGTATCCTGTGAAGACTCAGAAATTGCTCTGTAATATGATAGTAGGATGCAGTTCCAAGCTGTGACATACACATACTGCAAATAAGGTATGTGAGGCGACAGGCTGCCCCCGCTTACATAAATGCCATGCAATTATCAGCTCGTGGCATACTGCTAATACATCAGTCTGCTGGGTAGCATGCAAGTGTTACGGGATAGGAAATTTAAGGTGGTACTATTAGCTGGGGGCTGACAAATCTTTTGCTTTTTCCCCCGCACAGAAGGAGGGGAAGTGGCATACCCATCTTAAATCATTTGGGGAAAGATTAAGTTCTTGCTGACCAATGATGTGACAGACGATGTTTTGTCTCATTAAGAAGCTTCTTATTTAAATTGATTAACCCTATAAAAATGGATTTTGTCTTTCCAGTGTTTTCTGAGTGTCACTCAGTTTACATTTTTCAGTGTTGGCTGATGGAAAAAAAAAAAGTAAAAAATGAAGTGGGTGTCAAGGAGAAGAGCGGGATAAAATGTGTTTGTCACTTAGAGAAATGTTAAGAGAAATCTATGAAAACAGAATCCATTTGCTGGATTAATGTGTCTGGAATTGTTGAGATGCCAAGTTTTCTGTACAATGTTTTTGTAATTAAACTTTGGAGTTCCTTTGTTTCTAAGAAGTTGATGACACTTGTTTGACACTTGCTTCATTAAAATTGTTCAACGTTGAATCCATTCTGATTCAATTTTAACTGCATTTTCATGAAAGAACTATTACTAGCATTGCTCTCTTGTCTGAGAGATTTTGGCAACTTCATGATAACCTTTGAAAGGAAATAATGTGCCCCTTCCCCCTCCGTCCTAAGCTTATCTCCCTCTGAAAAATGTTAATGGAAGTAGTTATTATTTATAGTGATGAAAACTTCAGAGATCTTTGGTTATAGCTAATTGTTATCAGGGCCCTTCCTGTCATCTTTGTTCCCCAACTTGGGTAACTTTTAAAATGTCATGAGTCTCTCTCTCTCCCCCTCAGCCCTTTTTTGACATCCTTGTCTTCCTTTGTCCTCCCTAATTTCCCACTACCATATTTATTTTCTTTTGCTATAAGAACCTTCTGTATCATACCTATTGCCCTCCACTTGGTTTTCTTTTCCCTTGCTAGCTTTTTATCACGTATCTTCCCTTCTGCTTGCTGAGTACAGATCCAAACTAGCCTTGTGAGATTTGTGCTTTGGACGTAGATCCTCTGTGGGGGAGTTTGGATGACTTCTGCCAGCACTGGTGCTCTTTCTGAGGTCACAGTGCTGCAAGCAACTGTGTCTTTGTTACTTTTGTGGTCACATCTCATTATTTTGATTGCCAAATTAATGCCTGGTCTTTCTGTATACCAACAGGCTTGGTTCAGATAATACCTACAATCTGAGACAGATTGCACACTTAAATTTACAATGCTTTGGAGACTTTTGTATAACACCAATTATGAAATGATAAAGATGTAAAAAAAAAAAAAAATAGAAGGAATATAGGGAAATCTCCTGTAGGAGACTAGCTGCCATGTGACATGGGCTAGTCCGGAGTTGGAGAAGGTAACAGCGAAACAGGTGCATGCCTGGAGGAAAAAATAAGAGCAAAGCAGCAATGAGTTCATAAGGCAAAGATCTAGTTCCTTTCTAACCTGTGGTGCTGTACATGGCATGGGGAGCAGATGGTAGTCAATCATGCTCAATTTAAGACAATGTAGTGTAATATTTCCACTGTTAGGTTCTGTTACCCCCCCGTTTACTCTGCTGCTGGTTAATTGGACTGATAATAATCACTTAAGGGAAGTTAGGGGAATTTGAGGGCTTTGGGCTCTTCTCAGAGGAAAAGATCACTTCTTCTTTCCTCAGGCAGGTTCATGTTGATAACTTATTTGGAATCTGAAATTAGATCTTTTTTTAATCTTTTGCTTTGGTTCAGTTGTATCCTTCTGAGTCAGAAGTACACTCAGGCCTATCCTCTACTTCTACCATGAAATTTTTCTGCTTGTGAACCATGAGTAGTGTTGCTGCTTTTCTTCCTCATTGCTTGTAGTATTGAGGGTTTTTTTAAGTTTTTAAACTTTAAATTTAAAAAATATATTCATGATTTGCCAGCTTAATTGCAAAATCTCTGGATTTTGTATGTATTGTACCATTCTGGTATGTGGTAAAATATCCACATCCATTATGTAATACAAGGACTAACATTTATATAAACTGATTATGGGTTATATTAATAAACCTGTAATTCTTACGCTGTGGGTTTTGGTTTTTTGTCATTTAATCTGTAGACACAGTTTGTGTATTGAAGATGTAAAAATCAGAGTTTGTGAAGGTTTGAAGCTTAAGTCTGTGTTATTACTGGTATATGGAGACCTATGCAATGCATGTTTTTGAGTATTTGTACCAAAGGTATTGACAAGCAAATGCAGCTAGGATATTTCTAAGCATAATTTTGGAGGATAGCAAGAAGAAAAGGTGGCCGTACAAATCATACTAGATTTGAAAATGTGTGGCTTCCTACTCTAAATTTTTCTAACTTAGAGAAACACCTTAGAGAAGAGAGGTGACAGTGATGGCAGATATCACTGAAGTGTGGCTAGTGTGTGATCTTTTTCAAAGTTATGTTGGGAGAGAGACGAGATAAAGAATCTATTATTCTCTCATTTTTCATCTTTGACTTCTATTTCACCCCAGTATGAGGGCAAATGCAATGCAGGTTTATTGTGTTTGTGTCTATTTGTAGCTACAACAGTTTTCAAACAGCTCTGTAGCTTTGAAAATCAGTGTTTATATGCTATCCAGATTTTACTTGCATGTGTATCCTAATAAGGGAAACTTAGTACCGAGATGCCATCAGGTCTGTTAATTCCTTAATGAAGTGCTGAAGTAATATTTGAAAAGATCTGTGTAGAGACGGAGAAGTAGAGAAACAATGTAGGAGAAGGGATTGCTTGTGCAGTTGAGTGGAGAATTGGTCATGCGAAAATAGTTAAACTAGGGTTTTAGGTCCTGATCCTGAAGTGCTTAAGCATGAGGTCAGCTTTCTACTTGTGAATGGTTCTGCTGAGTTGGCTAGACTTACACTCATAAAAATTGACTCATCAAAGTACTTGCCGCATTGGTGTTACAGATCAGAAATAGAAAAAAAATAATGAAGCATATCTTAAAACAAAAATCCTGAGGAAGCACATATTCTTCAAAAAAATATCTGGAAACCCTTAATCAGAACACATTTAAGAAAGTACTGAAAACGGTGTACCTATTAATGGGATATGAAGCCATTGTGTGTTACTGACCAAGGTATGTTGTTCTATTTAGAATGCTCATTTTCCTTCATCTCCTTCATGTTGTGTCTTAAGCCTCCTCTACAAGTATATGTAAATAATTCACTGGTATCAGAAACTGTTCTAGTTAGCAAAACTTCTGCCCTAGCTCGTATGTTTTAGGGAAGAGAACTTGTTCTCTTTTTAACATGATAAATAATACAATGGGATTCTGAAAGGGCCTGCTGGGGACTCCAGCAGTTCATAATAGTAACATTGGACAAATTATTTTTGCAATACTAAATGGAAAGTTGTTTTACAGTAGAGATTGTGGAAATACACCGTTCTCCAAGAAAGTGTAGGTATCGGTACATTTTGCTGATTTGTTAGGCAAGCTGCTTGTGGCATTTGGAAAGGAAAGTTTTGATTAAAGAGTTGAGAAGCTTTCTGGTTTTAATAAACAGAAAACCTTGATTCTCCTGCTGAATAACTGGAAAAGATTCCAGCTGGTCACAAGGGCTACTGTTTATAGAATATAAGTTTTAGGAAAAGTAAGTAAAGAGAACTATGAAGAACATAAACAGGATACTCTTCCAGACTTAGTAGCATGCAGGTGTTTAATTTGAATATTGTAAGCATAAGTATTTAAGCAATTTACTAGAATTCATTCCTTATGTGTGTATCTGCTCAGGCCTAGCAGCAGGGTTCTGGTGCTGATTTGCTCTGGTCCTGCACCCTTGCTAGTATGACATGGTTGAAAAACTTGGTCTTGTTGGTATTAAATCATAATGGTGTATATATTATTGAAATTATGCGAGTTATTCTAAGATACAACAGGATTCTAAGGTTCTTTGTTTTTTCTTTTCCTGTTGATGAAATAGTGCATCTCCTCAAGTTGTTAAATACTACTGCTTTCAGGTTTGTAGCTTTATTCACTCATGCTCTGGAAGGTGAAAGACATTCTCACTTTTCCCTAGAAGTATGTCTGTGCATTGAAGTCCATCTGATCCTTTTGTTTATAAATTTGGATCACAAATACTTACATATAAAGAGTTCTGCCTGTCCAAGTCCTTGGTTGCTAGATAACCACCTGGCTTCCTTGAATTGAGTAGAAGAATGGTACTTACATCAACTGAATGGCTGACTGTCTGGGAATCGGAGAGGTCTAGTTTTCAATCTGGACTAATAGTACCATGGGATTTCTCTTTCTGTCTCATATGGACAGTTTTAGTTTTATTAAACCTGTTCCAGTGTTAGTCAAGAAAGAATTCCCTCATCTAATTTATTTGAAATAATGTTGCTTAAGCCCAGGATACTTGCAGAGAAATCCCAAGCTGAAATTTTAGGCCTATAAACATACTGTTTCAACCCCTCACCCTTCAAAATGGATATTAGCAACTATATTAGTATTCTAATTCTTCTCAGAGGAAGCTTCTTTTCCTCTATCACACTTCAAATACCTGCCCAAGGTGGTTTTGCTTCTTTAATATTTGAGGAAGAGTGTTTGGAATTCTGTTTGGAATGGGGGAAAAGATGCAGGAAGTTTTATCAGAAGTGCAAGCCAGCAGGATGGCTGAGTCCAGGAGAGTGAAAAGCTCTGGAAAATTAGTCTAATGCCTTTCTCAGAAAGGACTGTGGCTTTTTTAACATGAATGTTGCAAATGCTCTGAAATGGCAATACATGTGCTGTTTTCCTTGTGTGTAAGTATGGATTATGGAGGGTATTGGCATTGTCCTCAAAAGATTTCGGTTCTCTTAAAAACACTTCTACAGAAGTAGAGCATCTGCTCCTTTAGAAGAAATGTAGCTGTGTACAAGCTTGTGGCTTTCAAGCATGTGCTGTGAAGTTGATACGCAGGAGGGAAGGGTGTCGCTTTTCTTCTGCTCACTAGCATGAATAATGAGTAGCCCTGGTATATATCAATGCACCGAGTCAAATTCTACAACCCATTTTTTCCAAAAAAAGATGAGTAAGAATTACCTTCTACCTTCACCCCATTAAAAACCTGCTAAGGGACTTTGTAGGATAAGGATAGCAGGAATATGAGGATACAGGAATAGAATTTTGATTTCTTCTTGATGTGAAAGTTCACCTGCTGCCAGTGCGGAAATGGTTGAGTTTTTAGCTTTAAGTTTGGATTCAGACCTGCAAATTCCCTACGTTCTCAAAGTGCTTTTGAGCAGAAAAAGTAGCAAATGTGAAAATGGAATTCCAGCTGCACCCTAGTTTCAAGACTTCATAGTTATGTGGTAAATGTGCATTTCCAGATGTCTGAAATACCTATCCACATAAGGAAACGAACCAATTTTCTGATGGGGGAAGCAGTGCCCTCTAATGATAAATCTTGGTATCACAAAATGAGAGTGAAAAAGCCTGTTAGTGGGAGCCAGAGCCAGAGAGCTTCTGCATGTGGAAAGCTGAGTCAGCTCCCTGGTTTTGTTCTAGGCAGATGGTATTTTCTTTATTTATTTAATTTAACTTTTTTTGTTGTGCAGATACATTATCCTTTTCCTACTGTACTTGGTGGGCTGGTCAGGGTGGAAGTGGGTACAGCAAGCATGCTTGTGTTACAAGGAAATGCTGGTATGGCAAATAAAACATGAGCTCAGTTTGCATGTCTTAGAAGTTCTGACAGCAAGGAATGGCTGTGATAAAGGTTCCTAGTTGGCTAAAGCTGATTCTGTGTGTTTGCTGATAAGTAAAATCAGCACGGCTGACTTATTCTCTAGCTTCCTAACTAGCAGGCACTGTGAATGCATAAATCCATGTAATGGAAGCTTTGCAACCGTTGGTATTTACATAGTACTGTGTCTTTGCAGAGCTGGTTTTCATTTTGGGAGCCTGCAACAGCTTCAGACTTTAACAGCACTGCTAGCTCTCTGGAGCTAGAGCGTAGACAGCGTGGTGGTAGCTGCTTCACTATGATCTTACTCCAGGCAAGAGCATCCCTGCCCAACTGTGAGCTTCACTAACTCATCAAAGTAGCAGAAAACTACCCAGCTTTTTTCTTGCTGAAAGTTTTCTGTGTTTTGTGATTTGGCTGAGCTCATGTAGAGGTCTGGCAAGTGCTAGGGTTTGCACAAAGTGAGCAGAGGATTAGAGAGAAGTAGGAACTCCTTTCTGGAGATATCCTGCTTGCATTATGGCTCACAGTTTCATGAAACTGTACACTGAAATGATGTGGGAGCACAGACTATGGCGAACCATCCCCTTTTCAGCATCTAAAGCTGTCAGTAAATGCATGACAATCTAAATCTAACTTCTGACTTCATACTGTTGCCCTTATCTGTATGTTTTCCTGTCCTGCCTGCCTTTCTCTCTCTTGCCCTCTTCCTTTGTGCTAAGCTGTTTCTGCTTAAAGCCAGTTAAAATCAACTAAGTATCTCTGCCAACAAAGATTTTTCCTCTAGAGAAAGTTGTTTTTTTTTTCTCAAGGAATGTCACTGGAGGAGTGCTGAATTTGGAAGAGGCCCACAACTACTGCAACTGAAGTGTTTAGAAAAGGCAAAACTATGGAAATAAGTGTTTTAAATTATCTTGTCCTTTGTGAGATGGGGGCAACAAATCACCCCAGCAACAGTGACATTCTCTCTGGTACCAGTTTCCAAGCCAGATACTGACAAAAACTGAAGGTATGAAATCAAGACTCCTTTAGCTAGAGGGGCGAGGGGCAAGGATCATGTTACTGATAAAAGAAAATACACAAAATAACAAATTCCTAGCTTTTTTCCCTTGGGGTATGCCTTCAACTGTAGAAAGAATGTTTATAGAAGAATATGTTGTGCTGTTTAAGCATGCTTCAAAGAACATATCCTTACTTACATTGTAGAAATTCCTCCTAATGGAATTCACTCCCAAGCATCTTGGTTTTTTTCTTTTCTCTCTTTTTTTTTAAGACCATAAGTCAGTAGAACTGATGTATATTACCCATGGGCCAGCTTGTACAGGGGTATCTTAATCTAGGCACGTCCTTACCTTGAATTGAAAGTCTGTTGTATTTAATGGGGTGTTAACTCAGTTTATTCTCTGGGATTTGTGCAGTAATTTTATTGCCTGCAAAAGGAACAATTTGAAGCCAGATGAAGTGTAGGTATGCTCTGTAACATACCTGCTGAGCTTGGCAATGATGCCTGGCTATGCTTGCCTTAGTCTGGTGTTTATATTTTGTCATTGCGTCTCTTGCATCTCTTTTTCTGGTAGTCCTGCTTTGATGGTTATCTCCCTTTCAGGAAACAGATCTCTATATACTGTATATTGTTTCCACATCTAGTATCCCTTCTTGGACTAATGCAGCCCATTGATTTCTGCAGGTTTTCTTGGGCATAGCAGGCAGGATTTTGTCCCTACATCTTCTCCCATATATCCCAACTGTGACTTAATCTTTGTCCCTGCTCACCTTCAGTCCTGGCCTCCCTATGACACTTCATTGCTGAAGTTTGTTCTTTGGCTTGCATGGTGTTATTCATTTGCTGCTTTCTCCATCTCTGAATCCTTCTGATGTTGTATATAAACTTCCTTTTCTCATACAAGTAACTGCAGAAGGAATTCGAAGATCCTCCTTAGGAAGTGACTGTTAACGCAGATGCAATTTTGCTTTGGTACCAACCAGCAATACTGAGTGCATGGTATTTCATGGACTATGGCTGTCTAGGCTTTCAATTTTTAGTTAAATCATGCTGTAGATTACCATCTACCATGGATTATCACATTCTGTTTTTGTTTTTCCTATCTTGTTTTGTCCTGATTCATCCCATTATAACAAGAAGAGATGTGTCCGGTGTTCTTGGCAGTGCAGACAAGCATGAGAAATTCTGAAGTCAGTTATTACTAATAAGGCTCTTTAGTAGTTGAGTGCAATAATGTTGTAGCAGAACCTACGGTGAATTACAGCCCAAGACAATGATAATGTTAAAGAAATGGGTTCCTTCAATGCTGAAGCACCAACAGAACAAAGACAGATGGGAAATCAAAGGCAAAGAACAAAAATCAACTTAGTCGACTGACTGTGCGGTGTGACAGACTTTATCAAGACTTTTCTCAGCTGTTCTGTGAGGGAGAATGGCATAGATCAGCATCCATGTCTTAGGACATAAAGCTGACTTGTTCAGTTCTCTTACATAGGTGATCTTACAACTTCCTTGTAATAAGAGTACAGACAAGTTTCATGAACTTTAAATACAATTTGGATGTTGCTAAGTTACTAGGAAGTGTGTGTTTAATTTGAATGAGATACATGATGTTCACTGAACTAGCCTGAAAACATGATGTGGTGTTTGTGCTGGTTATAAAGGATAGACAGCAGTAACTTTTATCAGAAACTCTTCTGGAGCATGCCTATACCCTGAACTAATATGATGTATTAGGTTTGTCTCAGTTCAGTTTGTTGTCTTGTGGTTTTCGTGTTTTTGATCTAGTAGCAGATACTTCACAACTAGATCAACTGTTTTGTAGAGCCAGTGCTTCAGAGGAAAGTTTTGGCCCCATTGAAATTAATGAAAAAGTAGTCACGGAATTTGCTGGAGGCAGGATTTCATCTGCAGTCTTCAGCAATTAGACTGTGGTTATGGATTATCCATCTGTAGGGAAGCTGAAACTGGCTCTGCAGCTTTTTCTAGACTGGCCCAGTATCTCCAGTCCTGTGATACAGCTTCATAGAGGAATCTGTATGGGGTTTCTCCTAAGAAAAATCAGAGGAACTCCTGCAATGCAATACAAGAGTGAAAAAGCGTACATTTCTTCAGCTAAAATAGCAATGCTCTTTCACATATAATGGGGTCACTGTTTCTCTGCTGAGTGTCTCATATCATTGATACTTACCAGCTGGGTTCCAATTTGATGATAAAAACATCAGCATTTTAAAATCCTAGCAATGAGAGAGGTTCAAATCACAAACATGTCAGTCCTGTCACTTAGAAACACTTTTGTTACTTTCCATCACTGCTGCTACTTAATGATAGGGAATTTCAATTTGACTCTGAAGTTCTCTAGTAGTAAATTCCCTGAATCCAGTATTTCACTACCCAGGGCCAATGCTTTTTCATATCACAGGAGATCTGTTGAGAGGAACATGTCCTCAGGGGGAGGTGGGAGGACTGAGCCTGGATCTAGATAATCTAGGTTCCATTTCCAGGCTCTGAGATAGACTTTGTGTGACACATGCTATTTCTGTCTCATGGTCTGGTCAACATACTCGCGAAAGATACTCGGATGCTTCAGTGATGAGGATGATAAAAGAGCTGATGTCAACAGAGTTCTTGAGTATGTAATTTGTTTTTCTCTGCTTCAGTTCTTCGTTGTGCAAATGAGAAGAGTAAACATCATCCATTTAGGCTGGGAGCTGCCTGGAAAAGGGGCTTTGTCCTAGCTTATGTGTCAGCAGTGTCCAGGAGGTACTACTGTGATCTGAATAGGAATCTGTAGGCATTATTCTGTTAAATCACCTACTTCCAATAATGGTCTTGGATATGTTTAGCAGGATTAGGAATTGGAAATGGTAGTTTCTTGTTGGCTTTTCTTGTTTTTTAAGGTAGATTCGTGATCTCTTTTTTTTTTTCTGTTTGAGATGTGCTGCCTGAAATAGTACAAATATTGTAATTGAATCTTATTTTCATTATTCTTTCTCAAGCTCTGGCCTTTTAAGAATGCAAGCAGAAATGATATATATACACAAGGAGATGGCAAAGGTCTTCTGTAGTCTTCTGAAAACAGCTTTTTTGTTTGCATGGCATAGTAGTCAGAAAATACATCAGGAGGGTATAGTGGATAAAAGAGAATGAATGACATGACTGAGTGCAGAGCCAGAAATAACCTTTTGACTGGGCTTTTTCACCTAGTCAGAAATTATCAATATAATGACAGTGTGAGTTTTAACCATCTTTAAGCATCAAGGTGTAGTCTGCCTGGTCATATATTTGTCAAAATACTTAATTTTGGTGTGGATGCATTAATAAAATGAAATGATGCAGTATTAGAATCAGTATCCATACAGTCTTACATAATTCAACTGTATCAGTGTAGAAACTCATTTTTAGCATACTAACGAGCCCTGCCTGGATTCATTGTCTACAGAGGCTGCATAGTAAATAATACCATTACAGAAAATTTGTTTCTCAGGATCTTAAATTCACTGCTCTCTACAATCTGTATCTTCTCTTCACTGGGCTCCTTAATCTCTCCTGGATTCCAGTCTTGCTCCTCGCTCAGGTCACAGTGAAGTGTGTTTTCACTGCTTTTTTTTTTTAAGATTTAGAACAAATGACAGGCTACTACAAGGGGTTTAACTGGAGAGGCACGAATACCTTTCAGCTAAGAAGGGAGCGGCACTGCCAGGAAACTTGCATTGTGATTGAGAACTGGGAGGATGGAGCTGTGTACAGAAGAAAACTGGTCAGTCAAAATGACCTTTCCTCTTCTATGCAAGGGGGAAGTCACAGGTGAGAAATCTTGTTTTATTAACATGGTGTGAAGTTGGGAGAACAGGATAAAACAGATCAGATTTAGGCTTTACTGGTAGATCTAGAGCTGTGGCTGCCTGTGAGGGAAAGGTTTCCTGTCAGCTCCAGATCTCTCAAGAGACATTTGTTTGAGCTTCTGTGATGAGAAGGTTCAGAGCTAGTGTCAGTCTGGATGGTTCATTAGTTTAAATGTCTGGCGTTGGGAGGTATGTTCTCAAGCAAAGGCTTCTAAATATAAAATAGTCTTGTGAAGTTTTCATCTTATGAATATTCACTTGTTGAATTTACATTTTGTTTTTCATCTCTGAGCTTCTAGAACAGAGCCTTACACAGAGGACAGCCCTCCCATCTGTCTGAATAAACTCTATGATGGAGAGATTTTGCAAAAACAGTACTTTGTTGTTTAATATGTCCATACTGTCTGGTTAGTATCTCTCTGAACACTTTGAAGACCCAGCCTTTGTCACTTGCAAGCTCTGATAATCTAGGACTTGAGCAGAATTTTGATCTCTTGTGGACCCTTGAATGTGTTGACTGAAGTGGTGGAGGTGCAGGTGGAACTGATAATACAGTTTTGCCTTGAGAGGTTAAGGTTATTTGGATAGCTGTTTTTCATGAACTTGGGAGAGAGTAAACACATCTGACACATGCTTGTTGGACATCTGGAGTGGATGCTTTGGAACTACAGAGAGGACTATATGTTAGGACGGAGGGTTATCACTAGAGCTGGCAGAGATACCCGCCGTCTCTATCTAGATGTGCTTGGCATGGTTCACGACCTCTTCTGAGAGCATTAACTATTGCTGTCAGTCCTGTGCTTTCATATACTCTGCAATCATTCGAAAAAAGAATGCAATGCATAAATAAGGGTGTACATTCTTCACAACCCCCCTCGTAATACTCTTGGATGCTGGATTGCTTCTAGGCGCAGAGGGTTTTGTTATACTGTTCTCATCTACTTTCTTTTTTTAAGCTATGTATCAAGTTATTTCCTAATCTGGCTTCATATGGTGGCTAATGGAACAGAATTGATGCAATTGCTCAAAAAAGGCTTTTAGCCAGTAGATTCTAATTAAAGCAACCTTTTTCTTTTTTTTGAGGAGAAAAAAAAAAAATCTTTCAAAGAGCCCACTTTCTTTGTATCAGATAAATATGTATGCAATAATTTGCCAGCCTGATGGAGGCAGAAGTTGAAATATGCTTAGAGGAGTTATATTCAACCATGTGTAAGTGCTGGCATTACCTGGAGCTTATTTCTCCCACAAGGTGATATTTCTACCGTGTAATCTTGCTGCTTCCTGCTGTAGGCAGTATTAGGGAGAATGTGTCAGAATACTTGTCAAAATGGCTTTCTGTCAGAAGATTCCATTTTAGTTATGCCCATGGGAAGAAAATGCGTAGACTTAGTTGAAAATTCATAGTTCTCGGCTTTGACCAGCTTGAGTTTTAGGGGCAAGTCCATATGTCCAATTGCAGAAGCACTTGCATTTACAAATCCTACCCTCCGGTTCTCCAGGGAGATGGTTTCTTTGATCTTGCCTGCTTCTTCCATGTGCTTAGTTGCTGAGAGAAGGAGGAGAGGAGCTTTTCCTAGTAGAGCTCTGCTTCCAGGACACCCCACCACCTATAAATGTTGTTATTAAAACTAACCAATTGAATTCCACATGTGTGGTAGGTTCTCAGTGACCAAAGCCAGGTGCAGCCATGAAAACAATGGGAAGGGCTCTAGGCTGTAGTTCAGGAGCTGTACTGCCATGGTGTGACATGGACTATTGCTTGTCATACAGATAGCTGTGTCTAATCTGGTGGTAGTGGGGAAATTATCTCTAAACCTCATCTCCCTTCCAAATCTGCCTGTAATGTCAGACTGAGAAATCAGTGCTTAGGAGAACAAAGAGACATCACAAATGCAGCTTCTGTTCCAAGTGCCAGGAGCATTATTATTTTTTTTAAGCTTCCTTCTGAATTAGTGAATCTACCTAACAAGCCTTACCAAGGTAACTCATTGCCTCACCCACAGCCATCCCCAGGAGGAGAGGGCGATGGAATGAATGAATTGCAGAAAATACTTACTAGCCTCAAGACTTGGTGAAAAGACATGATGGATAAGTGTGCAAAGAGGTTCAGTACACGAGAATCTCTGATTTTCCTCCCTCTGTAACTGTCCCTGTGCTTCACAACAGCTCTTCATAATTCCTTTCCCTTCCTGTCCTAAGGACCAAACAGCTTCTTAATCTCCAATTGGAGCATTTAGGCTCTCCCCATAAGTTATATTCCTGAAAATCTTTCCTGTCCAACATTCCCTGGTTTAAAAACAAGCAAACAAACCCCAAAACCAAATTCTTCTCTATTTTTCCTTTTCCTCCTGGTCCCTTGGACCTGAGCTGGCTGTATCTGTGAAGCTCCAAAGCCTGTAAATGATGCTGTTTGCCTCTGAGTCAGAGAGGCTTTTAAATCTGAGTGTAAAATGAGACTCCTACAGCAGTAAACAGAGCGATCATATACCTCCTTTGAAGTTACCATTTAAATAACCTCCAGGGCTTTACTAATGTGGGAAGCGAGCAAGAGGAAATAATTCCCTCCTTCTCCCCCCTCCTGCTCCCTTCTCCAAAGCAGGGAAAATGAAAATGAATTCCCTGGCAGAGGAGGGACACTGGTTTTCAGGGTATTGCAGAAGAGATGAACGGCTCTCAGTTGCAGCTTAGTTAATGATTCAGCACATATTCATTCATGGACACAATTTATTAACCTATAAACATTGCAGATGATGGTGTTATCACTGTGATAAAGTAATTTTAATTTGTTGTATAGTTTATAAGATGTTGCTGCATCAGAGGGAAGCCTGTGTATGCTCATGTGTCCAAGTCCTGGCTTGGTGCTAGGGAGGGAAAAGAGGATCAGGGAAACAAAAAAGAGGGGTCCTAGCAGGACTACAGGAGCTGACCTGGTTGCAGACCATTTTTTTTGCTAGTTTTCCACCCCTGTGGGTTGTTCCTGGTGCTGTTAATTCATGAAAAGGTTCACGTGTGTTTTCAGGCCTCCAGCTCTACATCTGAGTGGATGCTTGGATTTTTCCTAAAGGCAGACACATATTAAGAGCAGAAGTGAGCATGTGTGACATCTGAAAGCACTGGAGGGGTGTTCAGTGATGTGCTGGCAAGGAAGTCATCTTGTGCTGAATGGGATACTCTAATGTTGGATGGCAGCATTATATGCTCTTGAGATTATAGTAGGGTCTTCTCTGTGGGCTGATGGCATGTGGCTACCAAGTATGAGCATACTGTAGCCTTCTGAAACCTCTGTAGTTAGTGTGCGCTGTAATGATACAATGGGACAGCTTTCCAGTGAGACAGCAGGTTTACCCAGTACTGGAAGGACTAGGAACTGAGGAACCCAGAGAAGAAACACTTTTACCTGCCTGGATATTACTTGTTTGCCTGGTGGTTTAACTAGTCAATACTTAAATGAGTTAAGTCCTTTGTTAAGTGATTTATTAAACAGTAAGATTTATTCAAATAGTTAAATAGACTTTATTAGTGTAGCATATTAACTGGAGAATGCCCTAAAGACATCTTAGTGTAAGTCTGAAGCTTACCAAGCTGCCTGAGGTCATTTTCTCCTGGGATCAAAGATGCAGTGCTTGTGTATTCCTGTGTTTTCAGGCGGCTCTCAATCAAGTGTTTGGGGCTTATCTTTCCTAAGGAGAAATAGATGCTTGCCTGAATGTGTTACTAGCTAGTCCTTGGCCTGACTGAAAATGTGGTGAGTTTCAAGGCAATTATACCTGCACTAATCACAATTTGCTCCTTAATCTAGGAGTATCTGTCTCTATGTCTGTGTTTATGTTAAGTTGCTGAACAATTTGATTAGGTGCTTTGAATAAACTGTGTAATTATGCCATAGATATTTCTGATACATACATTATTTTCATTATCTAAGTTATCACCACCGATTTTTGTGGGGCGATAATGCTTGGAGGCTGCTATTAGAGCTGGAGCTCAGTTGTGCTGGATATTGTACAGACATACAGTGAACTGCAGTCTCTGTCCTGGAGAGATTACGTCTTTACTGTACTGTTGTACAACAGCCTATTATAGCACCCTTACAGTCATTGGTGCCCCAGATAGTTCCATAGGAGAAATGGCTTAGCAGACCTTTTAACCTGTGAAGACAGCAGTGTTCCTGAATTCACCTTTGTCCATATTATTCCAGCGTTATTGGTGCTAAGGCTTGTTAGGCAGAATTTTAGGAAATGAGTTTCAAGCGTGCTTGGAACTGGCCACTTCTGCTTTCTCAGTGAGTCCTCCTGAGGGTGGAAGATTAGAGCCAGGCCATCCTCTTTCATACCCGCAGCATGGGTTTCTGTTTTGTCAAATGCATTTTATTGTGAGCTGAATTCTTTCCCAGCTTTTTTGTACTTCACCAGATTCCCTTGACCTTGCGCCAATCAATGATGAATTGTACAGATCCCCATTGAAAACACTGCAGAAGCCAGAGGAATGCCAGCCTTACTGTGTAGTGCATTAAGTCAAAATATTTTAAGCTTAAGACTGATGGGTATGATTCTTCTATTTCAATCTGCTCCTTCAGATTAAAAAGCTGCTAAAAGCTTCGGCTTGTCTTGATGCATCTGCTGCTTCATGACCAAAGAATGGCATGTCCAGGACTGGAGGCTGTGGGTGCGAGGATGGTATTTTGTGATAAATGTATCTGACTGTGTTTTATGTTCAGAAAGGTTTTTTAAAAGCCTTCAACAGCAAATGATCAATCTCTTAGATTGCTGAAATAGCATCTAGCTCCTTTGACTCTGAGGAACAAGTTAAGTCTAAAAGGACCGTAGGCCTCTCTACACATATGCAAAGTTGCTTTTTGCTTTTGCCTCTTTCTTGCCTTCCTATCTACTTGCTGTTACTGTGTAAGACTGGCTATAATGGCAGAATATCATTCTGGAATGTGTTACATATCAGATCTCTCATTAATTCTGTAACACTTCTTACAGTTTCATGGCTATATGATTAAATCTGCAAAGTATTTAAATGAAAAACTATAAAATAACAGGTTATTGTTATTTTTCACTTGCCCTGCATTCAGTTTTTAGTGTCAAAGGTTCAATGAGCCAGATTCTGTGGTGATGGGAATCAATGGTGGTAGAGTTGATTGATTTGAATTTAATGGCATGAGGCTAGGAGGATTTCCTGAGTAAACTGGAAGGCTGGAAACATGCTCAAAGACATAGCTTGTGGAGCCAGTCTGTAAAACCTTTGAAATGATGAAAAGGCATAAATATCAGGCTGCTTCTTGTCAGACTACTGTGATCTGTCACAGCATCAGTGGTAGAAGGAGGAGAGATGCAGAGGCTACAAAAGGCAACTCGTATTTCTGGAAATGGCTGGTGGGTTTTAGAACTGGTTTTAGCTCACATGAAATTTTGGGACCGAGGCCAAGCACTATTTCCGGAATTTGAGGTTGACCCATGGCTAGGATTAAGGGCTTGAATTTGATTTAGTTTAAATCTGAGGCTGAACTTAGTTGAAATCTACTGGTTAGGATTCTAGGAAATCAAAGGAAGCTTCATTGACTGATGTGAAATTCAGTTTTAAAATAATGGTGAGAAAACAAATACATCTGAGCCATGTTCCAACAAACTGGTAATGCTTAGGTCTGACCTCCACACCCTCATTTCTCTTGGGGGTAGGGTGTTTTAGAACCTGGGGAGGGCAGAGAAGAGAAAAAGATGGCTGGCAAATAGAAATTCAATTGGTTTAATATGCAGACTATTTTGCTGCAGTCTAACTGGAGCCTCTTATTAAGAATCTGATGGCACTTCTAAACAGGGAGAGCTGCTCCCTTGGTGGGGGCAATCTCCAATCATACGCCAACATTGCTTTTGACATATTTATGGCTCCAATAAAATCTCCCATCTGGTATATTTTAAAATAAAATTGAAAATTTATCACTTTGCTTTAGTTGGTTTGT
Organism: Aramus guarauna; assembly: GCA_013400195.1. NCBI lineage: Eukaryota > Metazoa > Chordata > Aves > Gruiformes > Aramidae > Aramus > Aramus guarauna. Next base: position 513,470 of record VXBL01010268.1, read on the forward strand.
CGTTCTCCCTGAGAGAAGATAGCCAGGCTGAGATTATTGCATCGGCAGCCTGTCAGCTGAGGTTAGGCTGAGGTGTGATTTAAATTTCAATACTTTCCACATTACAGCTGTCTGGGGTGGGGAAATTACAAGGAGAAAAGCAGAGAGTCTGTTATTTTTATTCATTAGTCTCTCCTGATTTGTTTTGTTTTTCTTTTGGTTAGCTCTACTCACCACATAGGGCACCTGGGGAAAAAAAAAAAGACTCCCCATTTTTCTGGATTTCCACAATCTTTGCTTGGTCAGAGGCACTTGGGAAGGGATGAAGCAAAACTTGAGTGTGTCTCCCCCTTCGCTCTACCACTAAGCTGGGCTGTGATAGCAGAAAGAGATCCTTCTCCGTATGAGGTACCATGCAAGTTTATAGCTTTTGTAGAGCCTGTCCTAAAGACTCTCCTTTTTGGCAGAGCAGAGCTCAGAGCAGTGTTGATTCTGATTTCCCTGACGAAGACCCAAGGGAGAGATGTGGGTGGCATTTGGTGTTGCTGAACTTGGACACCTGTATCAAAGACAATCTAGATTTCATCACAACAGAGAAATGGGCATTTTTGGAAGCAGGAGGACATACTGTGGATGTGTCTGGCTGTTTCTAAGCCTTTATGATGAGTTTAGTTCAGGCACTTTGCAATGGTCTGAAATTAATCATCTGCCACAGGATTTCTTTGTGTGTCCATAGCTGAAGTGGATCTGGAACTTGAAACGGCTAAAGCTGAGCCTAGTGCTCTAGCTGCAGGCCAGAATCTGGCCCCCAGTGGGTCACTGGAATTTCATGTTTAGCCTGTAGTGGACAGAAACTGTGGAATAGGGGTGATGTGTGAATAAGCTGCTTCCTCACAAAAATATGTGCAAATCTGTCTGAAGTGGAAGACTGTCTCTAGGCCTTATGAGGCCCAAGCATGCAGCAGTGTATTCTGCCTCATGCTTTTGATTAATACTGGAGTCGTGCCTGGCTGGCTGGTCTGGCATTGCCCACTGATGTGTTTGATAAGGTGCATTTATTTCTGTTTAGATACTCGATCATCTGACTAAAATTATCGGAGGTCTTATGCAGGCAATATAGAGGAGTAAAATGCCTTTATCCTCCACCTCCTGCAATTGCTTCATTGCTCAGATTGTGACTCCAGCTACAGTGGAACTTGTGACTGATACCCTGCACTGTAGTTGTATAGCTACTAAGGTGATTGAGATGCCCCTGTCAAGGTTGCAGTAGTTTACTCCCCATAAGCTTATATGAGGAGTATATATATGAAGTGTGTGTATATATATATAAGCTTATATCCTGGGTCCCTTAGTTAGGGGAAAGAATGGGAGAATTGCAAATGAATCTCCAAACGTTCTCTTAGCTGGTGCAGCAGCATGGCAGTCGTGACACAGTAGCTTATATAGTTACAGGCTAGCTCTGGGGAATTACATCCAGCAATGCGGGTGCTTACTTTGGGAGAAGATTAAATCCTAGACACGGTTTCTGAACTATAGATATTGAACCTACGTGGGGCCAGCTGGGACCTCAGACCCACTGTTTGATGTGCTGTGCTCTGAACTACAGGGTAAAATGCAACCCTCAGTGCCTTAGCCTTCTTTTAAGACACGTGAATTATTTTCTGTGTAGCGCATATAAAACTCTTATGCACGGGCTGTGTATTTGGGTATTTGCCTAGTGTGTTTCTCATTTCTAAAGTGTGCATTTTGGGCTCCTTATTATGTGCAATGGGCTTTGTTCTTCTGATATATATATATATTTGTGCAGGTGAACATATGGTTAAGGATCTGCCTGTGTGCATTTGAGCACAACATTAGTGTATGGATAAGTCTTCTGGGAATACAGTGTTTGTTTATGGCATTGTGCTTTCACCAGCGTACATTTTGTACACATACAGTGCGTGTGTGTGTCATTTCATTTAATTGTTCTGTTTTCCTGTTTTCTGGACTGAACAATTAAGGGTATTTTTTTGAGTGTATCAGATATATTATTTCATTTCACAGCAATTGTACCTTTGCTAACGTAAAATTTATTCTAAATGGATATACAGGTACAATTCTGTACCTAAAAGACCTAAATCTTTGTTATGTAGAATGAATGGATGTTTTGTTTGCGTGCTCAATGCATGTATACTCCCTCAGTACCTGTGCTTTTGTTGTCTATAGGAACAAGAGGTGCTTTGCACCGAAAATAACCTGTACCTTCCTTATGTGCTGTAAATATGTGTTTGTGAAGGTGGGGGTTATAGCGTGTGTGTGCTCAGTGTGTAGTAAAAGTGTGTTTTATGTCTGAAAACCAGTGTGCTCAGTTTTATATTTGTGCAGTGTAAGCACATATTTTCCTGCATTTGCTGGCAGAGTTACAGAAGTGTTGAGTCTTCATATTGTTAAAATGACAGAAAAGTTGTCCACGTATTTTCTAATTTTTTTAAAACGTCCTCCAGCTTCCATGGTTTAAATTTCTAAGTGTCTGTCTAAGTGATATATGTCAATTCATCAGGAAGGATATTTAAGCAGTTATGTCAGTGGAATGGAACAAAGTCATGAGTTAATGCTTTTCTGATGCTATATAAAAGGGAAAATGGTGAAGAAGAGCCACAAGTAAAACACAAAATGAACAAGATCAACCAAAGTAAAGTCAGGAGGTTTGTTCTTAAATTGGACACATCTACAGCAAAAGAATTCACATGACTATATTTCTATTTTATGCTGTCCTGTGATCATACTTTCCTGTCCCAGATCTCACACCCTCTGGGGTCAGTCCCCAGGAACCAGGAAGGATGATGTAGCCCTCCTAACCTTGTTCCTTCCTCTCGGCTGTCCTGTCAGGTGCTTTGAAAGTGAGTCAAGGCCTTCATTATCCCACCATTTCTTTTCAACGACATTTTAAAAGACCTGACAGAGTAGGAATTATTGAAGCGCCTGCTGCTTTTCTCTGTAATTATCCAGTTTCCTTGTTGGGACTGAAATTATTGCCCTGCAAGAGTGCAACGTCCCTATTACCATGTAAGAGCTAGCCAAACACAAACCTGCCTAGCTGCAACTAGCACCATTCCACATATTCAGACATAAAAAATGATTTTCTTTGGCTGCTGGGCAGTACCGTGGAGTACGTGACCCAGACTGGGGGGGTGGAGCTGGAGGGAAGGTGGCACGCGGCTGGAGAGGCAGTGTGCTTTGACGAGGCTGGGAAAAGGCGAGAGAAGGAGCATGGTGAAAGGAGATGGGCAGAGAATGAGGCTGGCAGGAGGCAGGCAATGCCATCCAACAGTGAAGCTCCATGCACATCGAGGGGAGGTGGTGGCATGCTAGTAGATTGCTAGGGGATGGCTACAAGTGGTTTATCTTCTTTTTTTTTTTTTTGTGCGTATCGCTCTTAATGGTAGCAGTAGTACACTGAAACGAGGGAATATGGTCCCTGAACTATAATTTGTCTTCAAACAGCCTTTGCTGTGGATTGCCCAACCTGAAGGCCTTGCCTGTAGCCTGTGGTAGGAATAGGAGAACACAGCCAGGAGGTCAAATGAACAAATACAGGAACAATGAAGAATGGGTTTAAGTCAGAAGAATAAAATTATGGTTGAGGAAAAGTCTCTCTCAATTATGGAGTGCCTTCTGCAGCATTTGATTTTGAGGTGTTCAAGGAATGTCTGCAGCTATTGCCAAGGGAAACTAGATCTGGCAATATGAGGAAACACAAAAACTGGGAACAGTTGAAGCTTTCTCGGCCTTTTAGAAAAAGGTAGGAGTGTACCAGGGATGGTGTGAGACACCAGAGGGAGCTGACAGGGATTCCTGTAGGTATTCATTGCCCAGCTGCTATTTTGTTGTCAAATCCTGAAGAGTCAACAAATAACTAGCCCTATGCTCAAGGACTGTCCCTCTGCGGTCTCTTGAGTTCCCCGTCTCCACCTGGACCTCCAGGATGGATGCTGGCATGTTAGTGGATGTGCAAGGTGAGAGGAGGACGCTAAGAATGGGGAGGATTAGGCTGAAGGATCAATGCAGTAAATTACTTCAACACTCAGAGAGCTTGCAAGCTCTCTGTAATAAGGAAGGAGGCAAAAAGAGATCCTGCGTAGCCTCTGCAATATCTCAGCCTACGGGGTTTTCATGGAGCTCAGCTTGCACCCCAGCTGCCTGGCCCTTGTTTTCAGCTTTCCTTGGCAACACATGCTGCCTCTCCCCTGCCCCCTCTCCCTCCGATTCCTTGTGACAGGCTTACAAATCCCGGGACCCCTGATGCTGGAATGGCTTTTTGGCCTAGCTGGAATTGTTTATAAGCACAGAGCTTTGATGCTGTCTCCAAAGCCTCTGGAGAGCTGAGAAGGGCTATTTTTCATGTGATGCTTTTGGAGAATGCTATGGGAAAAGGTCAAGGGACAGAGTGGGAACGAGTAGGTCACATACTCATTGGTTTAGGGCACCACGACAACATCGGTTCTTTAAGATCTCAGAGCCTGCTTTGTAAAAATAAGCACCTCTCACTGAGCTGCCTGGGAAAGAACAGGGGCACGCCTCCTGCAAGCGGATGTTCGCTGCGTTCCTCTGGGTTTGTTCTCTTGCCTTGGCAATCGCTGCGTCTCAGCGTCCCTGTGAACCAGACGAATCCCTCAAACAGTGTGCAGCATTTTAAAAAGCCTCTTTGCTTACCACTTTGACCTTTGATACAAGGAGAAATTCTGTAAGAGCAGGGGCTGGCCGCCTGCACCTGACACAGATGGCTGTCTTTTAGTGGGGTGTGGGAGCAGTGCTGCAGGATTCTTTAGTCCATCCCTATGTTGCTGTGCTGGATTTGTTGGCAAAGGGAGCTCAGGGCTGAACAATCTGACCTTTGTTTTTGCACGTTATCTGTTCTCATTTAAATTGGGGTGGGGGGAAGCAGTCTAACAAGGATTGTCCTTTTTCTTGTCGTCTTCCTTGATGCACACGTACTACAGATCATTAGCTGGAGTGTGGGGGTTTTGTGAAGGAAGAGGAAGCAGAGGGGTGAGGTGGCAAGTCATTTACATTGGAAATATAAGCTGAATGTGCATTTCCCTTCTCTGCTGCCATCAATCACTCGGATTTCCTGTATGCTACGGAATAGAGGAGCGGAGTTTGCTTGCTTCCCACTTCCCCCGGGAATGGAAATGCTCATTTGTTTCACTGCCTAGAAATGCTGATCACTCAAAACATTTATTGTTTGAGACCCGTGCAGTTCCGAAGCTGAACTTTTCAGTTTCCTCTTATCTGGTCTTCAGAAATGTCTTCACATGGCCTGCAGCCCTGGAGAATTACTCTGCTGGTGCTCTAGTTCTGCTAGGGATGTAAAGACGCTGCTGCGGTAGCACAGAAAGGCCCATGGCCAGCTGAGCAGCTGCTTTACTGCGGAGCACTGGCAAATACTCTGTTCCTCATCAAACCAGTTGCTTTAACTTGTACGTGTGATCTGCCATCTGACTCAGGGAGGTGACATTTTCAGAGGTCCAAGTCCTGCTTGTCATTGGAAGCCTTTTAGTGACTATTTTGTGGGGCTAACAGATCTGTTGAGGGAGAATTATAGTGGGGAATTACTTGGAATAGGCAGATCAGCATGTGTTTGCTCTTTGGCTCTGTTGGAAGGGATGGGGACAGTAGTAGAAACAGAGCGTGGGACTAGGCAAGGAATAGAAAAAGAAGAAAAACAAATAGAAGGAAGGAGTAGGATAAACAGGAAAGTGAATGAAAAATCTGTCTCTTTCCATAGCAAATAGGAGACATGAAATAAGTAGGGAAGGACTCAAATAGCCTTGCCTATTGAAGAGGGACAATAGAAAATGCCCAGCTGTGGATTCATTCACCTTGTGATAATGCTAAGGTCTGGCACACTTCTGTGGTTTTCAGATGGTATCTGGTCTCTGATTAAGAAATGTCATCCTCTCATTTAACAAACTCTCATCCTGCAGAGGAGGTGTTGACTTAATTCCTGTGTGGGAACACTCAGGCTACGGACAGTTTGGGACTCATAGATAATCCAGGGGATGGGGCATGATAAAACTTTTGTGTGACTTCAGCAGCCCTTGTTTGGTTATGGCGTGGTGTCTCTGGAGCGATACAGCTGGGACTGAGATGGTGTTAGTGTTCAGTTACTGTAATAAAGAGGCTGATGATGAGGCACCGTGTCCTTGGAGCATGGTCGTGGCCAGGAAAATTCTCCTGGCTGTGGGGGACTGGACCCCATTCCCTGGGGGTGTGAGCTCAGCAGCTTTTATGAGCTCAGCCACTGTGGGTCTGGGCAGTAACTCACAGGGGAGACCTGTCGGGAAAACCCAAGGGCTGGAAGGAAATGCTGCTGATGACTCAATAGGCAGAGCTCTTCCCTCTGTTGATGTTGGAGCTGAGCCACACAGACACATCCCTCCATAATTACCTACTGGTTACTTATAGTTCATGTCTTGTAACCACTGGCATTCTCGTTTGTTGTCCATGCATCCAGACATGCAAGGCTAAAATCCATACCATGAAATCTGGTATCGCACTGATGCTTGCAGCCTCCAAGAAGCAAGGATGTGCCTGCCTCTAGAATGAGGTGTGTTTGGCCCACACGTACACATCTCAGGCGTGTGTGGATGTCATGACTACGCAGACAGGTCATGAACATTGCTGTGGCTCTGTTCTGCTTGCCCAGAAAAGGTTGCGTGTGGGATTGCACACACATAAAACCCAGAAAGATGCGTCATTAATCACTTGGTTCGAGGCTGATGAGAGGAGATGATGTGAGGTGTTAGTGGTTTGGTGTTCTGGGGAACTGTGGGATGCTTAGGTAGTATGGCTGGGGGAAGGGATGAATTTGGATGACAAAACATCGTGACAGAGGGAGAAAAATCTGTGCTGCAGCCCATATTAAGCAAGAGAGACCCTTAGTGGTCACCCGGAGAAAAACAATGGTGCAGAGTTCAGCACTGTGTGAATAATTTGTTTTCTTTTCCATTTGTTCATTTCAGACATGAAGTCATGTAATAACTTTAACTCTAGAAATAAAGAAAGCTTTGGTTTCAGGTGGTTTAACTGCAGTGAATAGTTTTCCTTTTTTTATTTCTTAATGGTCCACTTTGAAATGGGGAGGTGTTTTGTAAAACTGACACATTTTCAATCCGTATTGATTGCCATATGATATTGGTGTATTTCATTGCAATTGCTGCCTTATTCTGAGAAGTTATTACTTCGAATCTTCTTGTAAATCTACTTTGCCTCCTCTTGTGCTTCTATCCAGCCACACTGGCTATGTCTTCTCCCCTGCTCGCCACCAGCCCAGTGTCTAAGCGTAACTGAATTTGGTGAATACCTTTAGCTGACTTGATTCTACAATGCCCTCCTCCACCGTGCTAGCAAATGCACAGATAATCTGCTTTCTCTTATAGGAATTATTTTTATCTAATTAGTCTCTTTGCTGTGACTGGCAGTGGGATCAGCCCCCCCATGCAGTGGATAGAGCAGCACTGCCTTCCTGTCCCAGTGGGGATGTTAACACAGGGGCTGCCCCGTGCTTTTGCCTCTGACAGCTTTTTGTGAGAACAGCCTCTAGAATTTACTCAGCTAACAACCAGCAGCAGGAAAATTATCCCTACTCCTGTGCTCTTCATGGGGTTTGCTCACTGTCATCTTGGTTGTCAGGGACTGCTGTTTTCCAGGGGATCTGTTGTAGCTTAATGAATGACAGGCTAGGAATTGGAAAAGATGGGCTGGACATCTTGAGGGGTGGCTCATTTTTGGTGAGTCGCTTTGGGTAAATCACAGGGACATGTGCAAAACAAAGATAGTGATCTGACTCACCTTTGCAAAGAGCTTAGAGAAGAGAGTTTTGAAAGAGCTATGCTGTGTTACAGTGATGCTGCCTTTTTCTGCCACCCCTGAACTCCAACAAAGGCAGACTCTCAAGACTTCCCTCAGCACTCTGCCTGCAGGATTTCTACTGATTTAGTAGGGAGCACAGTAATGTATTGCAGGGCTCTTCTTTATTCTTCTGTGTCTTCCAGTGATGTCCAGCAGTGGTGCACAAGTTACCACAAAATCATCATTGCCATCGTTAGGTCGCTGTGTGTAATCACCACGCAGCGTGTTCACTGAGTCAGCTCTTTCCTGGCTTCCACAAGTAGAGCTGATTGATCAAATCTGAAAGAATCCTGCAAAAAATCTAGAAAGCTGAGATTTCTGTTCACCTAAATTACCTTTCTCATTGTTTTTTATTATTATCTAGCGGTGCTATAAGTAGTATATGTTCTGAGGTCGTGAGCTGCTATTGTGTCAAGAAAAGCTGCAAATGATGCTGCGTACAAACAGGCGATGGACAGATGGGCTTAGATGAACCACGGCATCCCAGACAACTTCTCTGTGGCTGGATAGAGGATTCCAGTAGAGACCAGACCTTAAAGTTAGTGTCTTGGTCACTGTTAGACCTCTTCACAGAACTTCCAGCTCTTGTGTCTGTAGGGTGTAAAGCGAGTGGTGGCTGTTTCTTTAAGGTCCCCCTCTACTGCTGTTCTCTTGATATTCCTGCTGATGCAGATTTTCCTCTCTTGCTCATTTTCAGTGCACCTGCTCATATGAGCTAGGCTGCGCAGGGTTTGCTCAAGCTGAGCTTGTATATGATAACAGAAGCAGCACCCAAAAGCATACCTGTAGGCTGAGAGGAGTCATTAGTATGCAGAGCAAAGCCTGACTTAAGCAGCTCCACAGGTGACCCACAGAAACTAGTCACTTAGTGAAGATGTGTCTTTAGCTAAAGGTCAAGTTAACTGACACAGGAAACTGCAGGGGTATTTTAGAGAGGTGGTAGTCGAACAGGAGGCTTTCCTATCACATCTAGATACTCAGTCTGCTTATGTGTCATTATTATTATCTTACACACTCAGTATGAACCTACACATCTATCTATGTATGCTAAAGGCATTGCACTCAGATCCAATATCACAGAAGACAAGCTGACTTCAAATGTGAATTACCACATAATGTTCTACTCGAGCCTCCAGGACAAGCTGCCTTGTCTTTGCTCCTGCTTCAACCTGAGTTAACTAATTTGGGTTAGTCAGCCTGCATTAAGAAAACATGTTCTTTTTTCTTAAAAAAAAACAAAAACAAAACAAAAACAAACAAAAAAACTAAGCCATTTCTGTGTAACCAGAAGGATTTAAAAGATGGGTAGCAAGGCCTTTGTGGTCAAGTTTTAGGAAGCTGGGGTGTGCCAGGTGGGAATTGGTTAGAGGGAACTGTGTAGGAAGCTGGCAAATGGATGGAGAAGCCTGAGAATATTGGGGCAGTGATGTCCACTGAGTCCGTTGTAGTACATCTGCAACAGAGGTGTGATCCCTTGCAGGATCTTCCTCCCAGCTTTCTGTGTGGCAGACCTCCCAAAATGCACTGCCTTGCACATTACTAATACCGTTCTGTGTTTGTGGCTGTTCCCCATGGCTTAGGGGCTGTAGCACAGTCCCTAATCTTTCCCAGTGCACTTTTGCAAGCAGGGCCTAAGAGGCTCAGGCAAGGCCCATGCGATTCAAGAAAAAGCTGAAGTGCTCCCCAGGCCTTGTGAACTGACAAAATAACTGCGGTGAAGTTCAAAGTCATATTGCAGAGAAGGCAGGGTTCCTTGGAGTCTGGGTGGGGGTTAATCAAAGTACATTCATCATTAATTTATGCATGTAAGGGGGTTTTGGAGTGGAGTTGTCATGCTGGTTTTGATAATGCTAACTCTATCCACCCTGCCAGCTGCTGCAATGTCATGGTAGTTTGTGTTGCTGCATGCAGAATTATGGTGCTTTTGTGGGAATATTATGTTCCCTGAATAGAGCCCCACAGAGCAATTTGCTTCATCCTTACAAACCCATCCAAATAACTGGCAGTGCCTTACAAATACAAAACAATTGAGAAAATAAATGTATTATACTGTACATCTGTGACAAAACAATGCTTTCATGTGCAAAGAGAGAAATGTGTTTGTTTAACTTACGCTCTCCCATTTGGAAATAAATGCATTCATTTAAATCAAAATGGGACGTTCTTCACTATTACAGTATTTTGCATGCCAGATGTAAGAAATATGCTGCTTGAAGAGCAGACTAAAAACTTGGAGTGGTTGATACTACCGAGAGCATGCATGTGCTGGTTTATTCTAGACACTGCCTCTCTCCCTGCAGGGTGTCCTCTATGCAGGAGTGGGAATCTCCTGGCTTTGCATGTGAGGGATCTATGTACAAAAGGTTTGGGAGTGTGCTTCTCCCTTCTGTGGCAGTCTGGTGTCCTCTGCGCACATAGGAAAGCCTACTTTTCTCCTGGGTTGTGCTCAGAGGAGACTGCAATCAGCTGCCACGCATCAGAATTTGGCGTTGCTGTGACCATGAGGCAGATTCCCCGCAAGAGTTGTAGCAGTCCAGAAGATTTTTGAGCGTTTCCAGTTTTTGTGCTAAAGAAATAATAGTTTCATTTATATGCAGCAATAAAAGTGTTAGACGGGGGAAACGTAATCAATAAAATAGAGGTTGAGCGTTCCAATATTTGTTGTAAAAAAAATATGCCCCATCTTGTATTTTTCGTCCTTTTAAATGGTTGAGCTCTTGTAATGAAAGTCTGCGGTGTTTCAGTTTACACATAAGCTTAACATCATCAAGCCAAGTTTGTTCTGGGAGTTAGCATTTGCATTTTTGAAAGCAGCAACCTAATCCAGAGCAAAACCAGATGAGAAAGTACTTTAATACAGCACATTACCAGCTGTCTGCTGGTAGGTGTGAGCATTTTCAAAAAGGTGCTGAAATTTGATTTGGATAGTTTTCCAAGACTCTGCAAACTTAATGGAACAAAACTAAAGATCACTGCTACCAGCAGTCAAGAGTTGTAAACTGGAATTCCACTGTGGTGTGATTATTAGAAGGAAAAATAGCAAGAAAAAAATAGGTACGCATGACCTTTTCTAACCTGATTTTTTAAATAATATTAATAATGTTCAGACCATCTTCTAGGCTCATTATTCTTCCTTAATTGAAAAAAACCTTCTTATTATTATAGATGAGAAGTAAAGAGTTAGCCCTCTGCTGATGTTGTGCAATGGTATTTTTCATGTGCAGTATCAGGTCTGTGCAAGCATGTGATTGTATCTGTCCTTTAGTAGCTGGAGGGCCACAAGTGATGAGAATCACAATTCAGCAAGTCTAGCATTAATAAATACTCTTTAGTTCAGTTTGAAAGCATCATGGTCTGCATCTTTCCTGTTTGAAGTGTTATATCCATCTTATTGTTGTACCCATCCAGCCAGAGGCCTTGTTCTGTTATACCCAGCAGGAAACATGTCACATTTCTGAAAGCCAGCACCTATGTATTGACTGATTGACCAAGAGGGCTCTGCAGCAAGGGTAGTTTGGCCTAGCTCTGTTTTAACTCTGGATTGATTAATCAAATACTTCAAATAATTGCTGAAGTTGTGATTGATGTCAACTGCATAGCTAATTACCCAGGAGATTAAAATGACTCTTTCTATTTAAAAAAAAAACCAACCCAACCTGCAAATGACTTAATTATTTACTCTGCTCACCTCTCTAACCTTGTTATGCTTGTAAATGAATAGAAATATTGATCTGGGAACTGATTTGGGTGTTACTCATCTTGTATCAGTTTAATTAGGGGTTTCAGTATAACCCTGTTTGCTCCGTCTGACCAAGCACATGCTCTTTCTGCTTTGCTTTTGTATGAACTGTGAGAGCAGGGCTCAGAGGGACCGTTGGGGTATAACTGACCTCCAGGATTTGTAGGACTTCCCTGCATTAGCGCTGATACTACTCCACGGAAGCCACTGTTGGCTCCTTGCAGCCAAGGCCCACATCTCTTGGTAGCAGACTCTACCACCCAGTGGCTGTTACTGTTAAAACAATCTTCGGTTTCCTCAGTGAACTGTTTCCTTTCGTTAGCTTCAAGTCACATCTTATTTTTCCATGTTCTCAGTCTGTGAGTACGTTTTTCCCCACATGCGTACAAACTACATTTTAGTTATATCCCTGGTTGCTGTAACAGGTTTCTCCACCGTGACACTGCAATGTCAGAAGGCTACAGATTTGCTGCTAGAAATGCCTGCTGTATTTACCACCATGGGACAGAGACCTAAATGTCTCCCAAAGTAATTGATTCACCTCTGGCTTGTCTGCCCCATTACTTTTGCCCTCCCAAACAGCAAGGCCTCATCAGTTCCTCACAAAATGTGGGGTTCCTTGTCAAACTGGGCAAAAGGATGCCAATTTTGGGAACATTATCAAGAATGTACCACTTGCTGCAGGGATGGCAGTCTAGAAGGCTCCTCTGCACTTACATTTGTGTAGATCTAAGTAAAAGAAGGTTTAAGGCTGACTGCTATTTGAGGTTGTGTTGACTCCCTGTGCTTTCATTTCCTTGCAGTTTGGTTTCCAGAAACAGGTTGGGTGCCTCAGCTTCTGGAAAGGCTGTTTCAGACGTTGCCAAGCTGAGGTCTTTGTCCTGCTCTAAAAGACTCCCTCCTGTGTGTGACCATCTGGATGCTTTGGTGGAGCTGTGTCTGCCTTGCTGGGAGACATTAACATATCTTCCAGAGCTCTGCTAGAAACTGCTGCCATTTTGTGTTTACTTCATTACAGCCTGATGTGGAGGAGACAGCCATGGTGTTCCCTCTGTGTCAGGGAGACTTTATGTAGCATGCTGGGCTGTGTCTTATTTTTTCCCTTTGTTTTCAGTCCAACAAGGATGCGAGTCAGATGTGCTTCTCAGCTCTGGAGTGATGCTGTTCATATCAAGCTGTAGAGACTCATGTTTGCCCTGCGAGCTGTCATGTGGTTCATGGAGAGTTAAAATGGTGGCTAGCACACTTCCTTCTCTTGCTTTTCCCTTTGTTTCCTGAAACTGAGGTTTTGAAAGGAAAACACAACAATGTGGCCAGCGAACGATATCTGTGCATCATGGGGCTTCTCTCAGCTCTTTCTCTGTTATGCAAGCTGATGGCCTTTGAACAGGTTGGACAGTAATTGTCAGAAATAGCCTTTCAGAAATGCAATACCAGCCCTCAAACCTGAAACCATCTGTCACGGTCAAGTTAATGTAACCTTCGCCATGCTATTAGTGAGAGTTGGGAGAGTGCAACAGCAGCTAGTGCTTGGTCCAGTAGGATTTGGTCTGTTCACATGGCTTTCTCACATACTTGGGTCTGTTCCACTGCCTGCTTTGTGGCAGGCTCCATTCTCAGTCCCTGCCCAGCCAGAAATGGTCCAAGTTAGCGCCGAGAGATCCAAATTTTCTTCCCCCCCCCCAGAAGGCTCGGTTATTTATGCAACCTCAAAGCTATATGGATTTTGTACGGGCATGGCTGGTGCTACAAAGATCTGATGCAAGAAGCATTTTTGCTGCTGGACTCAGTGGCTTGTAGTACTCAGTGCCATGACTTTGTAAGTCATGTGCTGAGTGTCAGACTGGAAGTTGCTAAGTTTGCAATGCCTGCGAACATGACTGGTGCTGGGTTGGGTGTGCAAGACCTGTTGCTGGAAGGGTGAGTGGTTGTACTCTGCTGACCCAGTTCTGATGTGGTCAGTGCTAGGTGCCGTCACGGGAACTTGGCTGCAGCTCAGTTGCTTGGAAGTTGATATGTTTTCTTGTAGCTTTTGAAGGTGGCTGTATTTTTTTGGCAGCTGGAAAAAATGGCTTTGAAAAATAATAGCAGCTTTTAAGTCAAACTGGTGTCAACATTCACTCTAGGCTACTAGAAGCTAATCAGTTTAAGTTCCTACTTGGCAAATGAAATTCCTGTCTTGCTGGCCTCTCTCTGTAGCCCAATTCCCATAATTGCTACTTGTTTTTCAATCTCTTTCCTTCTAATGTGTCTGATCAAAAAGATGTTTGTTTGCTGAAGTGTAGGATCTGGTGTGTTTTTGAAGGTACCCATTTTTGGGCCTCTCTCCTTTTTTATAGGATCTATCTTGTAAGAGCAGAGGAGAAAAAAAAAAAAAAAAGGCAAAAGTTGGTGAAGCTTTAGCACCTGCCATGAGCACAGTTCAGCTGATGAAAACCACCAGTCACAGCTCTCAGCAAGGCACCTGATTCCAACCGTCATGCTTGGACTGAGACAGGTGGGTAGTGAGGATCCATGGGGGAGCCATTATGGGCTATTCCAGGTGAAGAGAAGAAGGGAAGAAGCAAAGCTGCTTGTGAATAGAGGGAATCAGGAGAGCAAGAGGTAGATGGGCTGATGAAATAATGCTGTATTTAACTGTGAATAGGTAACAGCGTCACAGGAGGCATTCAGGGCAGCAGTTTTGGGGGGTTAAAATGAAGGTTAGAGAGTACATTTAGGATTAGGAAAATCAGGATCTCTAAGGCATACTCAGTGAATGCTAAAGATAAAGGCATAGGCAAAACCAGGTAAGTCTGGAGTAATCTCTAGTAATTAGGTACATGATGTATATATGCATGATACACGGTCTCATCTTTTGTGTTACCACCTATGTATCGTCTTTGGTAACTACATTATGTGTACACATATCACATACATTATACATATTATTAGCAGATTAGATGTTACAATATATGCAGACTAGTTCCTTGGATTTATGGAAGTGTTAGAAGTTGCTGTGCCAAGAAAAAGGTTTCCTCTGGCAGCTCTTTACATCAGCTCCTTTACAGCAGCTTACACATGAGGCTTTTTTGCTGCTCCGAGTGACTAGCTGTGAATGCAGCCTTTGCTGAGTCTGTAGGTTTGACTGGAGCTCCTCCTGCCTTTCCTTGAATGTTCAGGGATAGTGCAGACTGTGTTAGCACGCAATGCAGATGCTGGTGAATGAATAAAGTGGAAAAGGAAGAAAGAGCAAGCCTGTCTTTCTCATCCTTTTCAGAAAGCAAAGGAAGGCATTAGCAGCCTCCAGAGGGAGTTTCTCCTCTCAGCCAGTCTGTAGGCATGGGGAACTGATGCCTTGGGGAATCTTTTGACGTATGAGGCTATTTTACTCAGTTCTGTCGTGATCCTTCAGAGGACATTTGTTTCCTATTTGGTTTTAAAAGATTGGGTTTACTATATGCAAATTTTGTATGAGAACATCAAACCTTGCAGAGGAACCAATGCACCAGAACAAATTCGCTTCCAGCTCTGCTAGGACTCTGTGTGGTGCTTTGTGTACCAGTTCTGGGCTCTGCAACGTGGGGCTCAAGTAATGAACCTCCCCGTCAGGTTTGAGACTGATCAGCTGTAACTACAGAGCCACGTGTGTGGTGTGGGGACCGAACAACACAGTCATTCCTTCCCGCTTCTAGAGCCCAATCAGGTCTGCTATGTAAGGGTTGACTGAGTTGTTTTGTAAATCTCATCAATAAAATTGTGTCCACAATCACCTAAATAATGGAAGGAAAAGATGAGAGCATAAAATGATTATGCTGGTGAAAGAAAGGAAGACTAGTGGAGTCTGAAAGAGATGTGGGCAGGTGAGCAATGGGCCTTGTGAAGCAGAACGAAATGCATTATTATTTTTAATGGAAATTCAAAAAAGGCTTTGTAGATGCACTGGGCAGAGGATGAGTAGAGAAATTGCTAATTTTATTTCATAAAGATGGTGGGAGTGAAAGTGGCTTTGTTCCACTGCTCAGGAAAATGTATGTGGCAGCTGGAAAGGACTATCTGGCAAAGGATGGGAGGAAACTCGCATGGGGATCGCACTTCACACCTGCCAGTTTTTCTTCCTGTTTGTGCCATGCAAGTCCGTTTTGCTGGTGTGAAGCTCTGGGTTTCCTGCAGAGGGAAGGAGGTGTCTCAGAAATTTCAGTGAGATGCTAATGCCAGGCTTCTTGCTGCCCCTCTGGCTTGAGTCCCAAACCTGGCCACACTGCATGTTTTCTCTGGCTTACTTAGTCTCTAAGCAACCTTTCTGGCCTAGGCCATCCTCCGTCTAGCATCCTACCAGTATGCTTGAGGCTTTCTGCCCTCAGAAAACTTCCTGCATGTGGGATTTGCAATAAAAATAATAGGGTCTCTGGAAACTGAGCTGAACCATTAATAACATTTGCTCTGAGAGCGTTAGGAGTGGAATTGTTGCATAGCAGTTTTGCCATCAGACCCAAATCTGTATGGAGGTGTTCTCCTATGTAAGTAGGTTAACTTTTTCTTCCAAATTACAGGTAGCTAAAGCTATGCTTAGCTTCATGCTCGTGAGTTACAGGAAAGAATCTCTGGTTCTGATGCCATCACCAGCGAGTGGAAGTCCTGAGAACTTCAGAGAGGTTGAGGTCCTCTCTCTCCTCCTCTTTTCTAAGTTAGGTACATATCCTATCTGTCTAGGATTATATGATGGTGGTGTCATACAGGACATTCCCAATGTCCTCAGTGCTCCTTCCAAAAATGGTCTTGTTCCAGAGTCTGTTAGAGAATGTGACATAGATTTTAAGAAAAATATATAATAATAATAATAAAAATCAGTCTGTGTCTGTGGGGAGAGCATTCCCAAGAGAAGCATTTGCTGAGAAAGAGCATTTGCTCTGCTTAAGGCAGAACCAGAAGTAATTAAACATCCCAGTGAAGCACTGGGAGCAGGCACACTTTGGGGAAGAAGCTCAGGTAAGAAGAATCTCAAACCTGAGACAGGTGGTTGGTGAGATTTCACTGTGGATGTAGCTTTACCCTCTTAAGGTTTGAAGCAGGGGAGAAGCGGAACTGGTGCTGCTGGTGAGCGGATTCTTCCTGCCTTAACCAGAGCTCCTTCAAGCTTTTTCTGTAGACATAGAAATGAAAAGTAATTCAGCTCTTAGTGGCCTTGCTGGCAGCCCAGCTACATATAGGTGGGATGATTCAGGGCCTTTGGCCAGATGTATTGTAGAAGGTTGGAGCACCAAGGATGAAGTCCTTTGAGTCACTGAGCTGCTTCTCCAGTCATGAGGGCTCACCTGCCTGGGACACTGAGAGCCCTGTGGGGACCCGGAGAGCGTGCTGTGATGTGCTGCAGCAATGCCCTGTGACTGCCACAGGTTGGTTGTGCTGGGTGTGATGGGAGCTGTGCTAACCCCCTCTTGGATTTGCAGGGAAGAAAGCTTGAAGGTGGGATCCTCAAGGCAGTGAGTTATTCAGATGATCAGCAAAGAGTGAGTTAAGGAGTCAGAGAAATACCAGACATCATCTGGAAAGAGAGCGATATTCGCAGGAGAGAGCTGCCCCAGCCTTTGGACACGTCCCCAGTTTGAACAACAGTCTGGCTGGTTAAAGGAAGGTCAGTGCCATGGGATGGGAGAAGGGGTGCGAGACTAAATATTCGGGAGGAGGAAAAGGGAGATATAAGGTCTATGGCCAGAGCTGGAGCAGAAATCTACAGATCAGCCTTGACTGTGGGGTTTGAGCCTCAAAATACCAAGAGCTTTGACAGAAGGTGCAGACAGCTGGAGACAGAGGCTTGGAAGGAACACAGCTGCACTGAGCCTGCAGTTCTTTGCAGCTCTTTGGTATGTTCCACTTCAGTTTCAGGAGGTGATACGTGACTGCAGGAATGAGAGTGAGTGCAAATACAGACTCGAAAGGCAAATCTAATGCCAATTTAGCTTTTATGCTGCAGTTTTTCTCTGTATCAGATAGTCATTTAAAGGAAGGATGAGTGCCTTTCTTCTGTCTTTGTGAAGGTCTTAGGCCTAGTGGTGGGGAGTTGGGGAGTGAGATTTTGAAGTGTGAATTCCATACAATAGCAAAGCACAGATTCTCCAAGGGCAGGCACAGCACCTGCCCAAGGCACTTTAAGGTTGATGGTGGGCTATGTGGATAATGTACAGGGACTTCGGTGGTGATAATGGTCTATGATGGTATTTAATAATAAATGGTGGTGGGGTTTTTATTTCTGGGGAATTTAACCATCCTGGATGCCCAACCTTGCACAGCACGAGCTTTCTTAGCATGAAGTTGTGCTACATGTTGTGCAGATGCTGAAGGGCCCTGAATCACTGTCTGACTTTCCTGTGCACAACTGCCTGCCAGCCAGATGGTACAGGAGCCGGGTAGGACCACTCTAACCTGATGAGAAATAGGTAACAAATAATGTATCTCAGGGTGCACCTGATTGCTTGTGTCAAGTCGCCTTTTACTGAGAGGTACCTGTGCCAGAATGGGCTGGACAGTCTGTTGGGCTACATGTTCTCATTCTGGCTCAGACAAATTTTCCCCATTCGTGCCTGTGTAGTTTAGATACTGGGCATTCAGCCTGACCTCCCTCTGGCATTTCAAGGGACAGTCTAAGCAGTGCCAGGGTCTTTGATACAAGCGCCATGCCCTGGTAACAAAAACAGGAGCGTTTGCTTTTCACAGACACCTCACGCTGGATCTTGAGATGACAGGACCAGGCTCACCTCCCCTACAGCCCACCAACATCAAGCATTTCCTTTGCAATAGCCAGTGCCCAAGGCCTGATTTCTATGCAGGGTCTGTAGGGAGGGGGGAGCAAGAACAAAGAAAAAGAGGTTTTAGGATTTGCTTTCTCAACGGCAGTTCATTCTGATCCTTTGTGTGCGTGCTTGTGGAGTGCAGGAATGGAGGGGATGCCACTGCTTCATTCAGTGCTCCAGAAGACTAATGGACCTTGACAACTGCAGCACAACATGGAAACTATTAAAAAGGGAGGACTGATTAAAGCCCCAACCATCCCAGCATTCCTCTGGGCTCTTAACCCCGTGTTGGAGCTGAGCAGCCTAGTAATGCCTCCTCCCAGTCTGCACAATTAACATCTCTTGTCACTAATTGATTCCTGTGGTGCTCACAGGACAATTAGAATTTAAATTGCCTTTTACAAAGGTCATGAAAACATGATAAAAGACGAATCTATTAGGAAGGATCACTCAGGAGTCTCTCTCCTTTTCCGCAGCACTGGCTGTTGGTTATCATACAGACATAAGTGAGGGGAACTAGGAGAGCGGTTCATGCCTTGGGTTCATTTCTTCTTGATTGTAGTTCATGGCAGAGGCTCAGCTCTTTGTGACTTGTGAATATTCTTACACTGAAGATGACATTTAATTTTTTTTTTACTGCCTCTTTCAGAAAGGTTTTGTGGCTGTATGTGCTATCCCTTGTCTGTCTTTTCTGATAAACGTTGAAATAGCTGGTTTTGCATTTGAATCTTGAATTCACTGCAGGAGGGGAACCTGTTTGTGATGGAGGGCAAAATATTTGCCTTCAGAGAGCAAAGTTGTCCTAGTACCAGCCTGTCTTTATTCCCAGAGGGTGGAGTAAAGGATTAAAGCCTGACATGACTCCTGGAAAGCAAAGGCTGTGAAGGAAAGGGCAGGTGGAGCTCTGGATGCATATGAGGATCTGAGGACGTGGTTCAGCGGTACTGTCACTCCAGCTTTCTGTAAGCTAGTCTTCAATAAAGAGGTCCTAGAAGACAATGCACGAATACAAGCGTGTGAAAGCATCGCTTCCAAACCCAAGCATGCAGCTTTCCCCATCTGCAGCTGATACTTCTAGGAATGGCATTATGACTTTAGAAACCTGTGGAACTCATGCCATCACATCTGAGCTGGGTGCCAAACCTGGATACAGGTGCCTATGGCATCACGGCTTGGCAAGCCAAGTTCTGCCTCCAAAGCAGAATATGGCAGTTTGGGGTAAGCTTAGATGGGCAGCTGATACTTTGCCAGCAAACAGGAATATTCAAAGTTGTTACAGTTATGGCAATGCTCCCTTCTGTCACCCCCAAACCTCAACGGGAGGAAGAGCTTTAAAAGTCTTGTGTGTCAAGTTTAAGGCAATGCCTTGTAATTGCAGCAAATCAACCTGGAGTGGATCTTGGCAGGTTAACTAATTCATCTGCCTTCTCCAAGGCAGGATCGGCTCTACCTGTATCCCATTATCGAGGAAACCTCTCACAGAGGTGCCTTTGCTGCAACAAGGATTGGGATGGGGGGAATATTACCCCTTGCAGGATTTAGCACATCTTGTTCTCACGCACCTGGGCCTGCCTCAGACAGCATTGTGAACTAGCTGTATTTCAGGTCTGGGTGAAGTGAAAAACAGTCTTAAATCTTGTAGTTCAGTCATTTTGCCTTTCTTTTGTCATGTATGCCCCAAGTGTGGAGTTTGACAAGGAAAACAAAGTTTGAGAGCCACAACTGTGGTCCAGTACCAGCCTCATGTAGCTACAGCAATATTTCATGCTGAGAGAGAAAATCTAGCCAGAATATCCAACTGCCGATCCCATCCTATCCCAGTGGCATCCCCATTATAAAGCAAGCCGGCTGGCTATTTGAGAAACTCATGTCCTTTCCAAGTCCTGCCTTTGACTTCTTGCTATTCTGGTTATTGAAATTGATTTTGCACTCCAGGCATGGGATTTTCCATTGCCAAGTTTAATGTCGGAGATAATAGAAATTATGTTTCTACTCGCACATAAATCTCCAGGCTGTTTGTGCTCAGATGACTGGACAGTAAGTACAGGTGAAATGGCTCCTGTGATTGTTTCAGTAAAAGTGTATTATTGTTCTAAGGTTTTATAAAGTGTGTTTAACTGGTCTACACATTTCTAGCAGTCACTGGGTAGGTTGTTGTGTGGATTTTTTTATTAGAATAAATATAAACCTCTAAGCAAGGCATCTGATTTCTATTCTTGACAGTGTGGTGAATCACCTGTCTCTGGAAATAGGCCAAAGAGTGAGGAGCAAGACCACCCGGCAGTCGTGCAGTACCCCTCCGCTGTGCTTGCCCTGCAGGTTTGTGCTCAAGCCAGCCTGCACAAAAGAGCACAAGGATCTCTCTGCTTTTGCACACCTCCTCACGTGGGGTAAGCATCAGGCTTTGTCCTGACTGCAGCACAGTCTGGTCTGCACTAAATCTTGCCATCATTAGTCAGTGCGTATAGGATCTAGCTTTGCAAAGCTTGGGAAAGAATAAGCAAAGGTCAATCTCTTGAGCTTTAAGGGCAAAACAGGCTGAGAAGGTTTCTTCAGCTCCCAGGAGCTAATGGAGATAACAGGATTAGTGTCAGGTCCACAGGGATCAGTTACTGGATTGTGGCCGGAAGGCACTCTAGCCTTTGGGGTCCCTGTGTCCTAACCTGGCAGCTTTTTCTGCTCCCAGGAGGAAGAAGGACTTGTTCCTTTTCAGAGCGTATGAGAGAATCTCACACTCCAAGGATAAAGGAGTGAGAGGAAGGACTCTGGAGTGATGGAGGGGCTAGAGCCTACATCCACTTCAGCTACAGGCTCCTCCGGTTGGATGTGAATCTGCTCAGCTCTGCAGTCCTCACCTGGGTGACATTCCCATGATTTGAAGGCCTTGATCAGCTTCCCAAACAGCTCTGTGTAACCCAGCCAGCTGGCTGCCAACCAGCTCTGCTGCCATCTGCTACCCTGTGCCTCTGTTGTGTCTGGGCCCTGGATGCCAAAGATGCTGCCGTAGTTCCTTCCTGAGGGAAGCCCAGACCCTGATAATTCAGGTGTTCTTCAGACAATATTCTTCCTGCAATAAAGTGCCAGCCTTAAACAGCCAGGGCATGCTGCATGGTGATTAGAGCACCACAATGAGCAGAATGTACGTGAGACATTTCTTATGTGGCTTCCTACCTGCCCTGACCCCATATTATTCTTTTATGCTTCACACGTCTTATGTCCTTGGCTCAAGGAATATCATTAGTGTGCATCAGGCAGTGCCCAGCATGGTGAAGCCTCAGCTTGAGGTGGTGTTTTAGATATTGCTGAACAGTTAAAAATGATGTACTTACCTTATTTTGTGCTCACATGTATTTGGCAATGTTGCTTTGCTGTATTACACTGCTTCCCTCCCAGAGATTTTCACTTTGACTGGGAGCAAAGGGGCTCAATTTATCTCTTCCTTACCTCGCAGGGGTTTGGTGAAGCTCAGCTAGCAAAACTTGTAAATTGCTTGGAGATCATTAGAGGAAAAGTGCTGTAGAAGAGTAAAGTATTATTTATTAATGTGCCTCTGTCTTACAGTGCCATAAATATCAAGGTTTTAATTGCGCAGACTTGTAATCTGAGTAACTTCCTGGATCTTTTTCTTTTTTTTTTTTCTTCTTTGATTGCCTTGGTAAATAATTTCATGGAGCAGTCACTGCACAAAGTGATGCAGGAGTGGTGTTTAAAAGCCAGGTCTGTCAGGGTAGAAGGCAATGGGATGCCACAGTACAACTTTCAGCTTTCCTTTGGCTGCTCTAATCTCTACTGCCTCAGTCTTATCCTCTGCATCTAAACTTGTTTTTCCTCTGTCCTTGTTTAAAATCTCACCTCTGCTTGTGAGAGCAGTGCACGGAACAGTATTACAATGATGAACAGAGATCTTGCATTGCAAGGGGCTCCATTTCACTTCATCAGCAGTATGCGACAGTTAATAAACTCTAGCCATGCCTGAAAATTTGCATTATACCTGCTTTTGGGTAGGACATGAACAGTGTGGCTGAAGGGCAGAGAAGGGAGAAAATCCTTCCCCCCTTGTCCCGTAGCTTCAGCTGGCGCAGGGAGGTGTGAGCTGGGAGCGGCTGCGGGGCTGCACAGCCTGCCTTGCTCTCCAGACCACGGTGGCAGCTGCCTTTGCAGCCAGTTTGAAGCAGCAAGGCTGGGTCTAGTTACTCCAGGAGGAGTCTGACTAGTCAAGGTGCAGGTAAATAGCTCTTGTGAAAGTGCTGAAGTCAGGGTTTTTCTCTGCATCTCAGAGCTGTCCCCAGACTGGTGATATTAGGGGCATATCAGCTGCAATCTTGCCCATCCCACTAGCATTGGGCTGGGATCTTTCAGGTACGTATCTCTGAGACTGAGAAGGCGGCAAGCCTGGTATTGCAACAGACCGATCTGCAGAGGCTGAAGTCAGATGCTGTGCCTGGTGGGATGATATCAAGTGATCCACAAAGAATGACGTCAAACACTGTGATGTGTGGGCTTAAAACCAAACCCTTTGTGCAATATTTCTAAAGTGCAATGAGGAAATTCCTTCTCTCTTTCTCTCCCTCTGCCTGTTTTGTTTTTAATTGCCTCAAAAACATGGCAAGGCTCAGCCTGCTCCTGTTTTCCCGAGTGGATGGGCAGCCAGCTGCTCGCTCGTGCATTTCTAAGCTCTGGGATAGGCTGTTCTAATACATTGTTCCGAGGCCTCTGAGATTACCCCATTTCATACAAAATTCAGCAGAAGCAGCAGCAATTGTGTGTGTGTTTTTTTTACTTCTTCCCAGCTCTGGCAGACCAACACCAGCTTTAAAATGTTTGCATTGGCTGTCAGTGAAATATAGAACTGATCTGAAGACTTTCTTTTCTTCTAGGGTATGAAATGAGAGCACAGTGCTCTCCCCTCCCTGTCTCCCGCACTGCTCATACTCTCTGCTCCTTTCCAAGCTTCCTATAGGATTCTGATGGCTGCAACACAACCATCTCACATCCAACTCAAGGGGATAAAATCCCATGTATGTTAGCGTTGCAAGGAAACCTTGAGGTGGGGTAATGAGCATGTCTCCAGACAGTCCTCAGGGATTATACCTCAAGTGTAGTGATCAGAGAATTTCTCTGTGGTCATCACAAAGGCATGGAGAAGGAAAGAGAATGTCTACTGTTGTGACCTTCACATTGAGACCATCACTGAAATCCCTAGTCTCCAAGGGATGGGCTTTCAGTTGGCAGCAGGACTTAAAGCTACATCTGATTTATCCCTCAGTTGTAACCATCTGACTTTTTTGCTGCCTCAGACAGGCTCACTTCCCATTCAATTAGCAACATTCCCCAGGGGACTCAATTACACCACCTGAGACAGGGGAAGGGGAACAAATGGTTTGTGCTTCAAGGGAGAAAAAGGAGTGTCAAGTCCTAATTCAAGCACAGTGGCAGACTGGCCTTTCCTCATGAGATTAACACTTTTTAAGAGTGGAAGTCACTAATATCTGCTGCTGTTACTGAGACAAGCATGACTTCCAGAGGCTCCACGAGTAAACGTGAATGCACCTGCAAATGCTGAGGGCTGTGAAACGTGCACCAGGGGAAGATATCCAGTAATGATTGTGCATTACATGGGCAATATCAATCAGGACAAGTCCTAGTCCCTTCAGCTATGCCAACAATCTTCAGTGCCAGTTATTCATACACTCTCTATTTTGTTTCAAATATGCAGTCAATATTGAAAAGATGCATTTTAAGCATAAAAGGTCTTTAAAGAGCTGTGTTTGTGCTTACAGAAAGGAGATCCATGTTTTAAAGGTGTAGATCAAAGTGAAAAAGGAAGAAAATAGCACATTTGTTGACCCTATGGATTGACAAGTATTTTGAAACCTGGAGAAACTCTTCTGGCCTTGCCTTTGAGCCTGGTGCTAAAGAGGTGGAAATGGGTCAGGGCAGTGGGGATGGAGACTGGTTGTGCTATGTGCTTGGGCCTTGCTCATGCAAGGCTTGCAAAGTCGCAGAGTTACTGCCTAGTAAGGGAGCTGGTGTAGACTGGTGAGCAGTGATACCGCCCTGTCCTGCCCACCTAGTGCTGAGCAGGCCTGGGGTCTCAAAAACATATGTATGAGCAAGCTGTAGTAACTTAAGACTCCAGCTTATTTGACTTCTCCCTTGTCATTCAGCTGATGACTGGTAATTGATCCCTTTAGTGAGGGGACTTTGAAGTTATTATGAGACTTTGTGAGGTAATTGGGTGAACTGCATGGTGAAGCCAACTGGGAGTGCTCATACGGCCATCTATGATCATGGGTGCACAGAAGCCAAGAGGCAGTAATTTTATCTGGGTTCTTGGTAAAAATATTGACACCTATCAGCACATGGTTGCACTTGGCTGTTGCTGTTGCTGGCAGAAGACCTGTGGGCAGGCTGAGGAGCCTGGTGGTAAAAGCATGCCGTCTGGACTAAGGAATCCACCAGCATTCAAACTGTTGCTGAACTTAATTCCAGCCCTTTGAGTATGGCTCAGCTTGGGACTCCAGCCAGGTCAGTGCTGCAGACACACTCATATTTATGACTGGAATTAATTGCTTTTATGTCAAAGAGCAGATGGAATAAGGCAAGAGGGAGAAAGAAGAGAGGCCGTGCTACAAATCTGGTTCTCTCAGCTTGAAGAGCTCTGCAAGCCCATGTGGTTGCTGCTGCTGTGTTCAGCCGAATGCATGCTGCAGTGGAAGGCAGCAGTGAAATGGTTAAGGTGCACTGGCCAGGCTGCTTTAGAAAGCCAGTATGGGAATAACGGGGGCTCTTAAGACTGGGACTAAATTGTAATGACAGGCTTATGTGGACAAAGCCAGTGGGGAGACTAATTTCACCAGTGCTCAGGAATGGAAAAGAAATGAAAGCTGGCACATGATTCTGTTTCCACTTATGAAGCACCCATCTGCCTCTTTAAAATTCAATTTATGGGAATGGTGAGTAAGGCTGGGCCAGTTCTTAGCTATTAGATCCATGCCGTTAACGTCCCAGCCACTTCATTGTATCAATAGCATGCACTGAGCGAGGAAGGTCTCTCATGCAGGATTGGCAGAAAATGATATTAATAAATGGATCTAATATTCTTAAATTTGTATTCTCTCCCAAAACTCGCAGCGACCCCAAAGGGCAGAAGAAATAATAAGTAAAGGCCTAATTCATTATTTATAACCAGGCAAACCAGGGAAGTAACTCT
Organism: Aramus guarauna; assembly: GCA_013400195.1. Lineage (NCBI taxonomy): Eukaryota > Metazoa > Chordata > Aves > Gruiformes > Aramidae > Aramus > Aramus guarauna. The sequence goes on from VXBL01010268.1 coordinate 539,064, forward strand.
GGGAGATTACCTCGATAATCCAGCATTAGCATCTTGTTTCAGAGATCTTTATTAGGACTCAGGAAAGGTTTCTGGGAGAGTGAAGATGGTACAGTAAATTCTTATGCTAGCCTTTGACCCTGCCTAGTGCCTGGCCTTATAATTTACTTTGGGATGTGTTTGAATTAAAAAGAAAGATAAACACTGTTGGGTGAAGAGAGAGGAAAGGAGGCTGAAGAGGGGCAGTACCATGTTAAGCTGCTTGGAGTGGATTTCGGAGTCGTCAGCAAAGCTGCCTTTGCAGTCATGCACCATGAACAGTGTCCAGCTGCTGTCTCTTCTCTTGCCTGGTTTGTGGGACCAAATGAATTTTGGGGGACACTCAATCTTTTAGACTCTGTTGTACAGAATGGAAAGAATAGTATCACATCCTAGAGATCAGGTTCATGAGGTTAATGTTTATGTGATGCTTTGAGGCTCAAACACATTAGTTCTTGTAGTCCAATGTCTGTTATTCTTCCTCAATGCATGCACAGCCTATAGGCCTTTTGAATAAGTATTACTTTACTGTCCTGTCCCTTGTTGCTTTTTTATATGGTATGTGGATCATTTTGCAGAAGGAGGGGACCAATCACTGAAGTGCAGGTTGAGAAATACTGTCCTCGTTGGCTTTTGGTTTTGTTTTTTTGTTGTTTGGTTTTGTTTGTTTTTCCTGAAGAGGTTTAAAATGCTCTCAGGTTACAGGAATGAAACCAGCTAAAAGGTCACAAATACATTTTTGCAGGAAGATGTAGAAGAGAGTATCGTGGGACAGAGGGGGAGACTCTCCTTCTGAGATTCCCAGCTCAGTTTTGCAAATGTGAAATGTTTGAATAAGTTATGGGAAAGGAATTTAATGCATGTTTAGTCCTGATAATGTCTTCAGCTCTTTATGCTTTGCCGAGCAGTCCTTTGTTGCTAAAAGAGGTGTGCTTTTGTGTGCTAATACCAAGGAGATGGGAGATACACTTCTTGGAAAATTCATGGGGACTCTGGATGGCTTTTTGATTGTTATTCATCTTAATTCTTTGCGTTCAGTGGTTCAGATTCATAGGCAGACAGTTCAAACAGGAGCAGCACAGGCTGTCAACAGTTAATAGAGTAGCAGTGCAACTACTTTGCATTTATATTGTACCTTCCCTCAGAGGATCTCAAAGTGTTTCCAAATGTTAACTAATCCCCACTAGATACCTGCCAGGTAGGTACAGTCAATAATAAGCCCATTCTGCTTAATATCTTTATCAATGATCTGGATGAGGGGATTGAGTGCACCCTTAGTAAGCTGGCAGACAACACCATGTTGAGCGAGAGTGTTGATCTGCTCAAGGGTAGGAAAGGATCTGGATAGGCTGGATCGATGGGCTGAGGCCAAATGTGTGAGGTTCAACAAAGCTCAGTGCCAGGTCCTGCATTTGGGTCACAAAAACCCCATGCAATGCTAATGGCTTGGGGAAGAGTGGCTGGAAAGCTGCTTGGCAGAAAAGGACCTGGGGGGTGTTGGTTGACAGCTGGCTGAATATGAGCCAGCAGTGTGCCCAGGTGGCCAAGACGACCAACGGCATCCTGGCTTGTACCAAAAATAGTGTGGCAGCAGGACCAGGGCAGTGATTGTCCCCCTGTACTTGGCACTGGTGGGGCCGCACCTTGAATACTGTGTTCAGTTTTGGGCCCCTGGTGACAAAAAGACATTGAGGTGCTGGAGCGTGTCCAGAGAAGGGTGATGAAGTGATGAAGTGTCTGGAGCACAAGTCCAGTGGGGAGCGGCTGAGGGAATTGGGGTTGTTTAGTCTGGAGAAAAGGAGGCTGAGGGGAGACCTGATTGCTCTCTACAACTCCCTGAAAGGAGGTTGTAGCCAGGTGGGGAGTGGTCTCTTCTCCCAGGTAACAAGCAATAGGACAAGAAAAAATGGCCTCACATTCTGCCAGGGAGGTTTAGATTGGATATTAGGAAAAATTTCTTCACTGAAAGGGTTGTCAAGCACCAGAACAGGCTGCCCAGGGAAGTGGTTGAGTCACCATCCCTGGAGGTATTTAAAACATGCGTAGATGTGGTGCTTAGGGACGTGGTTTAGTGGTGGACCTGGCAGTGCTAGGTTAACGGTTGGACTCGATAATCTTAAAGGTCTTTTCCAACCTAAAGGATGCTATGACTTTCAATGAGGAAGGCTGAGGTGGAGCAGTTTAACAGTTCCGTACCAGATCAGTGGCAGTGCTGGAAATAAAGCCCAGGACTCCCAGATGCCAGTGCCTGGCTCTGATACACTCTTCTTTGCTTCTTTTTCATCTGAATGGATTTACCCATCCCTAATATAAAGCAGATCAGATCACCTACCATGTCTGCACACACAAATTCCCTTTAAACAGTAGCTGTCAGTGGGCCTTTTTGTGAAATTACACGCAGAGGAAGGAGAGAATATTACCATCTGGGATATCATATCAGCACTTCTAGAGATATTTGGTACAGGATGTATCAAATTATAAATGAGCTAGAAGCCTACAGTTTCACAAAAGCAGGTGGAACCTTATCAGCAGCAATGAACGGTTTAGGAAAGGAGAGTTAGCAGGATTATTAACCCTCCTGAAATGGATTCTGCCTTCCAAAAAGGAAAATAATAATGTCCATAACTGAAATAATTAACAGAAAAACAATTTGCAACACTTAATTAGATGAATAAGAATACGCTAATGCAGAGTTAAAACTGCACAAAGGCTTCTACTACATTGCATGCTAAGTATGCAATTTTCATACACTCATAACTTAGTTAAATCAAAGCCAAATTTCTTCCAGTTTAGGAAAGCACAGACTCCTCACTGAAACTCCGTGTGCCAGGTTTCAAGCACCTGTCATGCTTTCTGACTAGAGGGCTTTTGGGGTTTGGGTGTTGTTTTTTTTCTCCCCCGAAAGTGTGCTTTTCATCATTCTGTAACTCACAAGCAGCTGAAGTGATTTTTCTGAGATCAGAGAATCATAGAATGGTTTGAGTTGGAAGGGATGATTCAAAACACTCTTCAGCTCTGGGAAAACAGTAGATTGTGAAGTAGTTTTTCAAAAGTGTGTTGAAATGGACTGGGAACGAGAAGTATCTCCTAGCCATACCTGCTGAGGGTGCTGGCAGCTCCGCCTGCAGTAAGCTTATTATGTGTATTGCATTACTACTACAAATTGTGCCTGGAAGCAATGGGCACTAGACTGCTGCCAGAGCCATGCTGTGATTCCAGATATACCTGCTACCGAATGGTACTTAAATTAATAGGTTTTGATATTGTTATGGTACCAGTTCTGTGCCACTGTATCTGGCCCAGCTGTCCTACTTGCCGATGCGGCCTTGTCATTTTAGTGAATGGCTGGCAGGAAAGAAGAACTCAGTCCTCACCCTGGAAGGGCTTATGCATGTACTAAGGGCAGGGAAATGAAATCTAAGACTTGTGGGGGGCCACAAAATGTTGTGTAGTTATATGCTAGCTCTCTGCCCGAGATGTACTGAGGAGTGCAAGCTGCAAGCAAGCTGATTCCGACCTGTTCTACTGGTGTGTGGCTGTGTGTCACGGACCCAGCTCTGTCCTAGGAGAGTGATAAATTTGGTAGCTTTTGGGGTGTCCTGTAACGTGTCTATGCGATTACTGAAATAGTGACAAAATTGAGGTAGAAGTGAATCTGAAAGGTGCTACTGATCTCATGTATGAGAAGAGCAGGAAGAGGTGCTGCTTGTCTCTCAGGGGGAAGTTATTTCTGCTCCAAAAGCTGACAAAAGGCAAAGAAATTAAATGAGAACATTTTAAAGCTGCTTTTGGTATCTTCTCTTCTGGGTTTCCTCCCCTCCAACACAGGCACGTTTCTGAAGGTGCTGGTAGTGGATTGCCTCTGTGCATTTTTTGGTATCAACCACCAAGCATTATGTAGTGACACATAAAATGGCCAAATAATCTTCACTGGGCAGTGTGACTTTTTTGGCACCTGCTTGTCTTGGGATGAGAACTCTTTAGGGTTTAGATTTGCTTTCTCAGTGGTGAGGAAATGCCATTCACCACGGAAGTATTTCCAAACAAATAGGATTTCTGTTGCAGAAATGGAGCCCTACTCTGGGTTAATGATACTTTAAGTTGAATATACGTCCTTCTGTTTGCAGTGAATGCAGTGTACCAGAGCTGACAAGCATACGTGATAGCATTTTCCAGGAAAACGTTGCTATTAAATACAGACCAGGAAACCATGTTCTGGACATATCAATATATGCTTTGGGAGACGGTTCAGGCCTTTTAAACTGATTCCTGATACTGCAGATGTCTCTGCTGACAGTCCCAGTGGCATTCCTTACATCTACTCTTATGCCTGGAGTCAGCTGCTGAACAACGAGTTCTAGGGTTGGGTTGTGGGAATAGGGGGGTTTGGTTAGGAAGGGTGGATTGGACTGTAGAGCAAATGAGTAGAGGGCTGGGGACTTTCCAGGATAAACATGAACCATGGTTCTTCCTCCTCTGCTGTTCACAACACCCGGGCTGACTTCAGCAGGTGGGGACTGTGGGAGAAAAATGACAAGAGTGTGGGAAGAGCAGTATATGATTCTTGTGCTTTCTTTGCTGAGCTCTGTGCTTACTTTTTTCCTCCTTATGAGAAGATTGGGAGAGAAATTCCTACTGAAGTCCCAGGTGCTGGGAGTTTAAGGGAAGAGTACAGCAACAAGAGGGAAGAGAACACGTGAGAATGGGTTTTAGCAGCTCATTTGAGTCAACGTGACCCAAAGCAGAAGGCTCTGGTTCTAACACAGAATGACTTATTCCCACGCTGCCAAAATGCACGCGTTTGCGTATGCTATCTGCTGCTTCATGGCTCTTTTAAGACTGAAAGGATAGAGAATTCTCTCCTGTGGTACATGATTGCTGGGGTTGCAGGCTGTTTGGTAGGTCTAACGCACCATAAGCACAGGTGCTTAGGTAAATATTGCCTCTTCCTTGTCTGAATCAATACCCGTGCTGATCACTTTGTAAATTGATGTGCTTTGATGAGAGAAGAGGGTGCAGTTTGCTATTTCACAGTCATTCTGGAATATCTTTTTCTTCGGATTGTTTTGCTTTTATGGGACTCTGGCCCGTATTCTGCAAATAACCCTGAAATTTTAAATAGTTAAATATAGTTGGCCAAATTCTTCCCTTGGAGATACCAGTGTAGTTCCCATGGCATTGCTGAGAACCCAGAACGCATTTCTGAGGACAAGCTTAAGCCCGGCAGAGCCATTTCACTCCAGGCATAACACTGTTCAAAGTCAATGGAAGCATGATTTGAGCACATTGTGTTTATATTTTTACAAGTGTTTTTCTATATTCCTTTATTTCCAGGCTAGAATCCAACAATGCAAATGCCAGGCAGAATATTGCTGTTTTCTTCTCCTTGTTTTCAGAGGATGTGTTTGGGGAGTATAGCACAGTGATGGTGGGATGTCATGGTGGCAAGGTGAGGTTGTGTTCAGGATACTCAAGCTGAAGAGAGCAATAGGTAGGAAAATAGGCTTGCATTTTTGGAGGTGTTGAGGTTGCCTTGATTTGCTCCCACTGAAGCTGGCTTATAATGTTGGTTTGTACCGTGGCAGAATGAAGCTGGAGTGGAGTGCTTTGGAAAAATTTCATTGGTCCCCAAAAAAGGTCAGTTTCTGATCAGTTAAAATAATTTTCCTCCCAGGTTAGCTGTCTGAGGTCAGCTCTAAGCTTGGCTTAGAGCCCCAACTATCTGCTTTCACAAGGTTTAATACACAATTAGCAAGACTGACTTGATATAGGTTAAAAATTCTCTGAGGGGAGACACAGGCTAGTACTTGTGTCTCTGCTGCAGTTGGCCTGGGAGGTACCTAGGCAAGATACAGCCTTCACCCTGCAAATTCTACTTGCATCCCCGCATCTTCCCTGTTTGTTCTTTCTTGCTGTGTGTACTCAAGGCTTTTTGCATAGTTTTGCGTGCTGAGATGCTGTGGGAGCTTTTTGTGGCCAATTTTAGGATGTGTCTCTTAAGGGAAACTGTGCAAAGGCTTTGGAAGGTTACCAAGATGGGAGTGATGTGGACTGCTGAGAGGAAGCAGTATATGACATCTAATCTACTCACGCCCACAACAAAAATATCTCTAGACTTGGGCTGAGAGCTGTCTGTGTACAAGATGGGACATGCTGTGCTAAATCCTGGGTCAGAGGGAGTCCAGCATACACTGTGCACGTGCTTTCATTGCAGTTTTCTTGACCTCGCTTGGGTTTGGGCCTGTCTTGGGCAGTGATGTAGCACCCGTGTGGTTCTGTTGTGAGAGCAGTTTGAGATGAACAAGTCCAAGGTAGTCAATGCAGTTGGCCATGTACAAAGCGTCTGGGCACGTGCAGCAAATCCCGTTCTTGGACATTAAAAAATACTCTTGGCAAATTCAGCTGTCTCCCCAGCAACTGGCAAGGTGACAGGAAAATTGGCCAGGCAGATTTCCAACAGGCTTGGTGGCAACCCTGATTTAAGACAAATATTCCCTGTCAGATTTATTTAGAAGCTAGAAATATCTACTTCCTGGTCTCTCCTCATCCGCTTCTCATTGTTTTGCTGCCTGCTTCTTGCCATCATATTTTCTGTCCATTTAAGGCAACCGTTGGCTAGGGCAAGCATAACTTGCAGTTACTAAGGCACATGAAAGCATTTTGAGTATTCTGTGCTCAGACTGGTTCACATAGGAAAGGCTCATGCCTTGGGGACGTCCCTGCTTCCCTGGCCCATGGGACTTTCAGTGTGGGCTCACTCTGGGTGGCTGAAGACTTGTCCATCTCTTGGTGTGCAGTTTTCAGGGGGACCTTGCTCTCTCCAGGACCCTCAGACTGGCAGCGCCGGTGGCTGGCAGCACAGCAAGCACCTGGGCACGGCTGCTCTCGGGAGTCAGCACAGAGTGCTGCTGCGCTGTAGAGAGATGCTCTGGGTGCAAAGACCTGGGGTACCTCTGCCCTAGTAGTACTGTTTTGATGGCACTTAAGTGTGGGCATTTAAAGCTTGTGATAACTGTGTGTGGAGAAAGAGAATTTAAGCCAATTCTGCTGGAGAGAAGTGGCTGTGAAGCTTTCTTGTGTTCTTTAGGTCCTCTTCCCATCCAAGCTGTGCTCTGGAAGAGCTCTTAAGGTAGAGGGGACTTTGGTGTAGGCTGTGCTTGCAAACCAGCCTTTCTTCTGCCACCGGGCTGCAGCGGCCTGGTGCCAAGGCAGGGAGAGGCAGCCCTGTAGGGAGCCCCAGCTGCCGGTCGCTGCAGGAGGGGAGCAGTAGTGCCTCCCGAGCAGCAGCAGCTCTGTGCCCTGGCTCATGCAGCCCTTTGCCAACCCCTTGCCCAGTGCTGGTGCAGTCCGAGCTCCTGGGGTCCCAGGAATACCCCTAGGCACTGACGTGTGTCCTGTGCAGTCTGCAGGGCTGCTGGGGAGAACCCGCATGTGTCCTGCAGTGTCTAGTACCCACTGTCCTTAATCCATTGTGGGGCCACTCTTTGCTTTTCCTTCATATTCCTACTGTACCCCAAGGAGGAGCTGCCCCCTTTGCCTTTGGGCAGCTGGGGAACTCTGCCCACAGCTGTGAACTTGGGGCTTGATATTGCTGCTTCTTCTCTGGAGAGCTCAGGAGGGCTGTTGGTTTGTGCCAGGCCTTTATCATGGACATTTGCTTGGGAGATCATTAGGGGCTGGGAATACTTGGATACTAAGATGGAAAAAAACATTAAGCTGAAGTTTTGTAGCTCAACCCTTGCTCTTCGTGGCCCCATGGGTGTGTAGGTCTTGCTGGATATCCAGGGTGCACAGGACAGAGGGTTAATAGCCTGTACTAGTAATAGAGCTGATGGAGCAGAAGGATGCACTGAGGCTGTCTTCCTCCGAAATCTTCAAGTTTTTGATTTGTACACCTTGAGAGGTTTCCTAAGTGAGGTGCAGATTGCTGCAAAATGAGTTTCAGACTTCTGACAGTGAGCCTACTAATCCGATTCAAAATTAGTCCCTGGGCTCCCAGGGACATGAGGAGCATGGGCTGAACCCTGCTTCTGTAAGCTGTTGTGGGGGAGGCAGTGTCTTTTCGAAGTCATAAAGCTGCTGTGCTTGCCCCATGCAATTTCCCTACTGCTCAGCCCAAAGGCCTTCAGGAAAATGCCAGAGACACTCTACTGATCTCCTTGCAGTACATCCCAGAGCTCTACAATCTGATATCTCACTGTAATTATTACAGTGAGGCTCTGCCCCAAAGCAGAGATTTGCCAAGTTACCATAGGGCTTTGAATGCTTGGCTCACATTCATTTTAAGTGGAACTAGATATTCCCTCAAACAGCTTTGGAAATCTTATAAAAACAGCAAGATAGGAATTTTGATGAATATGCCCTGGTTAGTGAGGGAGCTATCGAGTGGTCACCTGTGTGAACTACAAAAGGCTGTCCATATTATCGTTTGCTCTGTCCCTTGTTTTCTCCCTTGTGCTCTCCGCATCTGGGCCCAGCTCCATTGCCTTTAGCTCTATTGCCTTCTAGAGACTCTAAAAAGTTGTGATACCTCCACTGTCTTACCACAGTCCTCTTGCATCTCTAATGTAACTTCTTGGCTTTTGTAGCTTGGGACGACCTGGCAGTCAGTCTCATGGGGCTGGATAGCCGTATGACTAAGCAGTGATGTGGCTTTGTAGGGCTTCCACTGGGATAGAAACTGATCCTGGGAGGTGCTTCTGCAAGGTAAATCCTTTATCCAGGGAGGACCTAAAATGCACTCTAAGCATGTGCATCGGCAAGTGAAGCGATGGTCTTTTGGGATGTGAGGAAGCTGGCTTCATATTGAATGCTCCAGAAAAGGGCTAATTTTTTTTCTAGTTTAGTGAAGTAAGCTGTCTGAAACAAGAAAATCTCCTTCAAGGTACCCTGGAAGTTACTAGGAATAAACTAACTTCAGCTGTCTGCAGCAAGAGCTGGTCACTGTAACAGAGCCTCTGCTCAGCATCCTTGTGGGATCTGGGTCATCTCTCTAAATGTCCTGCAGCGAAGTCTCTTCCTGGGACTCTCAGCAGCAGAGATGTTGGCCCCAAGATAGATCCTCTCACTATGCTGCCTGCTGGAAGTTGTCACTTCTCTTAATCCTGCCACTGAAGCAGGAAATGGGTCAGTGGGTCACAGAGGTACTGTGTGTGGTGTGGGCTCCAGGCAGCTGCCTGGCCTGCCTGCACCAAAGAGGAAAGCTGCTTTTGAGTCATGGCAGCGCTGGCTAGTGTTCTCAATGGGGCTTGAAGGAAGGGACTGGCACAAGGGCCTCTGTTTTGTGTGAGCAGGATTTCCTGCCTCTCTCCAGGGATTATAACTTGTTCTCTCCCTTCTCTTTCTCTTCGTTTCCCTTTTCTTCCCTGCTGTCCTCTTCCCTTCCTCTTTCAGCATCTGCCATCTCTTGCAGCTTCCTCATCTTCTTCAGCTCAATTCTCTGATAGCAACTCTGGAAGCAAGGAACGACCTCAAGCAGCTCGGTTCCCTTCAGAAAAGCTTTCCTCAGGAAAAGAGGCAGAAGAGTTGACCCCTAGAACATAGTATTTCCCTGGCAGGGCAGTGAGTGCACGAATAGGTTTACGTTGCCCTGACCACCCTCACCTGGGACTTCCATCCACCCCCTCTGCCTGTCAGCCCTGGAGCCTGGGCTTCAGTCCTTTCCTGAGCTCTGGTGTACCTGCTACCAGCCCTTTCCTGAACTGAGGATTGTTTGGCTTTCCTGGATCGACCTCAGACCTGGTTTGTTACCTTATTTTTGCCTGATGATCTGTTAATAGGACCCGTTTTTGGACCTTGCTGTTTCCTGACACTCCTTTGAGAGCTTAATCTTGGAGTAATTCTGTCTCTCATGTTAGATATAGACAAAAAGCACTGTAAAGCTTTGTCTCACTTATCAGCCTGGTTTTCCTTTTTTGATGCTGACTGTGCTGTGTGGTCTGCATGTGAGCAGACAAGAGTGTCCTGGAAGGCAGTGGCCGTTGCCTGTACTCCCAGGCTGTGCAGTGCTGGTGGCAATCCCAAGCAGTACTAAATTCCATTTCAATTCTATCTGCAGAAGCTGATGCAGTCAAATAAAGCTGTTCTGACAGCAACATTTAATAGCCTTGCTGTCTGCAAAACCCCGGGTTCCTGTACTCACTGACAATGAATGTGTGTTTTTAGAAAGCTGAATTTACTGTCTTAGAGCTAGATTTACAACCTAACCGTCTACTGAGTACCTGTATACACAGACTGCTATAACCGACAGTGAAGGGGAGAAGGGAGGAGGGAGTTGTTGCACGTTCAAACAGACCAAGAGGAAAAAAGGCAGCAGCTTTTGTGCATTTTGGCATACCAAAGTCAGTGTATGGTTAACTCCTCCATCCTGGGCATAAGGAGGAAGGCAGCGAAGGGAGTCCAAGCCAGACCAGTGGCAGCCAGGCATCTCTTCTCCCACAGGGCTTTTGTTTTCTTTGGTGTGGGAGGGAGATGTGACTGAGGACTTGCTACAAGTTGCAGCACGTAGAGCTATGCCTCCTGCAGTCAGACAGGCTCTTCATCTTCCTAGTGCTTTGCTCTGTCCTTACAACATCCTCAACCCCTACCACGTTTATGCCAGCGAGGAAGGTGTGAATGATCAGTAGTGGGGATGTTTTCAAGATGGGATGTGAGCCTTTGAGGTGTCATTAGCCCTTGGAGTCACTAGCATGGCAGGGCTGGCTGCAGGGTTAACAACAAGAGATCTGCTTCTAGTTTCTCCTCTCTGATTTTAGGAAAGCTGCAGCAGGGAGGAATTTTGATTTACTCTGCCTTGTTTCACTTCTGTCTTCTGTTTTGGCAGGGTACAGCCAGGCTCATTTCTGCCTTAATAGATTAGGTGCTGTCACTGCACACAGTTGCATCCCACCCTAGGGGTGGCTGCATTTTGGTAATTCATACTAGCCCAGAGGAGTGCCTGCTGCTTATTCCATCAATATGATGGAAAGAGGCAGTTGAACTTGTTGTTCGTATGATTGCTAGAATGCCTGTGTGGCAGAAGGCTCTATTTGTAATTAATATCTGTACCATTGGCCTAACAGTCAGCTTCCATTACTGTATGGGGATTGTCTCTTCTGCAGCATCAATGGCTGGGCCTTTCCTTGATGTTATGGCTAAGAGCCGCTCCGTGGTCAGAGGCAGTCAACTGTCCTGATGGCTTTTAGGCTCGAGCAGAACTGGTTTGTGTGCTGCACGGCAAGGAAGGCATTGTAGTGTTCCTCCTGTTGCTTAATATCTAAATGAAACTCCCAATCAACACCTCAGGGAGGATGTTAGAGATGTGTTCTGGCTAGCCCAGCTAAGGCAAAGGATTTTTTTTCTGGTGTTTTTCCTAGGAGCGTCTCCTATCCCTTTGGTGGGCAAAGTTGGTGTGATGAAGACACACACGCTTCTCCAGGCTGTAACAGTCTCTCAGGACCAGCGTTTCCTGGCCCATTTTGGGAGCAAAGTAGCGCGTAGGTAACTCATCCTCATTCTAATATCAAGGAAAAGGGACTGACTTGCAGATCACTTTCCCAAGGACTTCATCAGCCTCTTGCTTCCCTCCTGCTGAATCACTCACCCTGCGTTGAGGTGCACCACTCGGCCCCTCTGATTCCTCCTGCCTCTGCTCTCCCTTCTGCTCTATTTTCTTCTTTTGCTTATGGTTGTTTGTATTCAGGGTACTCCTGTGGTGCCAGGCTGCTGAGTTATTTATAGTTGGGGGAGCAGCGGAGGGGATGAAGGCCTTGTATGGAGTTCTGGGCCAAGTCCTCCCTGGGAATAGCCTTGGGTAAAACAAAAAAAGCAAGCACAGCCCAACTTTCTCTAGGGCTGGGTGGCCATTTTGCAACAGGTCTGCAACAAGCTTCATCTGGCAGCTCTCAGACATGCTGCTATTCTTACCCGGTCCCCTCGTGTTTGTTTTCCCCTCTCTCCCTCCTCTCCATTTAGAGCTAGTGCTTGGGACAGCAGCCTCATCTTCCTGGGTGTTTTGAAAACACTTAATACATACTTGGTGCTGAGTAAATTACTGCTATTGTTATTGTTATTGCATTAATTAGCTCAGGGCCCTTTGCAAGCACAAGACCAGATCATTATAGCAATTTGTTTGCAGTGCCGTGACATAACAAGCACAGGCTCTCAAGCAAAGCTCTGGCCTGCTGTGCCAGAGGCTGTGGGCAAGCAGGAGGGGGATGGACTGGGGCTGCCTGCAGTGTGTCCTCCTGTCCCCTCAGCCGGTGCGTGGGAGCTCCCACTCTGCTTCAGTGTGCAATAAAACAGTCTGTTCAACTGCTGCAGAGCTGGGCAATCCTCCTTTTTTTCCACATTTTTTTCCACCTTCGTTGCATATGGCAGTGGTGAACCAATGTAAAGCCAGCAGTGACCTGAAGTCCTTTGGTACTTTTTCCTTTCTGCAGTGTTCCTTGATTTCCCCCTCCTCTTCCACAACTGACTCAGCAGACAAAGATGTGCTAAGTGAATGCGTTGTTTGGCTTAAAGGGTTGGTGTGACTTGCCCAGGACAGCACATTAGTCAGGAGTAAACCCAGGGACTTTTGCTGCCCAGTCGTGTGTTTTAACTGCTCCGTCTCGCTCCCCAGGATGCTTGGATCCTGTTGGAAGCACAGCAGATGGAGCTGGGTGGCAGGTCCAGCTCCAGCTGGCTGGCAGGGAAAGGACGAAGCAGCAGCACCAGTGACCTTGCTGATTTATTCATTAGACAGTGCTTAGAAGAAGGGGAGGATTGATTTGTCTGTCAAATGCAACACCAAACCATGCGGCCTGCAAGGGGAGGACTAATTGTGCTGCTGACACAGAGGCCAGTACTGACTCATGCAGTCAAGCACCTTTTTATTATATTTTCCTGCTAGTCAGCCCTTCTTCTTTTCATCTCTCCTATTATCTTGGGCAATTTATTGATGCAAAGCCAAATTTAAGTAGTTATTTTGTGTGTGAGAACGAGGAAAAAATGTCTAAACTGAATACAGTGAGGTGTTGGCTCAGTCTCTGCATTATGGTTATTTGGAACCAGTTTGAAGCTGTCCAGCTGTAGAAGCCACAATAGCACCTCTGTGGTGGCAAAATGCCTTCAAGCGGCTGAGTCCCTTGTTCAAAAGCACTTTGTGGGCTCTTAAGAGTAGTGTCCCAAAGCATTCAGCATGTTGGTTCTTGATTCTTGAATCCAAGGGATTCTTGAAAGCACCGAACTGCCTGCCTGCTTTTGAAATCAGTGCCAGAGCTGCTTACTTGTTTGTTTTTACAGAAAACTTTCTTTAAGTACAGTGTGATCGCTCTGAGGCAGCCATTCTTGAGGACAGGCAAGGGCCAAATTTAAATTGGCTGCTTTGCATGCAAGTAGTGATAGCACATGTAGGTGCTGGGGTAGCTCTCCACAGGCAGCAGAAGTGGGCTCTGCCTGTTTTGTGAGCTGCTCGGGCATTGTCAAGTCTAAATTAGCGTGGTGCTGAGTTAACATGTGCCCGGCTGGATTGCAACATGGGGGCTGTGGTACATCATAACTGCAAGTTGTTCTTCATCCTCATCGTTGCAAGAAAGATAAGGTGTTAGCCTTCCCAAAGACAAATGACCAGTCATGCAATCAATGAGGTCAGCCTTCTTTTTTTAAACTGTTTCCTATTGTGTTTGGCAGCTTCGCCTGCACCTCCAGCAGAAGGCTTTGGCCTGTTCCCCACAGAGCTGAAGAGATTCCAGTTCACGTGAGATCCCTTCAGAGACTTCTGATTTTGTTCGGTCCTGCGTGGCTCCTGCTAATGGTTCCTAATCCAGGCCTGGCTGGCAGCCTTTAAGGGTCAGTACAATCGTTTGGAGGATTTCCAAGGACTGCAATGGGTGCTGAGTCGAGCCTCCACTGAGGGCACAGGGAAGAATTCATTGTCTTTACTAATTTGCTTCTCAGATTCTCCCCCACTGCTCTGCTAAATGGACCTCAACCCTCATCTTGAAGCAAGCACTTTGCAGAAATTTACACCCCTACAGGAATCAAATAGCTCCTCCTTTCACTTCCAGCCTCTCCTTGCCTTGCAATTTCTGTTCCTCCTCCACAATTTTTGGAGGCCATTTATCCTCTAGTTGCAAAGTGTGTCTCCCTCTCCCCTTACTTTAGCTCCTTGCTGTCATTGGGCTGTTGAACATGATTCTGTCCTGTGTTGCAAAAATAATTGCTTTCTAATTAAGCAAAAGGAAGGGGGTTTTCAAAGCCCAGTGTCCCTGAGTCCTGCTGCACAGCAAAAGCAACGTGAGCCTGGCAGTTTGCTTACGTGTTGACAGCGAGCTGTTCTTTAAGCCACGTATTACACCCTCCACCAGTGTTTAGTCATGAACGAAAATGCCAGCTGAGAGATTCCTGGGCTGTTTTGAAAGCAAAGAGGGATTAATTTAGGCAAGAACTGAATGCCTTCCTCCCAGCTCCTTTCATCCCCACAGAGATAAATTAGGGATACTCTCAGCATGAGGGCAACACAGTTGGAAAGCCAACTGTTCTGCAGAGCGATTTCAGAAAATCTCGTGGATTTGGCAGAGAGGACATCAGTGAAAGTAGCCAACTACCTCCCAAAGGGTAAAACCCCCCTGGATCAGAGGAACACTGCTTGCAGTTTGATTTGGTGTTTTCTGTCTTGCTATGGTGCTTTTAGGACTTTACAGAGAGTAATGAATCAAGGGACTCAACTTACTCATTTCAAGACTTCCTTTTTGCTGTGATGCCCCTGTGAAACAATAATAGTAAGGGCTTGTGAGAGATCCGTTAATGTCTCTTATTCATACGCCTGGTTTACAGATAGTCACTGAATAGGATGTTTGCTAATAGATGCCATCTTGTGCATTTTTCTCTTTTAGCTGTGCCCCGCTTCTTCTGCCTTCGTAGTTCCTACCCAAAGCATCTCTAAGAGTAATATTCTGCATTTATATACACACGTAGGAGCTGCAGAGAGGCTTTGGGGGCAGCAGTGTAGTCTGCCGTGGGACCCTGATTCCCTCCTGTGTCCCACAATGAATGTTGCACTGGGCTGAGTTATTGATGTGCAGGTGATTTTGCCCTCCTAAAAAAAATCTGCCTCTGCCTGTGGGCCTGAGATATGACCCCTTGGGATGTGCTGTGATGTAACAGATGGGAGTTTAAGGGGCAATTGCTCTGCATGTCTTATCGATGAGAAAAACCTTGTTACTGGAGCCATTCAGGTAATACAGGGGCAGATATAGAGGCTGATCTGGGATCTCCACTTGCTGGGTCATGTGCATTTTACTAGATCACACCTTTTGTTGTAAGGTTGAGGAAGAGAAACTCCAGGCTTGGATACTTGCCTGGATTTCTGTGGGTGACTGCTCAAAAGGGAAATCCTGTGTGACCACGTGTTCTCCTAATTCTCTGTACCTGAGCTGTGATGAAGTTGAAAAAGCTACAGGAATACAACTTTCCTACCAGCATCTTGGTGAGGCTGGGGTGAGAAAGCCCAGGAATGGGTAAAACTGAAGAACAGACAGGCCTGGCAAAAAACAACAAGCAGACTTGAGCTTTTGGCATGAAGGATTGGGGGAATGGTGAAAGGGAGGTGGGATGGTGAGAGACAAGCAGGAGGAATCTGAAGATTTCTATCCCATCTCTGTGCCTACCTTGAAAGGCAAACTTGGATCAGTGTTTTAAACCTGCGTTGCCTTGCTTTTCTATTTGTAAGATACGGTGAGTGATTTGGAGCTATCATATGGATGCAGTTACGCCTGGGAGGACTGGTGTCTGCAGAGTGTTGTGATCCTTAGTGTGAAAGAGCAAAGTCCTCTTCATTGATACTGCATTATACCAGTCAGCAAACAGCTGAGTTCAACTTTGGAAGCCTTCCTACCCCAAGAGAGGCCCATGATTACATCCTTGTCCACTGTCCTGAGGACAAGAGGACTCTGGAGGTTAGGCAGTATCTTTCCCCGGCAGAGCTGCGTGCTGTAAGCCTGTGTTAGCAGTTCATTTACATATTACACACTGCTGCAGGCCTTACTGCAAGCCTGCGAGTAGGAGCAGTGATGCATTCAGCTGTTGCGCTGGGATTCAAATCCTTTACAAGTCAGTTCACCTCTTGATCTTGTAAAGACAAAGGTAATGAACCTCTTGAAAGAAGGTTGCTGTTTGTCCTGTTGTACTACCATGTTGTTCGGACACCAGTTAGAGGAGGCTGGAGTCAAAGCAAAAAAAACTATTGAATGAATAAATCGGCGTAGAGAGCTTTGTAGCGATTTATTCCACTCTTTGGTCCTTTGGGCTTGTGTGCAGCTCATAAACGAGCTTATTATTCTATCGTGATTCATAGCTTTGTGGTGGAAGCAGAGGGTATATGTGCCACCAGGGAAGACAGAGGGGCTGGAGATGGAGTATTTGAAGTGGAGATCAGGCAGAGGTCACACTGGAATGTGAAGAAGAGGGAGAAGCAGAGGCTTTCCCCGCAGCCAGCCAGTGAACGACAGGGCTGATGGATTGCTGTGTGTGCAGCGCAGTCGGTGCAGGAGATGACCCTCCATGATCAAGGTTTAATTTTGTCACTGCTCTTTGGCATTCATTTTAGAGATTTCAGAGATCTAGTGACAGGAAAATACTTTATAGATCTACTACTGATGGGAAGCTTTGCGATGAGTTACGTACAAGCTGTCCTGAGGGAAACTTCAACCCTCCCATCTGTATCCTGGGACTTTTCTATTCTACTTCCCTCTTCACAACAGCAGTTCCAGCCTTTCTTCACATCAGTGGCAGAGTTTCTTACTGGGATGTTCTGCCTTAGCACGCAACAAGGCACCTTGCAAGTCCCTCGTGCTCCCCTTAGTGTATATGACATGGTGTCCTACTTAGAGTGCTGCACAGCTGGTTTATGCATGTTGGGGACCCTTCTGTCACTGGAGATTAATGCTGCAAACAGAAATCATAGGCAGCTTGAGATGGGGCTACAAGATGTCCCAGCCCATCATCCGTGTGTCTGATCTAATCTGTCAGTCAGTCTCCTTGGCAAGGGAGTGACGGCATGAGCCAGGCTGCTTAGCCAGATGCTGTGGTATGTTTGGTGTTTCAGAGCTGTCAAGGAAAAAAGGAGAAGCTCCGGCCTTTAGCATCTCCCTTTGTTTTCCCAGTGTGAGGCTGAACTGCATCTGAAGGAATGGTGCACGGCTGCTTGTGCAGGGAATGAGCAGGTGGGCTTTACTCTCTGTACCCAGGTCAGAGGAGCCCAATACATACTATATGCCCATATCTAGTCCCTGCACTCAATGATGCCCTTTATTTTCACAGAGACCTCCTCAGCAAAGGCATCTCGGCAGAGCCTGACAGCTGCCGGTGCAGCTGTGGATGTGTTTTCTCCGCCGTGACCTTGGGAGGCCTCCTTTGCTCATCTTTCTCTCTAGAATCACGGTGGAACTCTGGTCTTGGTTGCTTTCCCTTTGGCCAAATGCAGGGATTACTCTGCTGAGGTGATTTGCCCACAGTGGTGTCTGACCCTTGATAGGAGCCCTTTCTGCAATGTACTAAGAGGCAAATCATTCATTGTGACAACGTGGCTCTTTGTTGTAGTTCTTGGTGCAGTATGGTGGCGGGTGGACACGTGGACAGACCTGAGAGGGTTTGTGCAAGTAGTTTAGAGATACAGGTGAATTTGAGAGCGCTTTGTTTGCCTTAGCGCACATAAGAGCGACTGCAGTATGTGAGATCAAATGTCCATCCAGCCAAGCTTTCTTTCTCCTGAGGTGGAAAATAGTGGATGCCTGAGGAAGAATGTAGGGAAGGGAAAAGCATGTAGTGACACCTCCTTAATATACTCTTTCCACCTCCAAAGGTTTATGACTTTCCTAGCCAAATGTAATTTCATTACATTCAGTAGCTCTAGAATTGGGGTATTCTCCCTTGAATTTGTTCTGTTCCTTTTTCAACTTGCAAGAATTTATAGCATCCAGCCCCCTGAAGCAGGGAGTTCCACTGCTCAAATCCTGTTGGTGTCCAAACCACAAGATTTCTTGTTGACTTCACTAGTAAAGCAAACCTAATAACTCAAAGAGCTGGAGGTCCCTGGGCAGTTATCATTGATGCTTCTGAAAACTGAATGGGTTTCAGTGGAAGTGTGAGTCAGCACAGCGTTGCCTGTAGCTTAGAAATATTTTCAAGACTCCTGGCACAAATATTTCTTCAAAAAACTAGGCT
Organism: Aramus guarauna; assembly: GCA_013400195.1. Taxonomy (NCBI): domain Eukaryota; kingdom Metazoa; phylum Chordata; class Aves; order Gruiformes; family Aramidae; genus Aramus; species Aramus guarauna. Next base: position 557,265 of record VXBL01010268.1, read on the forward strand.
CTGGTTTGTATCTGCCTGTGCTCCAGGACTCTGGGAGTTCCCTGAAGATGAATCTGCAGACAGATGTTTCTGCGCATCAGCTGGGAAACAGTAAGAGAATGTTTCTTTTCTCCTTCACATCGGGTTACGGCTACACGCAGTAGTGCAGTCACAGGTGCCTCCTACGTATGCAAGGTGTAGGCTGTGTTCAACAGCCTCCACTACCTGTGTAGTGCTGCAGCAACATGGGTGGAGAAAAGCCAGATGTTGGTTGTGTGTTTGTCCCTTTGCCGTGTACTGAGGAGAGTATGACGCTCTTTTTGCTGCGAAGGGACTCTGAATGGGAGAACCTTGCAATGGGACAACAGCAACGGAGAGCACAGAGAGGCAGAGTGATTTGATGGTGATGAGAAATGTAAATAAAGGTTCTGCTGATACCCCAGGAGCACTCAACAGTCTCATCAATCCCTCTGACCTACCATGCCCAAGCTGAAAAGATTGCATTTGCATTTCAAAGACAGGTAGAAGGTGTATAGGATGAGGCAGCTTATTCATCAGGTGATCCTCGAGTAGGTTAAAGAGGGAAGAACTGACTCCTTTTCTCCTCCACTTCAGGCACATGTGCAAACCATGAGACTGTGCTTTCAGAAATAGTTGGGGGCAAGAGGTCTCCATCAGGGAGACAACTCCAATTCAGGGTGCACACAGATTGATGTCACTTTGTCAGAGCTGCACCTGCTTATGCCCGCTCCGAGGGTGGCTGAGGGCCAGGCAGCACTTGGGTAATCAGATGGGAAATAAGGAAGTGACTTTGATTAAAGCTGAGAGACAACATGTGGGGGAACAGTGGGAGGAACAACTCTGAGCCAGTGGAAGGGAAATCTACTGGAAAAAATGATGGGGAAGGATTTCTGTTCTTTGAATGGATGAAGTAATAAGAAAAGAAAGGCTCAGAGAAGGATGCGGGTCTTTAGGAGATGTGATGGTTTGGGACAGCAGCAGCAGAACAGCCAAATTTTCCTGTCATCACATTTCAGACCCACTATGGGCAAGTGGCACAGCAGCTTTTGGAAAGGATGACAGAATACTAAAACCCCAAGACTTTTCCTAGCAGCGTGCCCCTCTGCTTAGGGGGACGTGCAGAACAAATGAGGGGTCTGATCCTGGAGTGTGCCAGTCACCTACTGTTGTATGCAAAGGTCCTTCTAAGCCAAGAGTTCAGGATTTGGCCCTGTGCTGTATAGTGTACCCTGTGAAAAGATTATACTGGGTTATCACTGTGATCAAGTCTCTACTCCTTCTGGGACCCTGCAGGGGGCTGGCAGTTGGGGGACTCAAAGGGGACAGTGACATTGTGTGGGTGGTAGGGCCAGAGCTGATCAGGAACTCTTCTATGGTGTCTGTGCAGCAGGTCAGCCGCTGGGATCGTGATCAGATCTCTGAACCTGTGAATTTGTTCCACACGCCTGCCTTTACGCTGTTTCAGGACATGGGTCGGGGAGACTGTTTGCATTGGGGTGTCTATCAGAAAATACTGCAGGAGCGGGCTTGTGGGGGCAGCTGCTCACCAGCAGCTCCAGATCTGCCCCTGTAGTTTGCATGATGTGAAACTGGTGGGATCGGCAGAGCATGGTGGGCTTTACTGCGCCCCATCACCATTTCTCACTTAGCTTTGCTGCTTAGCCTCCTGAAAGGAAAATGCGGGTTGGTTTGGGGTTGGTTGTTTTTTTTTTAAGAGCTTCTTGGCTATAAATTTGACCTCCCAAAGCAAGTTGGCTTGTTCTTTTAGTGAAATATGTTCCCTCTGGTTCTGAGACATATATAAGATGGCAGATGAGCAGCGCGTGAAGGAGGAAACACTGAACAGGGAGAAGTCACCTAACCTTCCGTTTGTCCTGAGGGTGTGACTTGTGAAAGCCATTAGGTTTAGACAGGAGGAAATACGGGGAGGGGGTGTGTGGAGCGGGGTGGAACGCAAACTGCATTAGAGCTTTGAGCAAACCATTTGAGACTCTATATGATTGAGTCACTCTGAAGGGAGGTAGAGTCTGTCACACATACCCACTGTAATGAGTATGAACAAACCCAGAACAGCTGGCTGTAGCATATGGAGCATCCAGAAGGGAACAAAGCTGAAATAATTCCCTTTCCTCTGCTCTTTGCTTATCCTGGCCCTGATTCAGGAGTGCACTGGGGACCGTGCTCATCTTTAGGCCTGCACTTTAGGTCCCAATGATTTCTATGATAATGAGTTTCAATTTTACTATTGACTTAATGAGTTTTCTGTGCAGGTAAGCACCTGCCTGACTGCAGTTGCGGTACAGCATCCCTCAATCACAGATGCCATAAGGGGTCTGATTCCCCAGTGACCAGCCCTGGCTCCTCTCTGGAGCTCAGGTGGGAGTCCAGCATGCACCCTTGCTCTGGGATAGGAGCTGGGGCTGTACATGGGTCTTCATAAAGAAAGCAAGGAAGAAACACGGAATGGAATCATCTTGTCACTCCCATTTAGCTAATGGGCCACTTTCTGGCTTGTAGTGTTTTTACTTTTCCTTAGAGTTGATTAGGTATTTGATTTTTGAAATCAAATCATGTCTTTCATCTGCATGCTACGTGTGGGGGAATATCTGCTCCAGGAAACTCAGAGCTGGCAGGTTTGCTTGAGCCTTCGGAGAGAATCAGGTAGAGCTTTTTTTACTCTTTTCTGCTTTTTTTTTTTCATCCCTGTCAGGAGACGCAGGGACAGAAGGGCACAAGCAGATAATCGTGCCCCATTGCCAGTATTTCTGTAGCAAGGCAGTGACAGAAGGAATAAATTATGGTGTAAGCAACATATATGTGTGTGTGAAAAATGTGAGTGTGGCACAAGTGATGTCACCCATCATTTCTGGCTTTAATGCCCAAGAGAGGATAATTATCAGCTGTTCTTGCACAGGGATGCAATGGTGGAATCAAGGAAAGTCTGTCAGAAACCAGTAAGAGGAGCAGAAGAATTCACAGGAAAGCTGCTTACTCCTTGTTAAAAATCCCTCTGTGTGTGTGCACATAAGCATGTGTGTGTGTATGGGTTTTGTGCTTGCCTCAGCGTTTTTGGGTGGGCTGTGAAGCAAATTTTCTAAGCCGTCTGCACCTCCTGCTATGCAAAAGCTGGCTTAAACATTTGTTAGGTTAGTAGAATGAATCTTTGTGGTACCCTTTAAGCAACTGCCTCACTTTAGATAAAAATCTATTTGTGGGGGGGGTTTAGGGCTCTTGCAATCTATTGGTTCCTCTGATATCCTAAACCTATTAGTTCTCAACCCATCCACAAAATCTTCCAGAGAACATGATCGACAAGACCTGAATGTCTAATTGGAAAAAAAAGAGAAAAAGTAATAATAAAAAACCAGTAGGAATTAAATCAAATTTAAAAAAAAAAATAAATCAACAAAACAAAACCCATCCCGAAGTTTTCAGGCTCCACTTTGTGTGCCATAGAAAGGTATAAAAGTACACCTATTTTCTTTGCATTTTTCCTCCATGCTCCTTTTTAAAGAGAGCATCCTCAATCACCTGAGTTCCCAGTGGATGGACTGGGATTGTACCCTGTAAGCAGCAGCTTGTGCGGGGCAGCACGCACCGGAGAAGCAGCCTGAAGTGAGTCAGAGCAGCTGTATGGGGTGGTCATTTATAGCTAGTAAGTGCTGCTGTTTGGGGTCCTGTGCCCCCCAACTCTCTTTGTGCTGTTGTTGAGCAAAGGCCAAACGATACAAGAAGAAACAGAGAACCTGGAACAAGAAAGAATTTTTTCAGGAAACCCAGTATTGACATTGCAACATATTTCCCAGCTCATAGCAAGGCTTTGCTTCTGCCTATTACCTGCTATTCTCAAAGGTGCAGAATCATTCTACACCAGATTTTTTTTAAATACATTCTTCAGAAGACTTTAATGTTAACATTAAAAAGATAATGAAAACAGGCAACCAGACAAATCATGATGCCCAGTGCTCTGCTTCCTCATCGATAAAACATGGGAGCAGCTCCCCCCTGCAAGGTTTTGACTTTCTAGACTGCTAGTCATTTACGTTTTTATTTACGAAAAGGAGAAAAAATGAGTTTCCATCACAGCACCTAAGCATAATAGAAAGGGAAAGCTTTCATGCGTTCTGCGTGGGGCTGTGCTGTCAGGCTGTGCAAGTGGGTAATAATGCGATTTCTTTCGTTACAGCCCCAAACCTGCCTTCCAGTTTGATCACAGAGCTCAAAAATATGTTTGCATTTGATAATATCCCTGTTCCGCTCAACCACAACTTTCTGCTTTGTACTTTTTTCCCTTTGCAATGTTTTTGGGGGTAGTGCCGCCCTGTCCCCGTCAGTGCCGCTTGTGTTGTTACTGTTAATAATTATCTGTATTACAGCAGTTATTAGAGGCCCCAACTGTTACAGGCTCAGTGCATGTAAGAGACAATCTCTGCCTGAGGAGCTTAAGGTCTAAATAGGCAAGGCAGATAGTGGAAGTGTTATCAGTCTTATTTTTACAGAGAGCTTAAATGACCTGCCGAAGGTCACGCAGGGAGTCTGTGGTGGAATCATGACTGGAATACAGATTGCCCAGGTTTTATTTAAGCATCTAACCCAGGTTCCTCGTTAGGGAAGGCGGTTGTGAGAATGTTGCCTGGGTACGTGTGAGTCTGGGTGCAATTCTGGGTTGCGTCCCGGATTTGCATATGCCCTCCTGGTCCAAAGCTGTCTGTGAGGAGCTTCGGGTGCTGTAATAAATGCACAGCTAGCAAATAGCAGCTCCAAGATGCATGCTCACCTGGAATGCACATCTCTGAGTTCAAGGACGGAGCCTTCAACAAAGTGGCAGATGTTGTTAGTGTTCGCATTTAAGCCTGCACTATTTTTGACTATGTTACAAAAATATGGGTGATAGTTGTGAAATAGAACGGATGGTGATCAGTGTAATTTTGGGCAGCTGGTGTGCCTAGTTGTATGGGCCTTGATGTTCAGAAGCAGATAAGCTACGAACGTCAAACTTTTCAAGAAAGCCAATGATTTAAATTGTTGTTACAACATTTTGAAGTGTTACTACAAAATACACGCTTTTAAAAAAAAGACCGTGAGGTGCACAGGTTCACGTGTGATGGGAACCATGTGAGCGCTGAAAGTAGCATCCACCTAGAAAACCATCCTGCAGAGCTTCCTTCTGCCAGAAAGATCTGCGAAGGGCTGCAGAAAACAGTGATCCTTCCTCTAATTCCTTTTTGCCAGGCCAGGGAAATTCCTCGGATGTGTGTCTGCTGTACCTGAGGGTGTGGAAGTGGCTCCTCTGGGGCTGAAAACCTGTGCGATGCAGAGGTCCTCAGTCTCTGTTTGGCTGAAAGAATGCTGTACAATAGTTTTGGCTATCGTTTCTTGGAAATTCAATACAGGTGGGACACTAATATCACGGAATTAGCACAACCACTTTTCTTAGCTAATTGTTTTAAACGACATTTTAAAGAACTACTATTTTCCTTTACGTTTCTAGTGTACTTTTCCATTGCCTGCAAGTCCAAAATTCCATTTTCTCAAGTGCCAATTTTTATCTAAAATATAATACTTATTAGCAGTTTCACTGCCTTTCAATGTATCTTTGTTTTTTTAAATTATTTCACAAAACTCTTTACATGTATAATTGAAATTGACTGTAGTTTCAAACGCAGCCCTAACAGAGTCAATATTTCTGCAATCTGTCTTAGCTTATTTCTCAAGAAAAATGTTATTTCTGTTGCTGCAAAGGGAAGGAAGGGACGTGATGTATGCTGCAAGAATTAGGAGGCTCAAGACCCAGAGTTTAAAGAGCTTTGCCCAGTTTTCGCTACAGGATTTCTGAAGCCTGCGCTCGTGTTATCAACTCTCTCAGTATGTGCTGTAGTCAGGGTACAGCTCCACAAAGCTTTTTGAGAAATTTCAGCCTTTGAGTAATATTAGTGGTTTCCTGAGAAGGCAACGGGGTTTTTTCAGGGGCTGAATTAGATTAAGGCAGTTTAGTTAATTGAAATGTGAAGGCAGATATTTGAGAGCTAATGCATACTGCTGAATGCAATTCCTTTCCATTTTTTTTTTTTTTTTCTGGATACAATGTGTTCTTATATTAAAGTTGCATTTATGACCAAATAATTTCTCTTCAACTCCCTTTTGTAACTTACCTTTCAATTAATGTGGTTTTCCATTGTTTTAATTTTAAAACTGTAGCATTAAAAAGCTTTCAGCGCACTGTGAAAGGACCATAAGTGGTGTGGAGTACTAAAAGTGCCTCCCTGTGTTCGTTAGCCCGAAAGAGCTTAAAAATTGCCACTGAACAATCTGATCCTCTTCCCCTGCACCAAACTCACTTCCAGTAGCTTAAGAACATTTTAAAAAAAAATAAAAAAAAATCTTTTCAAATGTAGTGTATAGAAATGCCCTGTGGGAACACTGGAACACTTTAGGAGATGAGTCAAAGAGATTTAAAACTTTGCAATGGAGCCTTCTTGATCAAAGGATGATATATCCATCGTATACTTGCTATATGATATATTCTTATAGTACATTAGCCTTGGGAAATATAACTCCATATACAAATGAACATTACCAATTACAAGTGGAGACACTTTGCCAATATTGAAATAATTTCATTACAGCAAATCTTTAACTTTTAAAAATATTCCAAATGAATTTTCAGCACTGCTTTCAAAATAATCAAGAAAACAATGGGTTGCTTCCTTTTCAGCTTTGCAGTTATAAATGATTATTGGAAATATTTTTGTATTTCCAAAGGTTGTAGCATCAGAGACAGCAAATAAAATTGTCCTTCTCCAGGATGTCTTTATTTCCTGTACTGAAAAAGAAGTTAATATATTTTTGTCAATAAACAAAGATTTTGCCTTATGAAGATGCAGAATTTTAGCTATGGGTTAATCTTGTAGAAACAACGTTATTTAATTTGCTGCTGCATTCAAGAGATCTGTGCAAACAACTAAATAGTGTTGATGTGTGCCTTTGTGGTTTCACAGAAGCCACTTTGTGAATTTCTGTAATTCCAACCAATAACCTTTTTCAGAAATGTTGTTCTTCGAAGCTTTTCTGTAGTAACCTTTACAATGTTTTGTTTGCATGCTGTCTTGCATCTGACAGTCCACCATGAGCAACTGAGAAATTTCTTCTGCAGAACCCATTGTGAGTCTCCTGGCAATTATAGCTACCTTCAATGATTCATGCAAAATCATTTCTCCACTCATCTTGGAAAATACTAAATCTTCAGTAGATGTATCTTGAGTTATTGCTATAGTGCTGCCATTGCCATTGAGGTTGTTACCTGACCGAGAAAAAAATAAGTAAATAATTCTTAGACTCATTTTTTATTACAGATCTCTCTTTTTCTCTTTTTTTTTGGTTCTGTATCATTCTGATTCCTGGGCTAGCAACCCTTCAGATACTGGAACTTGGGATTTAGGCCATGATAAATACAGGGGGAAAAAAATAATCTTTAGAGATCAACAGGTTCAGAAAATACAATAATCTGAGTGAACTTCTCTTTTAAAAATAGCTGTAGCCTGTCCACTTGCCTTTTGGATCCTAGTGATGATTGAGACCTTTTCTGTATGAAATCTGTGAAGACATTTAGGGTCCATCGGCCTTGAAGATGCTATACAGATATGAACTACTGCTGTTGGACATCACTTACCCAGCCCTCGATCTCAAATAAGATGGTCTGGGGAAATGAAGCAGCCTTTGCAAGACAGCCTGAGTCACTCTGGACTGTCTCTGGGGGAGCGAGCATTTGAAGTACCTTTCTCACTCAGTTCCAGTCCTTTGACTCATACTCCTTGATTTTCTCCATTCTGAAGCTCTAGCCTCACTGCAGGATCAGAGGGACAGCCTGTGCTTGCTTTTGAGGAAATCTTCGTCTCTTTTTGTCCCCCAAAACTCTTGTCCTGAGCTGTGAGGGAGCTCATTATTTCTGGTGTGCTGCTGGCAGCTCTCCTGCAGCTGGGAACAGGCGGCCATCCCAGCACAGGCAAGTGCCGAAGGGTTTGGAGTTTCCCTCACCATAGGCAACTGAGACTGGGCAAATATCATCACAGGGCTCTGGGGCAGCTTCCACTTAAAATGTTTGAGGGCCCTACCAGAAAGATCTATTGTATTTCAAGCCCCTATTTTGCACATGGTAACGTTAAAGCTTTGCAATAAAGTGAAATAATACTCATTGTGGCAGTTATTCGTTTTTCTTACTGCCTTAGTAAATTCTGGCAGAATTGTTCTTCCTGGCCTTTCTTTCCCTTAACTGGGTTACAAAGCCAAGAACAGAGCTCTGGGGTAATATCAGGCAAAGCCACCTTCGTGGTCTCCATTTCTGCTCTGCAGTCTGGTGCAGGCTTCATACATCAATTGAAAAGGTTTTTCTTTTTTCTCAATGGAAATAGCTGGATAATTTTTGTTAAAAGTTTAGGTTTGTTCAAGCTGAACTCTTGACTGAAGCAAGGTTTAATCAGCGGTTATGCTGCTTAGTGGCTTTTTTGGCAGTATTTCCTTTGATTCCATCTTCTCCTTTCTCTCGTGATAAATGAATGAATGAAAAAAGGATGTTTTCTAAAAGGAGGGATGCTGGGCTACTCTTTGCGTTTGGATTAGCTGGAGGGAGTGAAAATGTGCCCTGTGGTGTCTGCGCGTTTCTAGTATATTGGAAAAATGGATCAAATGTTCACCGGATTTCAAAGTGTTTTGTAATCCAGGTAAAACATCTAGATGTCCAAATGTGTCATTATTAACAAAAATAACAAAGTAAAGGAAAATGTAGGCTGAGAGTTTAGACTTTGGAAATCTCCCAAGGGAAATAGTTCAAAACCTGTTTTGGGGGGTCTAGAATGAACAAGGCATACTGGTAACATTCAGAATTTGTTATCGTTAAGTCACTTATAGCTTAAACAATATTCTGAGAAAGAATCAATCACTCAAACATGCCTGAGTAAGAAATATTATCGGGGTATATACCAATACTTCAACTCTCCATGTCGGAAGTTGGACTCCTGAGGGGTTTTGTTCATTTGTTTTGTGGAGGTGCTGGAAACCTGCAGCTTCCACTGAATTCGGCGGGTCTTGAATGAGGTCCCGGGCAAGATGACAAAAGAGGACAAGGACGGTTGAAAGGTTTTCCATCTCAGCCTTGCCTAAGGCCCTTGGTTCTGGTGCGTGTAGGTGTCAGTCAGATTTCTGTCTTATTGGCAGTGTTTACAATGGAGACCCAGGCCTGGAGCAGCTGCTGCTGCAAGTCAGAAGTTGGAAAGAGAGGGATTTGTCGCCAAAACTGTTTTATGCCTGGCTCTGGTCCCTCACCAGTATTAAAAGTTAACCAAACTTATCTCACAACAGAAAGATGATAAACAGCCAAGGCCTCTGTTGAATTACAGGCTGGTTGCAACAAAAAGCAGATGTGCAAACCCCTCCCAGAGCAAGGGGCTGCCAGTGAGCACCCACTGGAATGTTAAAAGGGAAAGAGAGGACGATTTTCTGGCTGATGAAATGTTGCTTTGCTCAAGGGACCGTATTATTGCTGTTATTTATTATTGATGCACTGCTGAAGGTGTGCACAGTGCTTTATAGTGCAATAAAAAAAAGACTGGTGTCCAGTCCCTCGGGGTGTTGCGCCGCTGCTGAAGTATGGCAAAGGGGCAAGATGAAGGGGCTGATTCTCCCTCCGCGATGATGCAGAGCTTTGTTATTGTTACAGGGTGTCCTCTTCGGACCGCTTGGCTGGGGATGTTAGAGTAGCTCTGTCACAGTTTTGCACGATTGTCTATGATTGTGTTTGCAAGGGCATGCACCCTGTTTGATATGCATTCGGAGTCTGGCGGCAGTGGGAATGAGCGAACAATAAAAGTGCTGCTGTCACAGCCCCAGGTTTTTTTTTTTATTATTTTTACAGATTCCCAGCCATCTGCTGCCTCACCAGCTGCTCACAGTGCAGCGCAAAACTTATCTCCATTCAGGAACTCAGACCCTCAAAGGAGGGCAGGGGCGGTGGGCTTGAAGGTGCGTAACTGTCTGCAGGACACAGCCCCAGACCTGGTGCCAAACTCCGGAGAGATGGGGGGGAGTAAATGCAGTGAAAGGCTGGAAGAAGTGAAGTTCAAACACATGGCCGGTCTCTTGTTCACCCCTTATAAAATACTGGCCGTAGAGATGTACTCTGGAGAGCAGTGGGAGGGGGGTTACAGGCCTGAGATGACCCAGCCCCAGATTTGACACCTCCTTTAGGCATCATTAGGTTGATAGAAGCGAGGGAAAGGCATTTCTCCCAAGGGCCCAGAGAGGTTCGAGCGCTCTTGCTGTCGTGCTGCAGCCAGCCCTTTGCCGGGAGGTCGATTTTGCTGTGGAAAGGGAGCCAAACCTGGTGGCAACAAAACTGGAGGCAGCGAGGGGAAAGCAGCGAGTTCTGCCTAGGGAGGCTCAGCAGCTACCAGCACGTATAGGGGAATAGAGAGAGACGTAGCTATCGGGGATTTGTGGGACCAGAGGGCCCAAGAAATCCTGCTGCCAAGAAAGTGGCATGTATTATTACTCGCTGTCTTTGAGGCACCTAGATGAGAATTTCCTAATTTAATTAAATCTTATTTTTATAATCCTCTTGGGATCGAGACAGCTGGCCTGAATGCTCTCTAAACCTACCCCTCGATTCCTCCTGTGCCTGCTCCCCGGAAACAGGGGTGATGCCAGAGCAGGTGAGGGAAGGAAAGGCAGGTTGGCCGCGGGAGCCGGGAGGGAGCGACCAGGTTCCCTCCACCGTTCCCTCCACCGTTCCCAGAGAGCTCCTCTGCTTCGCGTGTGCCACTTCAGACCACTCACAGCACCCTCCTCCCTCCTCATGCTTTTATGCATTTTCCAATTAAATTTTCTCCACGAGAAGGAGAGAGGCACTCTGAATCCATTAGCATTAGTAATTATGCAAATGCTTCAGGGAGTTGACTGCCCATCATTACATATAATTAATGTTTCTGGTTATGAATGGAGGGTTTGTTACTTTTCCCCCTCCCTTTTTGTGCTGGAATGGGGCGGGGTAGAGGTGCAGGGAGGGTGATGTTACTGTATTTAATTTGCATAATCAGGAGGCCTGATTGGGTATGCATGAAGGTAGGGGCGGGGGGACCTTCTCCAGTGTGCACTCTATTAAGCTGGCAGCAAATCTCAGGAGGGAGATGCGGAATGTAAAGGCAGGGTGAGTGCAGCACAGCGACTGCAGGCAGCAGACTCGGAGTTAGGTAGCACCGCCAGCACAAAGCGGGAAAGGACGTGCCCTTGGAGTGGCATGGCTATGCACGAGTGTCCTATACCTGGACATGCTTATCCTGGCCTTTGGCTTTACCTGCCTGCTAGAAATGACAGAGGGATTCTGCAGAGAGATCCCATTCCTGGCTTTTATCTTGGGCAGCGCACTGAGTGCCCGATTTGCAACCTCCGAGGCACATGTACCCAATGTATTGCAGAGCTGGATCCCAGATGCCCCAGAGAGCGCTGGGGGAATAGGAGCTGGCAGCAAGACTCAGCACAGCCTCCTCTTGTGCCCCATTTTTCCAAGCTGTGCACAGAGCTCTGGATCTGAGTATCTAAGTGCTGATTCTCAGAGAGGCTGTGCGTTATGTGTAGCAGGAGCTGTGGATGCTCAGTACCTTTGGAAAGCAAGGGACTCGGAGGGGAAGTGTGTCTGGATGGACTTGGCTGTCCATGCAAAAGCGGTCAGGACAGACAGTGAAGTGGTAACGTTTTAGTTCGGGGCTGTACCTCTGAGGAGGAAGAGTCAGACTCTACCTCCTCCTGCATCAAACATTATAAAAGCTGGGGGTGGAAAGTTTCCTGTGCATGTTATAGCTACAATTAATGCCCTGGGAAAACTCCCTGGAGATCTCCCTGCTTCCTGATACATGTGGAAAAAAATGCTTCCTATCCACTGTAACACATCTTCCCCATGTTCTTCCCATTCCCTGGATGCTGTCTTTTCACTTTTTGTCTCTTCTGTTCTTCTCTCAGTTTCATTCCCCAAGAACTCTGTTTCTCCTTCATCTCCATCTCAAGCCTACCTTGTGTCCTTTCCCACAATCCCTGGATATAGGCAGTCCATCACTGGCCTCCAGACTTCCTAGGGTTTTAAGTGACAATTGCTGTGTTCCCTCACTCCTCCACAGAAGGCGTATAACCACTGGTTTTGGCTGATCAAGGATGTAAAGAAACAGATATCCAGTGAAGGTGATCTGGAGGGGGGGGCCAAAAGATTCTGAAGATGATCTGTGCTCAATGGATAATGCTCTGGGTGGGCACTGAAAGGACCCAAGCAAAGGAGAACACAGAGATTCTCAAAATAGAAGGAGATGACCCTAAGGGTACCATGGAGATGAGAAAAACATCCATGCAGCAGAGACCAAACTGGACAGAAAGTCTCAATCAAACAAAAGGAACAGCAGTTGCTTAGATGGAGTCAGGAGGTCCCATGCTGTGTGGAGTATTGTCTTCAACTCTGTGGCTACTATTATTTTCTGTTTTGATTAGAATCCATTGTTTGTAATGCAGACGCTGGAAACTGGATGGATCTTTTCTGGTATCTCCCTGGTTGGTCACCATGGGCAAGGTGTGAGCTTTCCCCAGTGGTGCAGGAATTTGCAGGGACTCAGCAAAGGTTCCCAGAGAGAACCCGGCAGGGAGAAAATTGGCTTTGGTTCCCACCCTGTTATCCCCACAGCTTGTAGAAATGTGAGACAGGTTTCCAACATAAATTCCAGCAACCCTTAGAAGAGGTGAGGAGCTGGACACACATAAAAGAAAGAAACAATCCAGAAAAAAAAGAATGTGTTTCAGTGTATGTGTTTGTACGTCTGTGTTTGTTTTTAAAGCAGAAGAAAATCCTGTATGTATATTTATACATGTGTGTTTGTATACATGTTTCCAAAGGAGTTGAAAAGTGGGGAAAATTTGAAACATTAAACTTTAAAAAAAACCCTCAGATTCTTGATAGTGGGGCATTAGGAGAGGACACCAATTTTGCTCTAAAGATTGACTTTTGGTACAAGAAACTGGAGGCAGTACTGGATTCTGTTCTTGTCAAGGTTTTGTTTTCTCTGACTTGAAGCTGCTTTGGAGATTTGTAGTTCTGAGGTTCATGTTGTTCCGTATTTTGTAAAGCATTTGCACACTTGGCCTGCTGCTAAGGAAAACCACTGGGGAAGACTTCCAGTAAGCAGAAGCAGCTGTAAAATCTTCAATGTACACAAAACCAAGAGATCTGATTTGCTTGGACCAAGAATTTCTCTTAAGGATGAGAAAGGTCCCAATACTGATCTGGCAGGTGATCTCTGAAGGGTTGGGTGAAATCCCAGAAGGCACTTGCTACAAGTAGAGTGGAGGTCTTGGGGAATTATGTGATGAATAACTGCTGTAAAATCATAGCAGCAAGTGATGGGACTTTGTTATGTGTTAGGGAGGGTGTTTTCTGGCTGTGAAATGGGAAGATGTCAATAGCTCTGCTCTGGTTTTGCTTTTTGTGACATTCATCCCACAACAAAACATGCCACTGAGGCACCAGGACAGCGGTAAGAGGCAGTCCTACTGGCAAGGGGAAGGAGGAGTTGTCTAGGAAGTAATCACCTATGGGAAATGGGAAACAAGGTGGGCCCAGCCTCTTGAGATGGTCCATTGGCCCAAGCATGGGTTTATGTTCCCTGAGGTCGAATCTGCTAACTGGGCCTTACCAGACAAAGCTGTGCAGTATCCTCAGAGAAGACGAGACAAGGTGAAGACCTTGCTGTCCCCCAGAGCCAGTCAGGAGGGCTGAAAGAAAGGTAGAGGGAAACAATTGTCAAAGCAGGAGAGAGGCAGTGATAAGAACAGGGGCAGCCTGGAATCAAACCGAGGGGAGGAAGAGGAAGGCAAGATGAGTGATAACACCACAATTACACACTGTGTCTCATCACCCAGGAGGATGCTGGATGTGAACATACTGTAGCCATGGTCCAGGGACCATGAACTGCAGGAACACAACTTCCAGTACACCTGACCTTCTATATGGTGTCAGCCTCCTGTACCAGACTGCTCTGTATTCACTGAAGTTAACAGATGATGAAGTGCTTGAAGATGCCACTGTGGGAAAAGACAAAGAACAAGATCCCCTGTGAACTGTGCTCAGTAGCAACTCCACAAGGTTCATATTGCTGCTTTGTGTGGTCACGGCATTTTCTGTCTTTCCTTTCCTTTCCCTTCCCTTTTTTTTTTTTTTTTTTGTTCATGTGTGAGTGGGTCAGGTTCTGTATGTGCAGCAAGGACAAACACAGAAACACACACGTGGATACATGCAGGCACGCAGTGCATGCATGCCCAGACACTTGAGATTGCTAAAGGCGTAAGTTAAATCCCACATCAAAGCAGAGAGCTATCGGAGCAGCACTGTTCAAAGGCGCCAGCTTCCTTCCTGGGAAAGACAGATTGTCACTTTGATTAAGAGATTTTAACAAGAGAGAGAAAAAAGGGAATGAAAGAATGGAGAAGAGAAAAGAGAGTTTTCATTTATACCTTTTTTCCCTTTTGGCCATCCAAATAAGGTTTTAGTTTGATGAAGAAAAGACCCCAATTTAAAATAAGTTTAATGTAACAATGAATTATTTAAAGGAGAAGAAAATACAAGCTGCTGCTTAAAAAAAATAGAAAAAGCTATTATTGAAATGTCAGAACAAATACCCAGCTTGATCTGCATTAATATGATAAATACTAATATATTCATTTCCCCTGGTGCTTCTGGGCTTGCAGAGGTACATCTGCAGTGCGTTGCTTATGGTAATCAGGTCACAGCTTCAAAGGGAGACATGCAAGGTATTCTGGGTGATGTTGTGCAAGCTGCTGTTAGAGACCTTGTGGATCTTCGTGTAGACTTGAGGAGAGCTGATCAAGGGTCTTCTGGAAGATCTCTGCTAAAGGAAATTGAAAATCTTGTCATATTCTTTGGTGGACCAGCAGTCGTGGGTCAACACTGGTGTCTGGTTGTCAACTTCAAAGTTGCCATTTTTCTGTAGACAACTTAGAAAAAAAGACTGAGATGGAAAAAGCAAATGAGCTTCCCACCTTCTGTCTCCACAGCCTAATTCCCAGCGTTTCTGTGGTCGGGAATAGATGCCATGGGCAAGCTGTAGAGCACAGCTGCAAGTCAACCACTAGTTTTCGCTTCCAGAGTCTCACAGTAAAGTTGTCAGGAACAATGAGAACTTGTTGGAGAAAATGTTGCAGAGAAACAAGGGAGGGCCAATTTTAGAGGAGAAGATTGGAGTAGAGAGAAGCTCAGAGGCAGGGAGTGGAGGAGAGAAGTGGGAAGTGTGTTTGGAAGGAGATGGAAGAATATAGTTACCTAATGTGAACCTATCAACATGGCAAGGTGTTTTGAGATAAAATCAGGAGACATTCAGTTAGGGTTTGACCTTCTTGGTCAGGATGACTTCTTGAGTATCTTTTCAATTTAAGTAGCTCAAACATACTTAATGAATACCTACCCTGAATTCCTTTCCTGGTAAACCCTCTGTTGGGTGCCACAACGAAGCTATCTCATGAGCCATTGAGGTCTTCCTAACAGTGGACATAATCGAGATTGTAGGCTGAAGCATGGCTCTGAGTTGGTCATGTGCCCACCTCGAGGAAGGAGTTATTGCATCCAAGGGAATTTAGCTGGTCTTAGTGCCTGGAGTTCCCAGAAGATGTGTGCCTAGAGCCTAGATAAGGCTAGTTAGAGATCCACAGAAACTGTGCCTGGGCCTCTGTTGTGATAATCTGCACTCACTTGAGAAGCTCCTCTCCCGTGTGTGTGTTTCTCCATGAAATGCTCTAGTTTCCAGGGATCACTAATGTGCTTTTCTGTTAGATTTTACTCACAAATGCAGAGAGTCTTAGTCCATCTGCTTCTGTCCCTCTTTCCCTCCATTGCCTAAATTTGAATGCTTAATGTTGGCTTTTGGGCACAGGCGTGCTGTGACCAAGCTACAGACCAGTTCCTCAATTAAAAGATGCATAAGTAGTATTATTTATACCTTCCCCCCGCCCCCGGAGATGCTCCACAGGGTCGATAGTTTGCTAGAAATGCCAGCGACAGCCCCTGGCTTTCAACTTCAGAAGGTGAAGTCTCCCAGTGGCCATTTTCAATCCATTCACTGGGAAAATGTGATTACTTCTTATTTATTGAAGTTAAGTATTCCTGCTTGTAGCCACTATGGCATTAAAGTAAAACGTTCAGCATTTAACACGGCGAATGCAGAGACATGAGGCTAAATGCACTGCATAAAATCTTTATGGGGCCATAAACAGACACACAGAATATTTTCAACTGTTTTGTTGTGAGTCAGGCTGGGGTCCCCCCTCTGCCAGGCAGCCTGCCCCGGGTCTCCCTGGGAATCAGCCAAGACCGTGTCAACACTGCCTTGGTTTTCATAGGGGAAGGGGCCTGAGGAACAGAAAACGAACTGGCCCTCTTGCTGGCAGGCATTGCTCTTGCCAAGACCGGCCTTGGCCACCCTTGGTGGCTGTTGCTGCATCAGTGCAGATCTGGGGGGGGTAAATACAGGCTGTGATTGCTTCGGAACTGCTTGCGTCAGTATCAGTCTCAGATAAACACAGCTCAAGAGAAAATCAGTTCAGAGTGAGTTTTGTCAGCTTCAAAAGAGATTCATTCCTGGTGTTGTCAGTCACAGGAGACTGATGGCTGAGATTACTGAGGAAAGCAAGGCCTGTGGGCATTAAAACAGATACTGTTACGGGAACTCAGGGTGTAAAGATGAGATTTAATCTGGAATGTGGATTTGTACAAACTCCCTTCCCCCTTCCAGTTTCTCACCCCCGAAGGCCTGGTTCCCATGGGCTCACTCAGCCTCCTGCGCCTCCGTATGCATTTGTCGGCTGTCTGATCAACACAAAAATCTGCTCCCTGCCTCCTGTGCGCGCTGGACACCAAG
Organism: Aramus guarauna; assembly: GCA_013400195.1. Classification (NCBI taxonomy): domain Eukaryota; kingdom Metazoa; phylum Chordata; class Aves; order Gruiformes; family Aramidae; genus Aramus; species Aramus guarauna. The sequence goes on from VXBL01010268.1 coordinate 574,217, forward strand.
TGAGCATAAGAGCTCTCATAAGCAAGAGAGCTGGGCTCTTACTTGACCTTATTCTCTGTCTGTGGTGTTGTGGCTAGGCTGTGTCCTCACCCATGGATGAATGCAGGAAAATTCTCAGCAAAACGAGCACCTCCTGTCCCCGAGGAGAGCGGCGGGGGTCCCAGGGAGCCAGAGCCAGGATTTACACAGCTCAGCAGCTCCTCTGTGCAGAGACCCAACCAATGCCTCGTGGTATTGTGGCACGATGAAAACCAGTTGTGCCACCCAAAGTGACTGCTCGCTAACACCTCTACTTGCAGTAATCCATGCCACGTTAGACATCTCTGCAAGTTCTAGGTAGGGCTCATGGTAAATGAAGAGACAAAGCTGAGACCCAAGCTCTGGGTATCTTTATTGCTTTAATAAAAGGCTGTAGAAGGCATTTAAATAGCCTCCTGGGAAGCATTGAAAGAACATCATTCCCACAAAGTAAAGTCAAAGGCCACAATTCCATATTTTATGATACAGACTATAACTGGTTGTGTTTGTGCTGCAGGGAGGTTAGCACAGTACTGACTGACCTTCCAGAGTCCTTTTCTGCCATGTGTGAGGCTCAATGACAAACCTGAGTTTTTCCTGGGGGCTGATCTTATATTCGATTGTTCCAAAATTGTGTCCTGAAATTTGGAGTGGCATATCCCTAGAAAGTTAACATTTTGCAAGCTTTGCTCATGGTAGAAACTATAATGTGCCTATTGGGAACGCCCCTGCCTATCTGCAATAAAGTGATTAGGAGAGCTTTACATCTTTGGCCTCCCTTGATTGCTTTGGATGCTTCATTGCTACAAAGGTTCCTGTCCCACGTCCATGCCTCCTCCCTCCTCCCCCACCGCCTCCTCTTCCATTCAGTAAGCGTCTCTTGCCTCTAACATATGGTCAGAGCATATTCGCAGCAATGCCGACACTTCTGCTTCTTCACTTCAGCAGCCGCAATAACTGTTGAACGGGAAATCTGTCGTTTAACTCGGCCGTTTGCAGTCACTGAAGAGAAGTAATTACAATGGCCTTAATTGGCTGACTGCAGAGCCACTGCCCAAGCAGTAATAAATAGTGCATGCTTAGGAGCTGGATGAGGTGTAACCACCCAGGGTTTCTCTTCCTCTTCTTCCAGCAGGCCTGAATCCTCTTCACTTAGGAGGCTAACAAGGATGTCTGGCTGCTGCCGTGAGGATCCAACCCTCATGCGAAAGAGATGCTGCTCAGCTGCAGTCCCAGAGGTCTCTCCTGAAACTCTTTCAAGGGATACTGGGAGGACAGGCTCTTGGCAGCTCTAGTGCTGCCTGCTGCTGCCTGGGTTCCCTGCCTTCCCCTTCTCCCGCTGCTGCCAGGCTAGAGCCCTTTTTTTTCATTAGCAGCGATGCAGGCAGAGCGGGGCCAATTACTCACTGCTTTATGCTTGCTGGAAAACCCACCCAGGACTGGTAATAGCCATTAAGTGAGGGTGCAGCTTTAACTACGTGCCATTACATTAAGTTTCAAGTTGATATATGGCCAGAGCAAATTGAATTCCTGCTGCTATCCCGTCTGACATTTGTTACATTACAATGCCTGCTCTTTTGTTTTTGAGTCAATAGCTGCTGCTTTCGAGAAATATGGATTATTAGAATTTATAGCCCGTCCTACGCGTCTTTTCAAACACTCATATCCTTTTATCATTTCGTTTTGTTGTTATTCTGCCCAGCACAGTTTGTATTTCTTCAGGTTTTAGCACCTGGGACTCTTGATACTTGTGCTAAATCAATACCCTTTGTCCTCATTGCTTTAATATACACAACCATTTGTGTGATGCATGAATTGCAGTGGGTTTTCTACCTGCGATAGTCATTTACTCCTCCTGCTCAAGCATTCCTTCCTCTGTCTGCGTGCAGGTCGTGCTTTGCAGTAAATATCACACATCTACATTTAAATTCCTTTATATGACGATTTCCAGGCACCTGGCTGCACAGGCTGCACAGGGGAAAGTGAATTTGCTGGCTTCTTAGCAGGAGGGTATCACAGGTTTGACAGTATTCCAGTGCCTCCTGGAAAGTGCTGGCATGCAGAGTTAAAAAAAAAAAGTCCGCTTTTTGCTCTTAAGCGAAGAGTTCATGTCTTCAAAATCGATGCTTTAATGCAGGCACACCTTTTCATAACACAGATGTGAAGAATCTCAAGAGAGATTGAAGGGTAAAAAAGACCTTCGGACTCTTTTCGGATGTCCTCAGGTCAGTAGCCACCGAAGCTGTCGCTCATCAGCTGGCAGTTCTGGAGACTAGTGGGAGAGGAATTGCCCTCATAACTGTCCCACAGACCAGCGCCCTGTGTGACCGGGGTGGAGAGAGCCAGGCTGGTGACTTGGGTCCAACCTTCCAGCTCAGAGTGGATTTACAGTGAGAACAGAGCACAGCCTGTGCTGTCTCTGTCTCTGCTCTGCCTTTCTGTGCCTGGGGAGACGTTCCCAAGGCTGTTCATCTCGGATGTTTTATGTGTGGTGGATACTTGAGCAGGCCACCAAGGTACAGGATCGAAATTTGGGTTTCTTTATGCACGTGCCCATCTGCTGCCCCTTTGGGGCTGTTTCCCCTTTCCTCTGCTGGCGCTGGGAGTGCAGGATGTGCGAGGACAGCAAAGCTGTGTGTTCCCTCTGAATTTTGTGCTCTTTTGCCAAATCAGGGAGTGTACAAAGGAGACAAGGATGATGAAGATGTAAAAGATGAGGTCAGTGAAAGGGAAGGCTTAGCTTGACCGGTCTGCATTTCCCATGCAAAAAGGAAAACTTTGCCCTCTGGCCATTAACCACCTTCTTTTCCTCTGCTCCATACACTGGCAGTCGCACACCCATCCATTCATCCCCTCGGTTCCCTCCCTGTCCTTGCTGGCCCCATGGCCATCCCATGAGCTGCTTCTCCTTCAAGCCCTTGACTTGAGCGGCTCAAGCTGTGTTTCAAGCCTCTCTGCTGCTCCTCCACGCTGATGCCAGCCTGCCCCAGCCGCGTGGCCGCTCCACCGTCATCCCGCTGGTTCCGCTCTCCTCCTTTCCGCCTGGGCTCAGCCCTGCGCCCGCCTTCGCGCTTGAGAGGTGACAATTTAACTAAGTGCGATTTCTGAGAATGATGAGTGTGATTTTGAATGTCTCATTGAAACGCAGGGCAAATCCTTCATCCCCAAAGGGAGATGCGTTAAACACTGCTTCTGAATTAATCTGCAGAGTGTGAATCTCCCTCACCGTGGCGGGGAGAGGCACCGCAGCGTCCTCCTTTGTCTCTGTGTTCATGGCAGTCTCCTGGTTTATCTCTGCCACTGCTGCTCTTCAGGGCTCTCCCTCCCCATCCTGCCTGTGAAAAATGAGATGTCAGCTCCCTTCAGGGCGTGGATATTCCCGATAATATATTTTCCATGTAAATAAATGGGAGTGATTTACCTATCAGTTACATTAACTGAAGTAGAGACTGGGAGCAGCAGAAAAGGGGTGACCAGATCCTCTGCTGGACTGACCCCCCCGTTGCTGCACTCTGCTCCTGGGGGGCTGCAATTTGGGCAGAGCTGTGGTCGTCTCCACTGACCCTCAGAGCTGCCTTCCTCCAGATTTGTCGCAACATGGCTGAAAAGTGGAATATAACCCCCCTGACTTCAGGGAGGAGGTGAACCAGCCCAGCATCTGACCTTGACTGAAGGGTTTTCTGTGGGTTTCAAGTCCTCCCCTAAATCCCTTTATATTCCCAGTGCAGCCTTTTCCATCGAATGGGGTTTCAGACCTTCCCATGAAGCGCCCATGTCACAGACCCAGGAGGCAAAGCCCAGCAGGGATATCAGAAGGTCCTTCAAAAATCTGTCGGCGCAGGTGGCACGTGCCTGCGTGTTCCTTGAAACATAAATGCTCCTGAATATAAAGATTATTTACATTCCCAAACAAAGCTGCCAAACACTTTTAAAATGCACTAACGGTGCCTCTCTCTTTCCGCTGCGCTTGCTGATAAAGGGCCATAAACAAGCTTGACACATTTATAATAACCTTTCTCTCCTCCCTCTTCCCTGTTCTCTCCTCTTCCTCTCTTGCCTCTCTCGTAGGCTGCATTGGGTAATTTTTTATTCTACTGCCATTAGCTGGGATATATTGTTTGATAGGGGGAAATAAAATGTCGAATCTCTTTTTATTTTTATTTTTATTTTCTTGTTCTAGCGGCAGCTGCTTCAAATGCCAACAGCGGATGTTTGGTTTTAAAATTTTGTTTCCCCCAGCTTTTTTGTTTCCTCTGTTCATTTTCTCCTCTTTTCCTGTGTCTCCCTTCTAAAAGGTCATCTTAAATGATGCAGGAATTCATGCTTTTGCAGGTTGTTTTTATCACTTATCAGCCTATTCCAAAGGCCATTTAGTCTTCTAGGCAAAGGTTGTAGCTTTCAGCCTCCACTTCCCATTTACAAAGGAAAAATGGATGCTACATTTCTAGGTATATAAATTAGGTGTAGATACAGATATAAACCAAAATGCTAACCCATCTAAAATAAAAGAGCCTTGTAATTTCTTTGTCTCCAGTCTGAAGAGGTCTCAGGTTCACCTTTTTTCATGTCACCTGTTCCTCTTAGAGATATTGATGGAAGTGCCACATCTAACGATTCCTTCTCCATCCTGTATTGATGGTGCTGTAGAAAGGCCCACTTGCTGGAGATGAAAGGCAGTAGGGAACGGTTTGGGTACAAACAGTTCCTTTGGGGCTGCTCTTGAGGCGTTTTAGTTCAGCAGCTCGTGGCTGTGAGAGAGGGTTTGTGTGCAGTGGGCATGGGGACACAAGGGTATGTGCCGTGGGGCCCGCAGAGTTGAACACGTGCATTTCTGGAGCCATCCGGCTGGTCTTGGCTTTGAAATTTTGTACCCATAATGATACAGCACAGATTTGTTTCAGCTTCCTTTGAAGCGCTGGCCAGAGGGAGAGAAATGGATGTGGTAGACCTGGCCTGGAATTGCTCATGCCCTGGAAGCAAATGAAGTTCTGGTGAGCTGGGCTCAACCGCTGACACTGGGTTAGCCTTGCTTGGGGGCACTGCAGTCCAGGAAATCTGGCAAAGATGCAGCAACTAAACAGTTGTGTAAGAAAACATTACCTGAGATGTGGCTAAGATAAGGTAAAAATCTCCCTCACCTCTCCCTACTTTATCTTACTGTTATAGTATGTATTTTGGGGCAAGGACCGTCTATGAGTATGCGTATGGCTCCTGGTACTGCCAGGGCAATAATCACGGTGGGCAGACCTTAGATGGAGCCACTTTCAGTGCTTGAGTCTTTCAGAGCAGACTTGAAGAAAGGAGTTGTTTTATGACTGATACAGTAAAATTGTTGCTTTTCCTCTTCACTTGGTATATTCTCTTGTACGTGCTCTGTAAGTTTGCAGAGATACGGTTGTGGTTATGGAAATCACACAATGGAATAATTAAATGGCCTAATTGTAAAGCGTATTATCTTCATCATTGCACTCAACAGCTATTCTACTGCACCTCATAGAGGAGGGCAGTAATTATGAAAAGCTGACACAAACTTGCACTTAGCAGGTGAATCCAGCCCAATCCAAATTTGATGAACTGATCCCACAACCCATTAAGCCCTCATGGTGGTCTTTGACATAGTCGGAGATTGAAGAAACTGGAGGAGGGGACGATAATACACGAAAGACAGATCATGAGGCATTTGCAGTGCAGAGAAAGCCGGATCCATTTTGACTTTGGTACCACCCTGGCCCTCTAAATCTGTTCTGTGGACCTCAGCTCTGCATCGTGTTCAAGCATTTCACCCTCTGTGGTCCTGGCTGGAGTTCTCTCGAAATAGGCCTGCACTAGATATCCTAGGGCTTGTGTCAGGACTGGGGGCTGATGCCGTCTGAAAAATGAGGAAGGAATGAAGTGTCCTCTCTAATATGACACAAAACCCTCATCACCCAAGCCATTTTCCAGAGTATTAATATTCATTTTGCACTAATGCAGGATGAATACATTTCAGTGTTTGGCCAGAGCACATTCGTCATTTTTATGTCATGCTCACAGAATGCATCAGTGTGATATATTGTGTATTTTACCATAATAGTAGACAATACAGCTCAGTATTTCATTTGGACAAGTAGCAAGTATGAGGCAAGGAGACAGCCACTGCTGGACAAGGGGTGAGCTCAGGAAAACAGAAATAAATTAAAACGTATTAATCTGGAGTGAAAAGTCATTTCTCCAGTAAATTAAAAGCAGCAGCCTTCACCTCTTGTTGAGTTACCCTATTAGGCTGCTTTAGAAAGGCCTGGCCAGGAGCTTCTTCTGGATGTGGCTTCAAGTGTCGTGAGTTTGGCCACCTCAGCTGGGCAGATAGCAACGTCCTTTGCAAACAGCAGCACCCAAGAATGATGGAGCGGAGGGAGGCGCAGGGCTGGGAGATCTGAGATGGTGCTGGGTGGGCTCGGTACCTCCTGCCAGATGGGTGATGGGAGGCACCATCGTGCCTGTTTTCAGAGGGAAGGAGGGGGCATCTCCTAGGAGGATCTGTAGGATGCCCAGAGAGGGGAGGCTGAGAGGCAGGGAAGGAGGGAGAAGGGGCCTCAAAAGCAGCCAGTGAAGTCATGGTTACAGAATGGACTTTTCCCTATTGCTTTATTTGTTCCCATGTTTTGCCCTGGGCACTGATGTTTAGTAATTTAGACCAAAGGGATCTAAGGAGTTGCTGTAAAGGGTAGTTCAAAAATCAATGGATGTTAGAAAGGGTCAAATGATGCCATAAAGAGATTAACAGCAGCATGGAGAGATAATATTCCCCTGACTGCAGAGCTGGCCCTGAGAGCTTTATGACAGGGAAAGAAAAGAGCAAAGGCAGCCCAGCACCTCTTTCCCTGCTTGACTTCTCCCCTCTTGAAAGCAGCGGGCTGTCTGGGGAGAAAGGGGGCAGGACTGCTGGGGGCAGCGAGCAGGGGATGGCTGTGGAGATGGGAATGAGAGGAGACAAGCAGGTGGGCCACGCCGCTGCCTGATGAATTCTTTTCTAATGCAGACAAACTGCAGCTCCTTCGACAGTCCCTGCTAAATCACCCAGGAGGAAATGACTTACTCAGCTATCAGCCACAGGTTTATAGCACGAAGGTCAGATTTTACGAGGGTGCCCTGGAAATGCACGAGGGAAACGCGACATGGCTGTGTGTCACTCTCCTGGCACTGGACCTAAAACCAGGGCAGGCGGTGTGCTAGGCAAGGGACAGATCCAGCTGGAGCAGCCTTTCTCCCCAAACCCATCTGTACGGCCTCTTCACTGAGCTAGGGAATAAAATCAGGAGCAGAGCCCAAGGGACCTGAGGGCTGAGGAAGAGATGATGTTTGGTGATCAACTGAATGTCCTTGTCAGGAGCAGGAAAGCTGCTCTCTGGGGATTCGCTTTTTGCTTCTTTTTCAACCATTCTTCAGTTCCATGGCATGTTCTCAGCACTGACAATAATCCCATGCAGGAACACATTGAATTAAATAGCTCTGTTTTCTCCTGTCTCTCTCCCAGGGCACTGCCTTCCTCTGTGGGGGCAGGCAGAATGCAACATTGGCATTTTTTATGTAGAAAGCACCCTCGATGCACATAGATCTGCTCAGGATGTGTGAAGGGGCCACTACTTCAGGTTTACAGTTGGCTGGGCTTGTGGAAGGGGCTTGAAGGAAGTGAAGGGGCTAAACCCCACCATGTTCAGCAAGGATTGCCTGGGGAATCTCAGCCTGATGCTCCCAGGAGGCTTTTCCCTTTGGAGAGAAGCCAGAGGCAGCTTCCTCCCAGCCCAGCTGATGTATGGGGACCCCGGGCAGGAGCCAGTGACCCACATACAGGGGTCTTGCTTCAAAGCGTGTGCAGACCTTACAGGCACAGCTCCCTAAGCCTTGAGGTGGTGGCACTTTATGGCAGGGTAAAGCCAAGTCAAATAACAACCGTACTGTTTTCGTGGCATCGCATTGTACCTCTTAGTGTTGCAGGAAATTAAAAATCACACCCAGAGGTACTTGTCGTTTCCTGGAGGAAGGGTCCTTTCTCCCGGGTGCTGCAGGAGCCCAGAGGGGTGGGGGCTCCATGGCAGGCACCCTCGGGGTCTGGCAGGAGACTCTCTGGGATGGGAAGAACATGGGAAAAGTGGGGTTACGTTTGGTGCTACACTTAAGCAAATCAGTGTGTGAATCGGTGTGTCTGGAAGAGATGTGTTAAAGAGCCAGCGAACTGATGTACCATATCAGCAAGCCTGAAAGGAAAAGAAAGAGATGGCTAACCCTTGGGAGAAGATGACCTTGATCCACTGCCCTTTAAAGCCATGAAGGCATCTGTTTACTGGAAGAGACAGCTGCCATTTTATGTGGGAGCATTTGAGTCAACATGTGCTAAAGAGGACTGCACATGCTGAGCTCTTTCTGCTGCCGTGTTTGGGTGGCTTTCGGCCAGTGTCAGCTCAAAGCCCACTTTCCCCCAGGAAGAACCTGCTGTGATTCTCTTGCCCTTGCCCAGAGGGACGTTTTTCTCTCCTGCTTCATTGCTGAATGTAGCAGAGACCCTGGTGGCCATCAGGGCGCCTGGTCCCTCCTGGGGAGCGTTGTCCCTGCTGGAGACACAGCAGGGGATCAATCAGAATTGCTCCAGCTGTTCCTGCACCCTGGGGCAGAGCAGCCAGGAGCCCTGGGCAGGCCTTTCCAGACCCTGGCGTGGACCAGCAGCTTGACCTCTGCTCGGTCTCCAAGGAAAGCAGTGTTTAATTGACAGATTTTAAAGTTATGCACGTGCTGGCTTTGCTTTTTGCTGTATTGTCTCTTCCCTCTCTTGCTCTGTTCCTTGTTACCGCTGTGCCATTTTATCTCGCTCCTTCTCTCTGCATTTCTCCTTCTTCTATAGCTTTGCTTCTGATTCTCCACCCTCTTTCTTATTTTTTTTCCCTTTTCTGTGTCCTGCTGGCCCTGACCTTGCTCACCTCACGGCCAGCCGTGCTGGGGCTAGCTCCAGGCCTGGCCCTCTTTAAGACTTTGTTTTCTTGCGTCGTACCCAAGTGACAGCAGATGAGAGGGAAGGGTGCTGCCATGAGATTTCTGTGCTTGCTTCCATCAGTGCTTCCTGCAGAGCCTGGGCGATTATTATCTCTGTAAACGACTGAAAGAAGTATAGTGATAAAAGGATTAAGCTAGACATATTTTATTTTATTTATTTATATCTTGCTGCTCCTCCTCCCATCCCCCTGAACAAGTTGTGGAGCATATTGTGCTGCAGCTGCTGCAGCTGTTGCAGGCAGGAGCGGTGACACAGGGACCGGGGACAAGGTGCAGAGTGGTCTGGGAGCAGTCAAAGAGCACTGACGTGTGTCTGGGCAAGAAGTCCTTGCAAACTGGGGGGCTGACAGTGCAAGGGGCTAAAGCAGGAGAGTGACAGACCCCACTGTGAAAGGGCTGGGGGTGCAGCGAGGCCAGCTTGCTCTCTTTTTCCTTGGTAACAGTCTCTGTGAGTCTGTCTTTTCAAGACAGGAGTAGAGAGCCCACAGAAATGGGTTTATGGAGCTGAATCTGGAGCTGCTCAGAGCCAGCATTTCAGTGGGATATGGACCAGAAGGGCAGCCAGAGTGTCTCTGGATAGGAATTGTTGCAAAGAAACCCCCCAAATTGCTGCTTGCCCGGGGCCCCCGAGGGCATGCCGCAGTGGCACAGCACCGTCCCATGAGCAGCTCTCGCCAAGCTGTTCCTGCACCAGATCCCTGCAGATGCTTCTGGAAGCAGCCTATTCCCAGTTGAAGTTTATTTCAGGTCTGTGTGTGTGTCTGCTAAACAGCCTCCAACCCACAGACTTGTACAGATAACCTAGTCCTGCCTGGGAACTCACGGAGCCCTACCTGTGTCTGGCCTCCCTGGTTTCCCTCATAAGGGCTCCCATGGTGGGGAGCCAGGGTGACTTCCAGCCCTCCTGGTGGCTTCGGAGTTGGATGGGGCTTAAACCAAGACAGAGGCTCAGAGTTAAACAAAGTCATTTACCCTGAACCCATTCAGGTTTTGGTATTGCACCTCTCTCCCAGCTCCTTGGCATGGAGGGAGCAGTACATGATTGCAAATTCTTCCTGGATTGAGCCCTAGAGGAGCAAAGCTGGAGATTATATTCCTGGCGAGGATTTTTCTCTAAAGGTCATTTGTACCAAGGTTGTATCTGTTCTAGTAAATATAACAAGCCAGGATCCAGTCTCTGGTCCTGAGGGGGCGTGATGTGGTATGGTTTGTGCTGATACAACTAAACTTTGGCCTCTCCCATGCAGTTCACTGGTGACAGTCCCTGGCTCGTGCCATCCCCTGAACTGTGTCCAGGATCGTCTGGGAGAGTGCTGGCTAGCGCAGGCCAGGGAGCGTGTGAACAGTTAAATGGCTTGGATGAGCATGACACAGTGTCTGAAGCCTGTGCCCTGGCCCTGTCTTAGTTACCAATATAGATCTCTCCTGAGGTGCTTTTGCAGAGTAAAAGGAGTTTCAGAGACCCACCGGCTGGAGCCAGCCACACAGGCTTTCTCTGGAGTGCCGTTCACCAGCAGTGCAGGGTCATCCCGGCACAGAGCGGGAGCAAGAGTGAGCTTGGAAGGGAGCAGGGCAATTTGGATGGAGAGGGAAGAGTGATTTGTGGCAGGCTGGGAAGCCTCAGCAAGCAGGAGTGGGGGCAGGAGGACCCTCTCAGTCTTTTCCCTGTAGTCTCAGTGCTGGCACGATTGCACTGCCACCGCCTGTATCAATGGGAAGAACTTGGCACCCTCCATCTCACTGAGTGCTGCGTGGAGACTAATCAGCTGCTGTATTTGTATGAGTAAAGAGACCCAGGAGCACAATCATTCAGGAAGTGAAAGAAAACGATGGCAGCGTTTGGGCCAATACCTTCAGCAGACCTAGGGATATCGGAGCTTTTCAGGCAGGTGAAGGAGCAGCTAACACTATTGAAAATGATAGCATATTCCCCTGGACCCCGGGGACCTAAAGGGACAGCAGGTGCACTGTGATATTCCCGTAGGAAGTCCCATCCCCGAGGTGGCATTGCAGATATTTGCCCAGTAGGTGCGTGGTGGCAGCAGCACCCCTTTATTAAATCCTGCCATTTGTTCTGCCTCATGCTGCGGCTGCAAAGCAGCTGATGTCTGCTGGGCTGTTTGTGCTTTTGGACCTCAGCCTCCATCACCAAATTTTGAGTTAAAGGACATCTCTTTGGGTTTCTGGTCAGCAACAGAGGCTGTAGGTGTGACATGACCCACCAGCTATCACCTCCATGAGGCAGCCCCGGGGGCTCAAGGCCAGCGTAAGTGTCCTGCCTTCACAGCCTAAGGCCAGACCCACAGGTCTAAGCAGAAGCAACAATTTTGCCTTTTTAAGCAAGGCATTTGGGAGATGAAGCTACATCAGAAGGGTCCTTCGTGGACTCCTGTCCATCGCTGGAGAACACAAGCCAGGTGAGATGGCCAGCCATCACTGGAAGGTCACCTGGGGGATGGACATCTTCTCACAGCATGACAGAACTCCACCTAAAGTCAGAGTGATTCCCCCAGGCTGGCTCTTGCCGTGGTGCTTTCTCCCCACAAATCCCTGCTGGCATTTGCTTTTCCGTGCCTTTCTCTGCTCCACCATTTCTACCTTCCCTTCCACCAGTGCCCACAATGAGCAGAGCAATCCAGCATGGCCCAGTTTAATATTCCACAGATCCTCCCAGGCTGATAAATGAGAACAAGAGAGGGAAGGAGGGGGTGGGAGCCTGGTGCATAGGGGGGATATAAAGCCCTGAGCCTGTATTCAGAGCAGCAGAGATAACAATAAGCGAGAATAATAGTCTAACAAGTCGGAAATGTCACACGCGATCTGGTGCCATTAACACAACATGGATCTGAAATATCACATAATTAGTTTTGTGCCTGTTGTTCTGATTTGGAGAGAAAAAATATTAAAGGGAAGAGATTTGGGGGGGCAGAGAGGGGAGTGCCAGCAAAGTGAACTCATAAAAGGGCGAAGCCTACAGCGTCTAATGTTTTTGGAATAGTATAATAAAGCTCTATCTCCTTACCCATGTTTGAGGCAGAGATTTTTATCTGGCAGTACGGGATAAAAAGAAATGAGAACTTGAAAAGGGTAGATAAAATTGCAATTGATCTCTCTAGGACTGCCTTGCCTCCTTTCAGGGAAGCTTGTGGGCCTCGTGAATTGCTCCACCACTGAGACACATGATCCCCACCCCTTCCCATGCCACCTCACTAAAAGATGAAAAAACCCGATGTTTTCAAGGCTTCTTTCCCCATCCCTTTATAACGCAGTGCACAAACTCCACGTTTGAAGGCTGTGAAATGACTCAGAAGCGGTTTTTCCCCTGAGAGCGAGCCTAATGCATGGGTGTTTTGGGGACCCCCGTTGCTGCTGAGGCGTGTGAGTCCCCATGCCTTGAGACAAGCTGCTCTGAACATTTGGTGTGCCCCCAGCTGCCGAGCGCAAAGCTCCTGCCTCTGCCCGCTTCTTGCTGGTGGCGTTTTGTGACTCTCTGAGGGATGCAGGTGCTATCAGAAGAGACAGAAATGCCCAGACCTCGACGGGATGGGCACTGTTTGGGGACAGGTGTCTAAGGATTGGAACAGGACTCTTCCTTTTCTCAAAGGTGTTAGGAAAAGAGAACTTTCAAACATCACGTGGGGCAAACACTGTCAGTCCTTTCCTACCCTGCAGCCCGTCAGGATGTGAGTAACCTGGTGTACATGCAAAACCCTCGTGAGACTTGTGGTTGTGTCAGCTGTTCCTGACTATACCTGGGTGAGGTTAGGAGCAGCTTTAAATTGCGAGCAAGACCCTCTGGCTGGCTGGGACAGCCCCCCAGGGAGGCACTCCTCATTTTCTGGTGGGAGCTGCCCCTTTCTGCAGGACCTGCAGGTGCCTCTCAGACACACTCTTTCGAGGCAGGACCTCTGAAATGGGGGTATTGGACACTTACCCTCCCCTCTATTCTGGAATAACTTTGCATTTTCAGTGAAGAAGGGCACGACAGGGATGGGGAAGGATTTCTTTTGCATGCTTCATTTCAGTGTTCCCAGTTCCACATGCTTTTTCCAAAAAGCCCTTTAAATCTGGTGCTCACTGGGAGATGAACAGCAAACCCTTTGCCTCTGAGAAATCAGTGGAGTACCAAATCAAGCGTGGGTTTCGTTATGTCCTCAGGCAGAGACATCCCCTTTTCCATCCCTTGGCTGTACGGTGGCCTGTTTGAGGATGATGGATGCCTCGGTCCTGCTCGTTTAGACAGGCACTTATCACCCATCAGTATTTTTCCAGGCAATGTTAGCGGAGAGGCCGAAGGACCACATAGTGCGCAGAGATCGGAGCTGGATTTGCCAGGGACCGTTTTTCGGAGAGGAGATGGGAAGGACATTTGCTCCTGCGGCTTGCTCTTTCCCTGTCACTGCAGAGCAGCTTCACACCTATCCAGGCCCACGTTGCCCCTTTCCCTGCTCTTTCCCATTCCAGGGAATGGAGAGCAGAGATGTGCTAACCATAGATTTGAATTTGAATGCGTAATAAAGCTTTCTGTCTTTTTTTTTTTT